>UELW01000458.1:0-17500 GCA_900490495.1 Danionella dracula
CCTCTCTATGTCCAATCAGGAGAAAGCCCTGATAAGATTCAGGACTCGATGGAGAGATTATGTCTCCAGATTGGCCTGGGAACCCCCAGGTATCTCCCCGGTAGAGCTGGAAGAGGTGTCCTCGGTGAGGGATATCTGGGCTTCCTTACTAAAACTGCTGACCCTGCGACCCGGCCAGAGATAAGTGGCTGAAGATGGATGTAAAAATATTTTAAGAATATAATAAGAACCTCACTCCATAAAAGAGCCATCTTTTCTGAACATGTGACTCCATAAAGAACTGGCAATTCAAGACTCGCTCTCCAGAAAAACCTTGAGCATGCTAAAGGCAGAACAGAAGTTTGACCAGCACTAAGAAGCAAAACTGCCTCCAAACATCGAGAAATCCCAAAGGTATCCCCAATGAGCCTGGGCAGGTCGAATAATGTCTGGGGAGATGCTGTTAATTACAACACAAGCCCTCCACTTGCAAGGTGAAGAGATAATTGGTTTTGTAACGACTCCCTGAAGGTTAAAGCCAAGGAGGATGGAAAATAATTCAGATCTCCTCTGCGCATGACCCTAGCAGCTTCAGCAGGACACAGCGGTGCATCCAGATTTAGAGAATGGATCTTCAGGAGTCAGGACAGTGTTGTTGAACTCTGGACTGTTGAGATGTTGAGGATAGTACAGAACTTGTCAGCAAGAATTGTCCTTTTTCAAATGAACGAAACCAACAAATGAAGCTAAACCTCACATTTTACTGGTGTTACTACGTTTCTAGAGAAGAACAGGAAATATTCACTTCTTCAGAAGGAAGAGGTTTACTCTTCTTTTCAGCTTCAGTTCAGATCATTCTGGAGACAAGTTGATGTTTGAGATCACCAAAACAAAAGATGTCACTGAAGGAATGGCCTCTAGCTTCAATGTTAATGGCTCCTGCTGATTGGCTAAGCGTTTGTTTTGTAACGGCAAGAACCGGCCAGTTGAGAGTTGCAAAACAGCTACTTAAAGATGGCCCCCCCATCTTTAACTATGTACAGTTTTATTTCTTAATATAACTTTCAGGAACCTCTTGGAGACTATTGCAAACATCTTTTTATCGACTGTGAAATTGAGGATTTTAGCATGGGTGTCAATGGAAGTCTGCCTCTAGTGGTCATTTGAACAATTACAGTTCTGTAACTCCCTGTTGTGAGTTTGAACTTGCTTCATCCGAGTAAGTGCTGAACGATGCAGCAATTCATAAAGAATATCGGTGTTTTTGGTTTTAATGTTATACATTTTTCATAAACCACGATACAGATGTGTATGAGTACAAAGTGGCTGCAACCCAACAGAGGGGTGGAACTTTAGCTTTTTTACTGTCTATTATTTAGCGTTAGTACTAAACAGCTGCATTATAGACTGGAAAAACGCGATTCAGGAAATGTCAGACACGGAAGAGCGTCTCCGGAAAACTGGAGCTAAGTTGACTTTTTGGAAATACTTTGGTGTAAAAAAATCTGACGTTGATTAAACAATAATTATTAGTATCTAAAGTTGTAGCGCTAACCACAGGAGGCAGCACGAGCAGTTTCCTTCCTCAGCTCCGCCACAAACATGTCGTGAATTAGGAAACGAGGACCTGCAGCTCTTCTACGTCTGCAGGTTCATGTTGGTGCTGCAGAACGCGATTCAGACGTCACTCAGAGACACGCTTGCAAAGCGGACTGCGACGAAAAGAAAAGCGTCCACGCTGCCACCCTAAACACTGCTGAGAAAGAGGGCTTCAATTTAAATGTCTTTTACATTTTAAATACTACCTGGTTGGTCTTGAACCAACGTTATTAAATGTTTCACACGGCTGAAAGTTTCACCTATTCTGTGTTTTTTGCCGTTTCAAACCGGTTAATAGTTGCTCAAAGCCCAGTCAGTTTTCCCTTTGCGGTTGCAGAAGACACGCTGTAGCCAGCTTAAATTTTTTTTCACGATGCAAAACGTGCAGAATAAAGTGTATTTTGATGGCAAGCGCTCTGATTTCTTCACCTCATTACGATTGCGAGTGTCACAACAGCAGCGTTTTGAGAGACCTGAGATAACACCAGTCTGCTCTCTCTAAACCCTTTTTCTGCCGTAACTATTCTCTAAATTATTAGGAAATAGAGTTACCGCCTGGTCCTGCATTAAAAAAATAGTCAAATACCGTGATACTGTTATAAAATGGAAAATAGCGTGATGTACACGCAGCTCTGATCTAAATCGTTTCCTCTCAGGCGTCACATGACCTTTTGTGAACGGACCAGCAGACAATCACAGCGAATGAACATATTCGTGTCATTTGAAGATTGTGATTGGTTACTGGAGCAGAATTTAAGCACGTTTTATCAGCTGTAGAGTGAAGGATTTTAACACCGGACTCTGTTCTATTTTGAAGCCTGCCCCTACTGAGCAGTTGATGAATTACAGTTGGGTCCCTTCCTGAGTTCCTTTGCCTTGTTGTCTGAATCAGGGTTGAGTTTCCAAAAACGATCTTAAGTTGCTCTTAAAGACGGTAGAGTGACAGAGCTTAAAACGTAACTAGACCATAATAAACTATTTGGAATCACGCATGGCTCCATCTTAAAAAGAGAGGGAAAAAGGAAGAGAGTAAAATGTTAATTTCATAAAGAATAAATCAGTCCCTCTTTATTTAGGCCGGCATCAGAGCTGATGAGAGCGACGCGAACAGCTGATGCATTATTCTCTGTATGCGTTAAGAACAACTTTATATTATTTATAATAATAAAAATATCTCTAAAAAGCTCTAGACGATGTATTCAATATCAGCAGACTTGAGTCCAACGAGTCCTCGCTGCAGAGTGAAAGCGAGCAGTTGTTCATACCTGGAGTGTGTGCTCTGCATGTAACCCACCCCAGTGTACACACACACACAGCAGTGAACAAACACACCGTGAGCACTCACCCGGAGCAGTGGGAGCCATGGCTGCGGGGCCCGGGGAGCAGTCGGGGAACTGGAGCTCCTCGAGGGCTCCACAGCTGTGCTTGTTGAAGATGGAGACCAAGTGTTCCATCACTCACTCCACCTTCAACTCGGTGGATCTGAGGATCGAACCTGAGACCTTCCGATCACAAGTCGATGTCCTTATCCACCGGAACACAACTGCCCGAATGATAACGTAGAGGAGGAGTTTTGTATGTCGTAAAACGAATCATTTTTGAGTAATTGAATCAGGTAGAAATAAATGCATATTATAACAAAATGAACGTGATTTTTGACCTTGCGTTGACGTCATTCTGCTGTTTGAGACACCAAAACACAAATAATCAACATTTCTGAACCATTGTTCTGAGAACCACAACGTGCTGATGCTGCATCGGAGCATATTAATTCCTTTTTAAAGTGGTTTCTATCCGCTTCTTTGATGCTACTTTTACTAAAATCTCTTCTTTACGGAGAGGTTATCTGCTGTTCTGTTTATTTCAATATTTTTCAGAGGAACTGCGATCCCAGAAGCAGTTATTTCTTTATCTGTATTTATTGCTCCATCTGCATTCACGATCGTGTACTCTAAACAACTATCATTTAGGCATCAGTAAAACATTTCTCCATCCTTCCTCCTCTCCTCTTCAGGTGAAGTCTACTTCAGACCATCCATTTCTCTTCTCTTCAGGTGAAGTCTACTTCAGACCATCCATTTCTCTTCTCTTCAGGTGAAGTCTACTTCAGACCATCCATTTCTCCATCATTCCTCCTCTCTTCTCTTCAGGTGAAGTCTACTTCAGACCATCCATTTCTCCATCCTTCCTCCTCTCTTCTCTTCAGATGAAGTCTACTTCAGACCATCCATTTCTCTATCCTCTTCTCTTCAGGTGAAGTCTACTTCAGACCATCCATTTCTCCATCCTCTTCTCTTCAGGTGAAGTCTACTTCAGACCATCCATTTCTCCATCCTCTTCTCTTCAGATGAAGTCTACTTCAGACCATCCATTTCTCCATCCTCTTCTCTTCAGGTGAAGTCTACTTCAGACCATCCATTTCTCTTCTCTTCAGGTGAAGTCTACTTCAGACCATCCATTTCTCCATCCTTCCTCCTCTCTTCAGGTGAAGTCTACTTCAGACCATCCATTTCTCCATCATTCCTCCTCTCTTCAGGTGAAGTCTACTTCAGACCATCCATTTCTCTTCTCTTCAGGTGAAGTCTACTTCAGACCATCCATTTCTCCATCCTTCCTCCTCTCTTCAGGTGAAGTCTACTTCAGACCATCCATTTCTCTTCTCTTCAGGTGAAGTCTACTTCAGACCATCCATTTCTCCATCATTCCTCCTCTCTTCGGGTGAAGTCTACTTCAGACCATCCATTTCTCTTCTCTTCAGGTGAAGTCTACTTCAGACCATCCATTTCTCTTCTCTTCAGGTGAAGTCTAATTAAGACCATCCATTTCTCCATCCTTCCATCTCCAGGTTTATCGAAGAGGAGCTTATTTTGAACATTACATGGAACTCATTCACATCTATTCCCGGTTCAAATTAATCAACATTTGTGTATATTGCATTGTCCCAAACTAGGTTTTGATGCTAAACTCAGTTGGATGATCTCCTCACGAGGAGATGCAGATCCCCTGCAGCGCTGACAGCCCGCAGCGTGGCTCTCATCCTCTCGGGGCCCTCAGCTGAAGCCTCCTGCCGCGCAGATGGAGGAAACACTCACAGGAGCCAGAGACAACGCTCACTACACACTCCTATTGCGATCAGCTCCAGTAGAAAGCGTGTTTCTTTCCCAAAAAGCAACGATTTCCAGGAGAGATATTGTCTGAAATTGATTTCAAAGTAAATGTTCATATGTTGATAGTTTTCTTCCCCTTTCAATTGATGCAAGTTTAGTTGAACACACAGATGTTGTTTTCTGGGAAATTTGATCACCAACACATACATGGTTATCCTGCGTTTGGAAGAGCTCCTCATTTAACCGCAGATGTAAACCGTATCCCGCACAAACACATGACAAAACGATGAACTGAACAGCATTTATTTCGCAGGAGCTCTCCACAGCTCGGGGTTACGATGAGGTGAGCCAATGCTACATGCTACATCCTCCTCTTCCTCCTCTCCAGCAGACAACGCGGAGGAACCCAGACGTCCAGCTCGCAGGACTGCGCGAAGCTTCGGCTGGGAATCTCGAGGGAGGCGACGGAGATGTGTTGATGTTTGTTTGTTTAATTCCACATTCCTCCGTGCAGCCTGCGGGACCCGAGCCAGTAACCCAACACCCCTGCTGTCACCTCCGCGAGGGAGACAGCGAAACATCTTCCTGCGCGATTTTTAGACGGTTCTTCGTTCTATTTCGGAGAGGTGCGCTCGCGCTGAGGCCATAAAACGGAACAAAAGAACCGAGGACGAGTTTAATCTGAGGGTGGGAAACGCTCCGGACGACCGTTATCTGAGAACAAACGAGCGCAGGAACACAATTCGGACGAGCCTGGAAGGATTCCAGCAGCTCGAACGCTTCGAAAACAACAATAAAAGCAGCGCGGCTCGAGAAAACTCTTTCCGTCGCCGATAAAAGCGGATACGTTGTTCCAAAACATTCCGCGGAGGGATACAAAGTTGCAACTTCGAGACGTTCCGAACAGCGCAACAATTCGACTTCTGACGAAAACACACATGGAACATTCTGCTTTTGCTTTACCTTTCTTGGCGGAGGCTGCATGTTTGAACATTGGCACACGAATGGAGTAAAATCCCAAAGAAACGAGCTCCGGCGCGGTCGAGGCGGGGGTCGGACTGGATTCCGAGCTGGATTCAGACGGCCATGATGGAGCAGGTCCAGCCAGGCAGACGCTCGGCAAACACTGCGGATCAGGAGAGAAAGTAATGAAAGACAGAATATGCCTCCAAAAGAACACGCTCCAGCCGTTAAACGCGGCGCAACAGCGCCCCGGACTGGGCGAACCGACCCCGCGGGACGCGCTCGCACTATGCGGAGGGATACGCTCATGAATATTGATCAGCTAACGGGACGTTTGCTCAGTCGAGTCTCGCGATTGGCTAATGCGAGCGCGTGGGAACGTCAGATGGTTGTTTGAATAATAATGAGGTGCTCTGATTGGATGATATTGGTCTCACGTCATCTCATTAAAAAGCATTAACTTGGCCATAGTAACACATTTAGGGGCGGGCTTAAGTTCGGTTTAATGTTTTGATCATCTCATTTAAATTAAAATATATGTTTTTAAATCGTGAAATTCCAATCTCAGTATATGTTTAGCTGGTGTCGATGGTTCTGATTGGCTGTCTGTCTCCAGCATCTTTCTCCATGTTCTTACTGCCCTCCGGTGCTGAACTTCTGAATGCTCCTCTTCTCTTCAGCGATCACATATTCTCTTAAATGTGCCAATTTAATTCATTTTTAAAGCATGTAGACAAAAATATATACCCAGCCAAACTGTTAGCCAAAAAAAGGCTCTTCATTTTTGATCATGGGGCCCTTTATGCTTTTTACGAGATGTTCGATGGCACGTACGATGATTACTGAGGCACAGGTTTACTATCATTCATTTAGAAACATTTCTTTCGTTTTTTAGAGTGTTGGTGCACTGACAAAACACATTGTAGCTCATTGTTTCACATCAGCAATGAAATGTACATTCTGATTGAAATTACTATTTCAAACTATACATTTTGTAATGATCTAATATCCAATTAAAAGACAGAGGTGTAAAAAAAACATTTTTCAACGTACTCATACACATTTGTTTTTATCTCTGCACACCACCAAATGAATGCAAAACATTGATCATTAGTTTTTTTTGTTATCTCACTTATGTAAATCATGGTCATGTAAACGTTAAATTTGTTTAGTATTTTTGGCATTAGCTCTATTTTCAGGTGCTCTCTCAATAAGCGTGAGAACTTTTTAGTTTTAGAGTTTTAATATTAGATCATGAATAGAGGCTGTGTTTATATGAGCTCAGATCTTCATCTCGGATATTTCATCGTCGAGTGTTTATCGGTCGAGTCAGCGATCACGTTATTAGTAAGAGTAGCATAGAATTGTGCTGCTAAAGGTATCAATCTTATTTCAATTCTGAATGTCTGGTTTTAAACTTTTAATTTGGGGTTAAGGCTATTAACAAACGTACCATAGCGTCTTTTTAAAATCCAGCTGCAGATTTTAGCGATATATTAACTTTGAAGCTAAAGCTTTCATCAGGACAAGTGCGCGCTTTCGCAGAGGGGAGAATGCTTGAGTGGCTCCACTTTTAATAACCTCAACACAATTTTATTTACCTGTGCAGGAAAATTCCCGGCATACTTACGACATTTTCATATTTTGACTGCAAACTCTGCTATTTGGTCTGTTTAAGATTACTCTATGTGAGTTTAAACATGGAACAAACTCAGTTAATGAAGGACTGCTGCGAGCGAGAGATGTAGTCAGGAAGCTCTTTGTCAGCAGAGGAGCTGCTGGCGCTTCCCATTGGGCGTTTGCCAGCTGAACTGTTCATTTTTTAATAAATTTTTTTATTGAATATTAATAGAATTGACATAGAATCGCAAACGCAGTCCAACTCTCATTCACAAAAACTGAGAAGTGGATAATGCAAAAGTCAAGAGAGTAAGACAACATAAAACAAACACAAAATTCAACTAAAAACAGAAAACGAAACAGTATTAAATGAAGAGGTTAAAGGTTTTACAAATTAATACAGTCCGTCTTGCTTTGTTATTTTTCAGTCCAAGTAGCAAATCAATATAGTGGTGCAATTCAATTTTAAACAGAGTCAAAAAACTGTTCAAGGGAAATATATTAGCGCTTGTCTGACATCTCGCATCGCCTTGCATTTCTTCTTCTGTGTTTAAAAGCGAGGGTCTGGTGCAAACAGTTATTTAGTGCCCCCGTGTGGCCACGAGTATTACTCCTGTTCCCTGAGCGTCGTCCAAGAGCAAGAACCGTCACTGACTGCACCGGCATTAAACAGCAGATGTCTGAAGCTAGCGAAAAGTCCCCTGCAAACAAGCTATGCTACATACTTGTTTTGTTGGTTGTCTGTGCTTTATCACTGTATTTTAGTATTAAATGATGTTAATCATCCGATTCAGGAGGAGCTTGGCTGATAATTAACAATCAATCACATAGTCCCTCCTCTCCAGATCATCTCCAGTGTATAAGACTTGACCAAAGAGCAAACATCTACATCATGCAAGCTATCCCTCCTTCCACCCCTTCGCCACTCACCATGACTGTGTCACCTCTTCTCACTTTGTGTAAGAAGGCCTACGCCTCATTTAAACTGCGGTAATAGTTGGAAATATATGTATTCGCCTCATACACTTCTCCATTTCTAGCCAACCATGCTTGCAATACTAGGCAATTATGAGCAGAGCAAACTCATGAATACAATGTTGTAGCTCTTCTGCTCAGCCTCAAATGCTGGAACTTATGTTCCTTTGTGTTTTTGACCCTGATTTGTTCATGTTTAAAAAAAAAAAATCCTCTGAAAATCTGCAAAATATTAGAGACTAAACTTAGTTTAGCTTGATATTACAACTGACTCATTTAAAAATTAAATGTTCCTATTTTCTTTTAAAAGTATGACTCCAGTTGGTTGTAAGTATTGTACTAATAGCCTGCATTTAGCTGTTTGTACTTGTGTAGGTCTTTCAGATCATGAGAAACATAAATGCAGCCAAGCGTAGTGGAATTAATGTACAAGTAGACTCGGAACACATAAAGTTTAGCTCAGGTTCATAACTCCTCTGCGCGAGGGTAATAATTAATATAGCACTCCGAGAGAAGTGAGGGGAAGAAAACCTAGCGTCTCTTTCTTTCTTTGAGCAGACAAACCTCCTTTGGAGCTTTTGAATGCAGCTGCTTCATGACATAGCAACCGTGAAGCTCTCAGATGATTGTGAAGTAAAAAATATAACCTTAGTATACAAAGCAAGACTGCAGATAAGATTTCTAATTTATATGTGGCTGAGATTACATCGTTTAGTGAGTGCATGTGCAGCTGAGATTATGCTAACACATTCACTCACTAACACATGCAATCTCAGCCATAAGCACAAAAAGTGAAATTGCAGCTCCACATGCACTCACGGACACATGCACTCTCAGCTTCACATGCACTCACGGGCACATGCAATCTCAGCTGCAAATGTATTTATCGACACATGCCACTCTCAAGCTGCACATGCACTCATGGACACATGCAATCTCAGCTGCCAAATGTATTTATCGACACATGCACTCTCAGCTGCACATGCACTTATGGACACATGCCATCTTAGATGCACATTAATAACACATGCCATCTCAGCTGCAAATGCACTCACGGACACATGCACTCTCAGCTGCACATGCACTCATGGACACATGCACTCTCAGCTGCACATGCACTTATGGACACATGCCATCTTAGATGCACATTAATAACACATGCCATCTCAGCTGCAAATGCACTCACGGACACATGCACTCCTCTAGCTGCACATGCACTCATGGACACATGCCATCTTAGATGCACATTAATAACACATGCCATCTCAGCTGCAAATGCACTCACGGACACATGCAATCTCAGCTGCAAATGTATTTATCGACACATGCACTCTCAGCTGCACATGCACTCATGGACACATGCCATCATTAGATGCACATTAATAACACATGCCATCTCAGCTGCAAATGCACTCACGGGACACATGTAATCTCAGCTTGCAAATGTATTTATAGACACATGCACTCTCCACCTGCAAAATGCACTCACGGACACATGCAATCTCAGCTTACACATGGACTCATGGACACATGCAATCTCAGATGCACATTACTAACACATGCAATCACCGCTGCAAATGCACTCACGGACACATGCAATCTTAAATGCACATTACTAACACATGCAATCACAGCTGCACATGCACTCACGGACACATGCAATCTTAAATGCACATCTCAGCTCACTCACGGACACATACTCCCTCCGATCACTGTTTGTCATTTTAGATGTATTTAAAACCTTCATGTTTACATTACCACCAGTGGTACATTATAAATTATTTTCAGTAAATGTCAGCATTAGTAGCCAAAGTTGATTAGATTAACAAAAAAATTTAACACAGATCTCTCCATACACTTAAAAGCATTCAAAAGGCTGGCTGTGATATTTGGAACGGCTCCCAAATGTGAGCCTTTTACGAGTTATTTTTCTGTCATACATTTCAAGCTTGAGATCTAATACATTGAAGACATCTTAATACATCTAATACATTTTACATTTTAAGCCTAGGCCTAAAAAAGCGGGTCAGTTTTACATTTATTTTAACAACTTGCCTGCATTTTGTACTAATGAAGAACATGAATAATTTGTGAAACACATCTTAAGCACTAATTAATATTGAGACACGCAGTATTTAGTTTCAAGAGACTTACGCCTGGATTCTTTTCAGCAAAGTGAAATCTTTCTCTCTGTACTCTTGGCTAAGACGTTAATTATTGATCATTACCATACGCGGTTCTCCTCTGCCAGACTTTTAGGGGTTTAGCCAAGGGCGCCTCTTCTAAAACATGACATAGATTTAACATCACAAACTTAATCAAGAGTATAGCTTCTTTAGGAAAGGCACTTCCAAATCTAGTTTGCTGACGTGTAAAACTAAATATTTACAACATTACTTAAGCCTCAAACTCATGCGGCTGTTGTGCAAGAATGTCTGTTACAGTTGGTTTAGCAAAACAACAACTTCAATGCTATGGAAAAGTCCACAAACGCTAGAGCAGTGAACCATTATCGTTAGTTTTACGTTAACCACAGTGGCTCCCTCATGTCAAGCTTCCACAATGATTGGCGGATTGTTGGCTGAAGTCCTGACCAAGGTGAGCAGACTGAAGTCTTCGGGACACACCCACAGAGCAGGAACGCAGGATAAACCAGCAGAAGTAAAGCAGGTCTGCGAGGGCATGCAAACCAGAGGACATACAATTGCTGCAGGATCCATCTAAATCATCCGGCGTGAGTTCACTTTGAGTTTTTCTGCTCATGAGATTCATAAAGAGCAATGATCCCTACCTTCTGTGACATCCACGTTATTCATTGAAAATACTTATTTCTATATGTTTGTGTATGTGCATTGTTAACAGTGAAAGTCAACGCAGATCCAGGGGGCTATAGTTGGTGGTAGTAAACATTTAACAAGCAATTTATAATCGCTGTCAAATCACTTCGTTCCAGTGCTTACTACTCCACTATAAAACATCGTGTGGTTTTTAATGAATAATTTTTCGCTTACTTTCCCTCCAGAAAATCTCAAGTTGAGTTTTTTGTTTATCTAGATCTAGAGGCTAAATTGTTTTGCATGTTTACTGTAACGTGACATTCTCCTAGCGCTGATTTCTACACCGCAATGTACATTGCATTAGAGATCCTAACTCAAATGTTCCCTTGTTTTTGCCAACTCCAGTCGTGGCATACAAGAAGACAAACGTGACCTATCCCCACTTTTATCTTCACGATCCCTGCTAACTGCCTGTTCAGGCCTAGACCAGTAATTTGTTTGTGGCTAGTGAGGAGTCAACGGTTAGACGTGATATGAATTCCATTGCAGGAAGCGTTTTTTGATGATTTCGTGTTCCGTAGATGAATAGCATTTTCACAAGTTTCACAAGCGTGATTGGTGAGCAATGGAGAAGCGTACGAGGTGAGCTGTGCGAACGAGGACTCCGGGGCCGGGAAGCGACCTGGGCCCGGAGAATACTGGCCCCTGAAGAGGCGGAGGGGTGGAACGAGGGATAGTTTGCACAATACTGATGTTGTCCCCTCAAAGGCTGTATCTTATATACTGGAATATTATAAGTGGTACACTCACATTATCTCTAATCTCCTCCTGAATTAAGCTAAATTAAAAATTAACCTCATGTTATGTTGGTGTTACGGAGACTATTGCCCTACGCAATCAAAGAAAGCTTTTTTTTTACTTTCCTGCCCAAACAAACCAATCAGGAGCTTCCCAGAGAAGTCAAATGAGGGAAACCTGGAAGTTCACTTATGGGAACGAGAGTGAGTAGATCTTTATAGCAAGAATTCGGGAACATATCCTGCACATTTCCAATTTCCTTTTTTGAAACACGACCTGGCAAGTTTTTGTAATCATGGAGACAATATAAATACTCTCCGTGGGTATGTCAAACCTCAACCAATGAGGTAACTACTTTATCCTTCGTCCAAAGAAGATAGTAAATAGTTTGCATGCGTACAGAACTAAAGAACTTCGTAGATGTGCAGAGCTGCAGCTTCTACTGGCTTCAGTGGGGCAGGCCTTCCAGGATGCACAAGTAAAATCCTGAGAGTAAAATTAACTCTATCCGGAGTAGGACCAAGTACACTCTAAATAGAGTGAAATCATCATTGATCATTCACCGGAAACTTTTTTACATCGCGATAAACGTTTGTATTTTACTATAAAAAACATCACAACTATTCTCCTCGTCTCATTGTAAAAAAAATAAGAGTTTAACTTAAAGGTTTTATGGCTCAGGTTGACGAGCTCAGTGTGAATTTAACTCTATTTAGAGTAGATTTTACTGTGTATGTAACAGTATCCATGCTTGTGAAAAGAAACAAGGGGTGCTGAAGAATGGCTACAATAAAATATTATAAAATGCCTCTCCACCAAAGCAGCACACGACCTGAGCATCGCTCTCCCCCTCATCAGCTTCCCGCTCGTACCTCTTCCTTTGCTCCCGATTCGTCTCGAAAAGAACTTTGTTTTTAATAGAAGAGCAAAACTGAAAGGCTTTTGCATCAGAGCAATTATGGGATTTGGTTTTATAGATGTCAGGAAGAAAGCACAAGCTGTGGAAGAAAATGGCAAAGCTTTTTTTCTTTTACAATTTCTGACTTCAATCCCTTTCTCTCGAACAGACTGGGATCAGAATGACATCGTCAAACAACATCAGCATCACCAACATCAGCGATCCGCACCTCTGTAAGTTCGACGAGACTTTCAAGTACATTCTACTCCCAGTGAGCTACACTCTCGTGTTCCTCATGGGCCTGGGGTTAAACATCACCGCCATGTACGTGATCCTGTTCCGAACCAAGAAACTGGAAGCCCAGCACTATCTACATGATCAACCTGAACGTCTGCGACACCCTGTACATCCTCACGCTGCCCTTCCTCATCTACTACTACGCTGACGAGAACGACTGGCCTTTCGGGGAGACCATGTGTAGCTGATTCGCTTCCTCTTCTACACAAACCTCTACGGAAGCATCCTCTTCCTCAGCTGCATCAGCCTGCACAGATTCTTGCGGCGTCTGCTTCCCGGTGCGCTCTCTGTCTTGGGTGAATGCTCGCCGGGCTCGTTTGGTGTCGTTGTGCATTTGGGGCGACAATGTTGGTCTTCCAGGCACCGATCCTTTATTTCTTCTCCCGGATGAAACATGAAGGGAGGGTTTGCTATGACACGACGAGCCAGGAGCTCTTCCGTGCCTTCCTGGTTTACAGCTCGGTGGTGATGATCCTGCTCTTCGTCCTTCCGTTTGGAGTGGTGCTGGTTTGCAACGGGATGATGGTGAGGAAACTCCGAGAGCCAGATGTTGGGGATGGGCCGATGTCTCGGAAGTCCAAGCAGAAGTCGGTGAAGATGATCATCATCGTACTGCTGGCTTTCATGCTGTGTTTCTTGCCTTTCCATGTCAATCGGAGTATATACTATAGCTTTCGGTACTTGGACAAACACGTGAGCTGCTCGATGCTGGAGGGGGCAAACATTGCCTACAAGGTTACGCGGCCTCTGGCCAGCGCTAACAGCTGCATCGACCCAATCCTCTACTTCATGGCTGGACAGGACTTCAGAAGCAGTATCAAGAAGAAGAAGTCAGCCAAAGCGCGATCTGAAATTATGAAGTCACCCTCTACTTCTTTATAATGTTCTTGAACCTCTTAAAAAGGCGTGGGACTCATGAGAACTCAAATAAAGACATTGTTGATGCAGATATCCACATAGTAAAGACTTACAAAAAAGAAACTCGGAAATCGACTCAGTGGTATTCAGTGGTAGCAGATTTCATTTCTTCACACTCCCAAGGTGAAACAAGAACCGATTTTTAACTTAAATCTTCAGGTAGACGTTCAAGGTGAAAACCTTTGATGCTTTAACTCACAGTGAAGCTCTGCTGGTTCCATTAAAGAAGCTACAAGCACCTAATCGTGGCCTGTGACTGCTAACCTGATCATGATATTCAGATGAACTTAAAAATGTTTAATGTAATAATAATCAAACCTAAAACGTCCTCATCATTCTCTTTCCGGGAGCAAGAGGAGGATGAGGGATGGTGACGTCATGGCTAAACATCCCCATAGAGGGACAGCCAGGGCACACCTTAGAGCAGTCGTCCCCAACCTTTTTATCACCACAAACCGGTCAACACTCATTTTTATTGTGGATGGAGGGGGTGTGAGGGGTCAGTATAATATTATAATAGGGATTCCTTTCAGGGGCGTCACGGTGGTGCAGTGGGTAGCACGGTCCTCTCACAGCAAGAAGGTCGCTGGTTCGAGCCTCGGCTGGATCAGTTGGTATCTCTGTGTGGAGTTCTCATGTTCTCCTCGTGATCGTGTGGGTTTACTCCGGGTGCTCCGGTTTCCCCACAAGAACAAAGACATAAGAGAAATAAGAGAATAAGAAATAAGCGGAACAAGAGAATTTGGTAAAAACGATTGTTCATAGTGTTTGAGAGTGAATGAGTGTGTGTGGATGTTTCCCAGCGATGGGTTGCTGCTGGAAGGGCATCCGATGCATTCCACTGTGGCGACCCCAAAAGGAAAAGAAGACAAGATGATGGATGGATTGATTCCTTTCAAAGCCAACCATCCGTGAAGCTCTAGCCCTTTCCCTCAATTTTTAGTGAATTTTTGATGGCTAGAGGAGTGCAGGTCTAATTTTTTATAGTTCGGGTCGAGAGGAAACTCTGCTCCAGATTAACTAATTAGAATTAAAGATTCGGGTGACTCCAGGAAAATTGCTGACAGAATTACCCACAAAATAATATTAGACGTTTTGATCTGTGGGAATCCTGAGAGTAAAATTAACTCTGTGGGAATACAGGCTAATAAATGTAGGTGGGAGTGTGTGTGCTCTCTAGCACCCCTGTAGGCAGGACCTATGAACTGCACCCTACACACACTTACCGGATGTGTGTGTGACTTGGAGAAATGAACCAATGAGAAGATAAAATGGCCGGGGCTTACAGTGTTGGTATTTTAAATTTAAAAGCTAAATACTAAAGTGTTTCTTTTTATAATTAACTAAATGTTATAGTGGAAGTTGGGTTACATGGTCATACATTATTTAAATAAATATAAACATTGAAAAATAGAGTGCAGCTATAATTTTTTTATAGTTCGGGTCAAAAGGAATCTCTGGCCCAGATTAACGAATTAAAAAAAAAAAACTTCCCGCTGATGGACCAAGCTGAAGCTCTCTGGGTAGAGCTAAGAAAAATCCCTGAGGGTATCTATCAGAAAATCTGGTAATGTTTCTAAATAAATGTTTTGTTGTTGTTGATTTTTCTTTTTCAAAATAACAAAAAAACATCTTGGGCGGTTCAGTACTTGGGGATCCATGGACCGGTACTGGCTTGTAGCTGCTCTCCTACTTAAACCTTATTATCTAGATCTGAGGTCTCCAAACCTGGTCCTGGAGGCCGAAGCGCTGCACATTTTGGTTCAACCATCATGAGACACACCTGTGGCACTGAGTAGTGTGCTCTGATTGGCTGAAGCTGGAGTAGTATGCATACTAGAGCAGGGTTGCAACTAAAATAAGGCAAGCTGTGGCCCTCCTGGACCAGATTTGGGGAACCCTGACTTCAATAGTTCCACTCAGCTTTTTAACATCCAGAAGCGCAGATAAATACATTTACACTGATGAGCGTAAACTCCAGCTTCAACCGACAGAGCGAATGAAAGATTCGGGTGACTCCAGGAACGTGTCTGAGAAAATTGCTGACAAAAAATCTGTGGGAATCCTGAGAGTAAAATGAACTCTGTGGGAATTCAGGCTAATAAATATAGGGAGGGAGGTGTGACATTTCTCTTGGCATTTCAAGAGGTGTGCGATAGAGAGCAGAGATGAAACAAGGGAGCGGTCTTTACAGACTTTTACAGGCGAGCTGACAGGGAAACGTAAATGTAACTGTACAGAAAAACGTAAATGTAACTGTACAGAAAAACCTAAATGTAACTGTACGGAGAAACGTAAATGTAACTGTACTGAGAAACGTAAATGTAACTGTACGGAGAAACGTAAATGTAACTGTACTGAGAAACCTAAATGTAACTGTACGGAGAAACGTAAATGTAACTGTACTGAGAAACCTAAATGTAACTGTACTGAGAAACGTAAATGTAACTGTACAGAGAAACGTAATTGTAACTGTTCAGAGAAACGTAAATGTAACTGTACTGAGAAACGTAACTGTAACTGTACAGAGAAACGTAAATGTAACTGTACAGAGAAACGTAAATGTAACTGTACAGAGAAACATAAATGTAACTGTACTGAGAAACCTAAATGTAACTGTACTGAGAAACGTAAATGAAACTGTACTGAGAAACGTAAATGTAACTGTACTGAGAAACGTAACTGTAACTTTACTGAGAAACGTAACTGTAACTGTACAGAGAAACGTAAATGTAACTGTACTGTGAAACGTAAATGTAACTGTACTGAGAAACGTAACTGTAACTGTACAGAGAAACGTAAATGTAACTGTACTGAGAAACGTAAATGTAACTGTACTGAGAAACGTAACTGTAACTGTACAGAGAAACGTAAATGTAACTGTACTGAGAAACGTAACTGTAACTGTACAGAGAAACGTAAATGTAACTGTACTGAGAAACGTAAATGTAACTGTACTGAGAAACGTAACTGTAACTGTACTGAGAAATGTAAATGTAACTGTACAGAGAAACATAAATGTAACTGTACTGAGAAACGTAAATGTAACTGTACTGAGAAACGTAACTGTAACTGTACAGAGAAACCTAAATGTAACTGTACAGAGAAACGTAAATGTAACTGTACAGAGAAACCTAAATGTAACTGTACAGAGAAACGTAAATGTAACTGTACTGAGAAACCTAAATGTAACTGTACAGAGAAACGTAAATGTAACTGTACTGAGAAACCTAAATGTAACTGTACAGAGAAACCTAAATGTAACTGTACAGAGAAACGTAAATGTAACTGTACAGAGAAACGTAAATGTAACTGTACTGAGAAACGTAACTGTAACTGTACAGAGAAACGTAAATGTAACTGTACTGAGAAACGTAAATGTAACTGTACAGAGAAACCTAAATGTAACTGTACAGAGAAACGTAAATGTAACTGTACTGAGAAACCTAAATGTAACTGTACAGAGAAACGTAAATGTAACTGTACTGAGAAACGTAACTGTAACTGTACAGAGAAACGTAAATGTAACTGTACAGAGAAACGTAAATGTAACTGTACAGAGAAACGTA
>UELW01000922.1:0-52054 GCA_900490495.1 Danionella dracula
GGGCCTTCTCACGTGATCTCTAATATACCAACGACAGTTGAGGCCGGAAAACCGAAAAAGATTGTTCTTTCCCCGAGTCCTCCGCTCCTTTCGTTCTCTCATCATTAATGATGAGCGCGTTACGCTCAGAAAACCAGAAGAATGTTGCGCATGCGTCACTGAACCAATCCCTCTCCGACACGATTCATTCCTACGAGTCACATTAAAGAGTCGCTCAAAAAGAAGGAATCGTTCATGAATGACTCATCACTATTTATTTAGCCGTTTCATAACACATAAAAAAATATGTCTACTATAACAGGGATATCTTGATATTTTAGTTTCTTAGCTGGTGCAAATAATGAATTCATCACGTTTAGTTTTACACGCTTGTATGCATCACAAGATCAAGGTTCCTCGGCTCCTAACTGAAGAGCCTGGAGCACTCCCTGCTAACCCTCTCCCTGCGCTCACCGCAGGTCTGAAGCCTCGTCCCTCTCCAGAACGATGAGCGCTGATCGTCATCAAACAGAGCTTAGACACACAAACACACGGATCCTGGATCTCTCACCTGCAGCACGCAGAGAAGCAATGTTTGTTTGAGAGCTTCCTCACGAGCTGCTCTTGATCAGAGTAAACCAACACACTGTACACCAGTGTTTCTCGGTTATTGTCTGTCGCGCCCCCTCGAGGAAGAAAAAAACATCTTGCACCCCCCCCAAGACTTTAAATAGCATTATTTGTCTTTAAATTTGTTATAAGTACACCTCTATACAACAAAAAATAACTTCATTAACTGCAGCAGAAAAGATTTAAGGTGCATCTGAAATTTAAAAAAACATTAAACCCTTATTAAAACTATAAACATTGTTTGATCGTGATTGCTGCCAATATTCGGACGTTTTTGGGTGTTATCAGCGTGATTCTAATGTCTTTAGGTGAATTTATTAATTATTTGGCTCCTTCATTTATTTGGCTTCATGCTGTCCGCTGCCAACATTGTTAGACTCAGTAAGCACACCTGTCTCTCCTCGTCTCCCACCGCAGTCACAGTGAAGCCAAGCGCTACAAACGCGTCATATTTCCTCGTCTTAGCTTTCGGGAGACTTTCGTTTGTCTCTTTATCTCCTTCTCTCTCCGTCTGTCTTCTACACTTCCTGTCTTCACTTCACACTCTGCCAATGAGAGCGCCACTGCTCCCTAATGTAGTGGAGTGGTATTGCACTTTATTCTAGAATAGTAAAAAAAAAAAGAAAGAAAAAAGCATGTTCCCTGAGGACAAACGCACCCCCCTCCAAACTGAAAGAAGGATAGAGGAGAGGGAGATGGAATGTTCCAGAGCCGATCAATAGCTTAAGTCACGCTTTTACAAGTGAAAAATTAGAATGAATGTGCCCCAAACCATAGTATACTAAAATAAAGTATCCCAGCGGCTCCTGAATGTGAAGTTTTTCCGGGAAGATTTTAAAGAGCAGATTGATGAACCGGCTCATATTACCCACAATCCCCTGCTCTCGGGCATTTTCTCATGCAACCAAGTAACTAATACGAGACAGAACAAGCACAGAAAAAAATAATGGCAATATAGAAACTGTTGTATTTGTTATAATATTTGTAAATGAAGGAACAGGAAAGAAGTTCTCGCAGTGATGTGGCACAACTCCTTCTGTCCCAGATCGACTCACACACTATAAAATATCTACAATTTCTTCTGAAAATGAGTGTCTACCTTAAGAGTGCAGTAGAAGGATTGAAGCTCTAAATTTGCTTCAACACAGAAAAATAGACGTGATTTACCTCATCATAAGCATTTAAATACATAACTCCATACATGCACCTGGCCTGATGGCAATGCTAACATGCTAGCTAGCCAAAACTCAACTCGGATAAAAAAAGGAAGGTTATTTACTTTATCAGCAAAGTTTTACTCCATCATCCAGTGTTTATATGGTGCGCAGTCTAAGAAAGAGACTGAGAGCACTTGTTCTGCTCCACCTCCATCAATCATTCTTGTTTTAAGATCAGCGGCAAAATCAGCAGCTTCTTTTACAAAGTGACCACAATAAGCACGTTTTTCTCCTCAACAAAATGTAAGTGATATGTTTTTTATGTAAAAAAAATCTATACACCGAAAGTATAAACTAGAAAATTCTTCCTAAAATAAGAAAATCTAAATTTTGTATCTAATTTTAAGCATTTTCAGCTTTGCTTAGACTCGTGTTTTTTGCCGTGTGAGAGCTCTTGTTCTGCTCCTGCTCTGAAAAGCTTCGACACAAAAGCCATCGCAAAGGACAATTCGTTGGCATGTCAACATGCGGTCTTGATTCTCTACCAACAGTCTTTTTTAAAATAAGAGTCTAGAAAGGACCTCTTAGAAGTTATAAACACCTCCTTGTGCTTTGACTGTTTCCCTAAATCTCTTAAAACCGCAGTGGTAAAGACACTACTGAAAAAGACAAACTTAGACAATACTGTACTGAGCAACTACAGGCCCATCTCAAATCTCCCTTTTATTAGTAAAATTATGGAAAAGATTGTGGCAAAACAACTGATTGAGTTCCTGACCCAAAATGAAGACATGGATTGTTATCAGTCTGGTTTCAGAGCTCATCACAGCACAGAGACAGCTCTACTGAAGATAGTCAATGACATCCGGTTCAACACCGATTCAGGAAAAGTGACTGGTTCTCCTCTATCTGAGCGCTGCCTTCCACACAGTTGATCACAAAATCCTTCTCCATAGACTAGAAAACTATGTTGGTCTTTCAGGAACTGTGATAAAATGGTTCAGATCATACTTAGAAGGAAGAGGCTTCTATGTAAACATAGGTGATTACATGTCGAAGTGGACTGCAGTGTCTTGTGAAGTCCCTCAAGGTTCAATCCTTGCTCCTTTACTATTTAACCTGTACATGCTTCCACTGGAGCAAATTATGAGAAGGAACCAGATATCATACCATAGTTCTGCTGATGATACACAAATTTATCTAGCTATCTCCCCAAATGACTACAACCCCATAAACTCTCTCTGCCAATGTCTTGATGAGATTAAAAACTGGATGGAAAACAACTTTCTTCAATTAAACAAGGACAAAACTGAAGTCATTGCATTCAGAAGCAAAAGCGAGGTTGTTAAGGTTAACACGTATCTCACTGCTGAGGGCCTCAGAACTACAAATCAGGAATCTTGAGGTGATTCTGGACTCTGATCTTAGTTTCAATAGCCACGTCAAAGCAACGACCAAATCAGCTTCTTACCATCTTAAAAACATTGCAAGAATCAGATGCTTTGTTTCCAGATCAGATTTAGAGAAACTGGTTCCTGCGTTCATCTCCAGCAGCTGGACTCCTGGAACGCTCTTCTCAGAGCTCGTCCCATAAACACCATTAAACATCTCCAGCTCGTTCAGAACGCAGCGCTCCGATTCTAACCAGAACTAGAAACTCAGAACACATTTCTCCAGTTCTTCAGTCTCTGCACTGGCTGCGGTCTTCTTCAGAATAGATTTTTAAAGTTCTGCTTCTCGTATATAAGTCCAATCATAACTCAGCAGCTAAACACCTAACAGAGAAGATCAGAGAACACACACCAAACAGAGAGCTGAGATCCTCAGATCAGATAAATGAGATCTCCCCCGGGTTAATTCCAGTCAGAGTGAAGTGTGTTTGGAGTTTGGTTTCCTGCGGCCCACAGAGGAACCAGCTCCAGAGGAGATTAGGGGTGCCAACACTTTAGTTCTCCTGTGGCCCACAGAGGAACCAGCTCCAGAGGAGATCAGGGGTCCCAACACTTTAGTTCTCCTGTGGCCCACAGAGGAACCAGCTCCAGAGGAGATCAGGGGTGCCAACACTTTAGTCACGTTTAAATCCAGGATAAAGACTCTCCTGTTTAGATGAGCTTTTGTCGACTGAGCACCAACATCCAACAACTAATATTCTCCCTAATATTATATAGATGCTCCCTAATATTAACCAACACAATATGAGCCGGAAACCGTTTTCAAAGAATCGTTCTTTTCTCAAGTCTTTCAGTCCTTTAGTTCTTCTGTCACATGACGCTCTCTAATATGAACCAAACGCAGTTTGAGCCGGAAACAGAAAAGATTTGTTCTTTTCTCGAGTCCGCCGGGTCCTTTCGTTCTTCTGTCACGTGACTCTCTCTAATATTAACCAAACGCAGTTTGAACCGGAAACAGAAAAGATTAGTTCTTTCCCCGAGTCCTCCGCTCCTTTCGTTCTCTCATCATTAATGATGAGCGCGTTACGCTCAGAAAACCAGAAGAATGTTGCGCAAGCGTCACTGAACCAATCCCTCTCCGACACGATTCATTCCTACGAGTCACATTAAAGAGTCGCTCAAAAAGAAGGAATCGTTCATGAATGACTCATCACTAGAGTGAATGTGGAATGAAAGAATATAGCTCTGATATTGTAAAGCGTCTACAAAAGCGCTATATGAGTTCAAGGGGTTATCATCATTAATTAACCAGCGATTATCATGAATTGGCGAGTGTCTTATTAGAACCTACCTTTAATTCCTATCACTAGCTTTAAACAAACCCGAACAGCTCAGTATATCTCAGTATGAGGGGACGCTGATCTAATTCTGCTTCGTTACAAAGAAAAACCTAACTATGTTTTCTGGAACGCTAAGAACACCCACGATGTGAAACCTACTTCGACCTGAACGTAAGCACCTCGTGAAGAGCCGCGTGTGAGCTACGCTGTGTGTCCCGGCAGGTGCGCTTCCCGTCTCACTTCAGCTCCGACCTGAAGGACCTGCTGAGGAACCTGCTCCAGGTGGACCTCACCAAACGCTTCGGGAACCTCAAGAACGGAGTCAACGATATCAAAGGACACAAGTGGTTCTCCACCACCGACTGGATCGCCATCTACCAGCGGCGGGTGAGAGTGCGCTTACGCTGCACATCTGACCCCAGGGTTACCACACACACCTAGCTGCGGAGGCACACCTGGCTTCACTAATGTTCCCTTAGGCCTGCAAAAGGAGCTGAGCTCGGAAGCAACAGGATGATAATGAAAAAAGCACCATTGAAAACATTTATGTATCAAATTATAAACGTGGTTTGGCTTTGTTTAAGGATGACGTGCGATCTGAGGATTGCAATCTGCAATGTCTGCAAAAGAAAAGACAGGTTGCTGATTAAATCGCTGTTAAATATGTTGTTAAATGGCTGTAAACATGCTGTTTATGTTGCTTACCTGCATAACTTCTTGTTTTTTTTTTTTTTTTTATCGTTATCGGAATCAACCATGAAAAAACATGTTCGGTGCATCTCTAGTTTTGCTGAAAAGAAGCGTTTGTACCCTGACCTTAAACTTAACGTTTAACGTGCAGCAAACACATTAGTGTCTAAACACCACTAAAATCAAATCCATCTGAACTGAGAACTTTAGCTTCTGGTTTGATTCAAACGTGTTTGTGCATCCGTTTGTGACTTTATTACCATTTATTTGAATATAACCAAAATATATTCAACATTTTAGTAACTTCTCTCCCTCCTCTCTCATGCACTCTTTCTCTCCCCTTTATTTTTCTCTCTCCCAATCCTCTCTCTCTCTCTATCTTTTTCACTACTCTCTCACTTCTCTCCTCCTTATCGCTCTCTCTCTCTCTCTCTTCCCTCTATCTCCTCCCTCTCCTCTCCTTCTCGCTCTCTTTTTCTTTGCTCTCCCTCTCTTTCTCTACCTCTTTCTCTCTCCTCTCTCCATCTCTCTCTCTTCCCTCTCTCACTCTCTCTCTCCCCTCTTCATTCTTTCTCTCCTCTTCTCTCTCCTCCCTCTCACTATCTCTCTCTCCTCTATCTCTCTCCTCCCTCTCCCAATCTCTCTCTCTCCCTCTCTCTCTTTCTCCTTCCTCTCTATCTATCTCTCTCCCTCTCTCTCTATCTCTCTCTCTCTCTCTCTCTCTCTCTCTCTCTCTCTCTCTCTCTCTTGTCGTTTAGGTGGAGGCCCCGTTCGTGCCTAAATGCCGAGGTCCCGGTGACACCAGCAACTTTGACGACTACGAGGAGGAAGAGATCCGCGTTTCCTTCACAGAGAAGTGCGGGAAAGAGTTCGCCGAGTTCTAGACAGAGAGAGAGCGAACTAGAGAGAGAGTGCATGAATCTTGATGCGATCCTTCCTCCAGAGAGAGAGAGAGAGAGAGAGAGAGAGAGAGAGAGAGAGAGAGAGGAGAGAGAGAGTGAGAGAGAGAGAGAGAGAGAGAGAGAGAGTGAGTGAGTGAGTGAGAGTGAGAGAGTGAGTGAGTGGACGAGCGGAGCGGAGCAGAGAAGACCTCCAGGGACAGACAGTGAGGCCTTTATCATCTCCTGCGTTCGAATCATCTTTGTACTTTTCTGGTTTTGATTTGATCTCTGTTGGTGTGATGGTGACGCCCCTGAGGGTTCGCTGGGCTGTGTACGTGTTGGACTGGGCTTGTTGTTTCCGCACAAAGACAGACGGCCTTCGTTTTCGTCTATTCAGAGGTTTCTCCACATAGAAAAACACACTGAAAAATGAAAAAAAACATGATTAAATCTGTATTCCTGTGTAACGAG
This sequence comes from Danionella dracula, assembly GCA_900490495.1. Taxonomy (NCBI): domain Eukaryota; kingdom Metazoa; phylum Chordata; class Actinopteri; order Cypriniformes; family Danionidae; genus Danionella; species Danionella dracula. Next base: position 6,540 of record UELW01000922.1, read on the forward strand.
AGCTCTCTCTGGTCTTTGTGCTCTCGCCTGAGTCTTTCTCCTCCTCTCTTCTTCTCTTCTTCTCCTCGCTCTGCACTGATGAGCGCTGAGCCCGCCTCTCACAGGTCTTCTGCTTTGAGCGTAGAAACGACGAAGCAAGAGGAGATTAAATCAACCAATCGATCAAGTTTTTATATAGCACTTCTTTAGCCGTTGCTTAAAGAGCAGCTTCACTAAGTCTTTGTGAGGGTCAGGTAGAGTAAATAGGAGTTTCTCCGTGAGGCCCCTGGGAGCCTCGCTGACTGAGACAGGTGCTAATCACCTCCCCAGCATAAAGAACATACAAACTCAAGATCCATCGACGAACGGTTCACCGGACAGAACCTGAAAAAAAACAAAACAAACAAAGACAAAACAGAAACTATCAAACGAAAAACAATTGTTAGAAAAAGGTAACAGACAACAAACAGGTGATCAGCATCAGCTGCAGGAGGAGAGATAAATTAACCACATGTTTATATTGCTCAGACACCAGATCCGTTTGGACAATTATATTGAATACTAGATCCTGGAACACCATGAGAAGCTGTTCCAGCAGTATCAGAGGGAGAGAGAGAAGCTCCTGGAACACCATGAGAAGCTGTTCCAGCAGTATCAGAGGGAGAGAGAGAAGCTCCTGGAACACCATGAGAAGCTGTTCCTGCAGTATTAGAGGGAGAGAGAGAAGCTCCTGGAACACCATGAGGAGCTGTTCCTGCAGTATTAGAGGGAGAGAGAGAAGCTCCTGGAACACCATGAGGAGCTGTTCCTGCAGTATTAGAGGGAGAGAGAGAAGCTCCTGGAACACCATGAGGAGCTGTTCCTGCAGTATTAGAGGGAGAGAGAGAAGCTCCTGGAACACCATGAGGAGCTGTTCCTGCAGTATTAGAGGGAGAGAGAGAAGCTCCTGGAACACCATGAGAAGCTGTTCCTGCAGTATCAGAGGGAGAGAGAGAAGCTCCTGGAACACCATGAGGAGCTGTTCCTGCAGTATTAGAGGGAGAGAGAGAAGCTCCTGGAACACCATGAGGAGCTGTTCCTGCAGTATTAGAGGGAGAGAGAGAAGCTCCTGGAACACCATGAGGAGCTGTTCCTGCAGTATTAGAGGGAGAGAGAGAAGCTCCTGGAACACCATGAGGAGCTGTTCCTGCAGTATTAGAGGGAGAGAGAGAAGCTCCTGGAACACCATGAGAAGCTGTTCCAGCAGTATCAGAGGGAGCGAGAAGGTCCTGGAACACCATGAGAAGCTGTTCCAGCAGTATCAGAGGGAGAGAGAGAAGCTCCTGGAACACCATGAGAAGCTGTTCCAGCAGTATCAGAGGGAGAGAGAGAAGGTCTGGAACACCATGAGGAGCTGTTCCAGCAGTATCAGAGGGAGAGAGAGAAGCTCCTGGAACACCATGAGGAGCTGTTCCAGCAGTATCAGAGGGAGAGAGAGAAGCTCCTGGAACACCATGAGAAGCTGTTCCAGCAGTATCAGAGGGAGAGAGAGAAGCTCCTGGAACACCATGAGGAGCTGTTCCAGCAGTATCAGAGGGAGAGAGAGAAGCTCCTGGAACACCATGAGAAGCTGTTCCAGCAGTATCAGAGGGAGAGAGAGAAGCTCCTGGAACACCATGAGGAGCTGTTCCTGCAGTATTAGAGGGAGAGAGAGAAGCTCCTGGAACACCATGAGGAGCTGTTCCTGCAGTATCAGAGGGAGAGAGAGAAGTTCCTGGAACACCATGAGGAGCTGTTCCTGCAGTATCAGAGGGAGAGAGAGAAGGTCCTGGAACACCATGAGAAGCTGTTCCAGCAGTATCAGAGGGAGAGAGAGAAGCTCCTGGAACACCATGAGAAGCTGTTCCAGCAGTATCAGAGGGAGCGAGAAGGTCCTGGAACACCATGAGAAGCTGTTCCAGCAGTATCAGAGGGAGCGAGAAGGTCCTGGAACACCATGAGAAGCTGTTCCAGCAGTATCAGAGGGAGAGAGAGAAGCTCCTGGAACACCATGAGGAGCTGTTCCAGCAGTATCAGAGGGAGAGAGAGAAGCTCCTGGAACACCATGAGGAGCTGTTCCTGCAGTATCAGAGGGAGAGAGAGAAGGTCTGGAACACCACGAGGAGCTGTTCCAGCAGTATCAGAGGGAGAGAGAGAAGCTCCTGGAACACCATGAGGAGCTGTTCCAGCAGTATCAGAGGGAGAGAGAGAAGTTCCTGGAACACCATGAGGAGCTGTTCCTGCAGTATCAGAGGGAGAGAGAGAAGGTCCTGGAACACCATGAGAAGCTGTTCCAGCAGTATCAGAGGGAGAGAGAGAAGCTCCTGGAACACCATGAGAAGCTGTTCCAGCAGTATCAGAGGGAGCGAGAAGGTCCTGGAACACCATGAGAAGCTGTTCCAGCAGTATCAGAGGGAGCGAGAAGGTCCTGGAACACCATGAGAAGCTGTTCCAGCAGTATCAGAGGGAGAGAGAGAAGCTCCTGGAACACCATGAGGAGCTGTTCCTGCAGTATCAGAGGGAGAGAGAGAAGGTCTGGAACACCACGAGGAGCTGTTCCAGCAGTATTAGAGGGAGAGAGAGAAGTTCCTGGAACACCATGAGGAGCTGTTCCTGCAGTATCAGAGGAAGAGAGAGAAGGTCCTGAGTCTGGAATTGTTTAACTGCAGCATAATTAGGCTGTTCATTTAAACACTCAGCATTATTTTTTCCCTTAAATTTAGTTTCTAATAAAAGTGGAATAAAAAACATAAAAACGTGGCTTTAAATACAACAAAAACCAGATGAAGCCCCAGATAGAATACATATTACACAGAGTTTATTTATAAATTCAAATAGCTGTTTCATGGTGTAAACTTTAAAAGCACCTTTAACTTTGTTATTTATTATTCTCAGGTAAAGTAAGTGAAATCCATACGCATTATAAGTAAATTGAAATAATCACAATATGGTACGGAAGACTCCTGGTATATTCTTCCTTGTGTTCTTCTCAAATAAAAACCACCAAACAACTAGTTTCAAAGCGAAAAAGACTTTTATCTTCCTTTTTTGTTGGTTAAAATACAATATATATTTAAAAAATAAAGGTATCAACAGTATTTCACAGTAGTAAAACGGTAGAATTGAGCTGCTCAGAATCCCCAGATCACAGCTCTCCGTGGGTTTTTATAGCCGGTCTCTCAAACGCTGGAACCACACGTCCCTCTGCTGTCCGCTAAAGGTATGTCTTCAGTATCTCCTTCGTCTTCCTGATCAGTTTGACTTGACACAGCCATCCTTGTCTTTCGGACTAAACACATTTTAATGTATTTACACTACTACACACATATACATAGAAAACATCATAGAAAATCTTCAACAAAGGTTACACATTTTTCAGTATAAAATACATCAGACCTTTTCTTCAAAAAGGTTACAGAATTTTTTGTATAAATCACATCAAAAACCATTCTTCAAAAAGGTTACAAAGAGTATGTGTAAAGATAATTCTATCATGTAACTTTTCTAAACAGTACTTCTAAAACTTGTGGGAACATAGTTTAACATAATGAAACTCACGTTCACCGAATAATTGCAATAAATCCACTTTGGTTAACAGGGGAGAACATTGCCCTTCATCCTTCTCTGCCTCTGTGAAGACTCCTGCAGGACGCAGGTGCCCACACGCATCGCCAGCTTCTGAACGACGAGGTTTGATCACATCCAGGAACTGTCATTCGTTCTGTCTTCAAAGAAAAGGTTTTGCTGAACAACGAGGTCCAATCACGTCCAGGCACTGTCACTCATTCTGTCTTCAAAGAAAAGGTTTTGCTGAACGACGAGGTTTGATCACGTCCAGGAACTGTCATTCGTTCTGTCTTCAAAGAAAAGGTTTTGCTGAACGACGAGGTTTGATCACATCCAGGAACTGTCATTCGTTCTGTCTTCAAAGAAAAGGTTTTGTTGAACAACGAGGTTTGATCACATCCAGGAACTGTCATTCGTTCTGTCTTCAAAGAAAAGGTTTTGCTGAACGACGAGGTTTGATCACGTCCAGGCACTGTCACTTGTTCTGTCTTCAAAGAAAAGTTTTTGCTGAACGACGAGGTCCGATCACGTCCAGGCACTGTCACTCATTCTGTCTTCAAAGAAAAGGTTTTGCTGAACGACGAGGTTCGATCACGTCCAGGAACTGTCACTCGTTCTGTCTTCGAAGAAAAGGTTTTGTTGAACAACGAGGTTCGATCACGTCCAGGCACTGTCACTCGTTCTGTCTTCAAAGAAAAGGTTTTGCTGAACGACGAGGTTTGATCACGTCCAGGCACTGTCACTCGTTCTGTCTTCAAAGAAAAGGTTTTGCTGAACAACGAGGTTCGATCACGTCCAGGCACTGTCACTCGTTCTGTCTTCAAAGAAAAGGTTTTGTTGAACAACGAGGTTCGATCACGTCCAGGCACTGTCACTCGTTCTGTCTTCAAAGAAAAGGTTTTGCTGAACAACGAGGTTCGATCACGTCCAGGCACTGTCACTCGTTCTGTCTTCAAAGAAAAGGTTTTGCTGAACAACGAGGTTCGATCACGTCCAGGCACTTTCACTCGTTCTGTCTTCAAAGAAAAGGTTTTGCTGAACAACGAGGTTCGATCACGTCCAGGCACTTTCACTCGTTCTGTCTTCAAAGAAAAGTTTTTGCTGAACAACGAAGTTCGATCACATCCAGGAACTGTCACTCGTTCTGTCTTCAAAGAAAAGGTTTTGCTGAACGACGAGGTTCGATCACGTCCAGGCACTGTCACTCGTTCTGTCTTCAAAGAAAAGGTTTTGCTGAACGACGAGGTTCGATCACGTCCAGGCACTGTCACTCGTTCTGTCTTCAAAGAAAAGGTTTTGTTGAACAACGAGGTTTGATCACGTCCAGGCACTGTCACTCATTCTGTCTTCAAAGAAAAGGTTTTGCTGAACGACGAGGTTCGATCACGTCCAGGCACTTTCACTCGTTCTGTCTTCAAAGAAAAGGTTTTGCTGAACAACGAGGTTTGATCACGTCCAGGAACTGTCACTCGTTCTGTCTGCAAAGAAAAGGTTTTGCTGAACAACGAGGTTCGATCACGTCCAGGCACTGTCACTCATTCTGTCTTCAAAGAAAAGGTTTTGTTGAACAACGAGGTTCGATCACGTCCAGGCACTGTCACTCATTCTGTCTTCAAAGAAAAGGTTTTGCTGAACAACGAGGTTCGATCACGTCCAGGCACTGTCACTCGTTCTGTCTTCAAAGAAAAGGTTTTGCTGAACGACGAGGTTTGATCACGTCCAGGAACTGTCATTCGTTCTGTCTTCAAAGAAAAGGTTTTGCTAAACGACAAGGTCCGATCACGTCCAGGCACTGTCACTCGTTCTGTCTTCAAAGAAAAGGTTTTGCTGAACAACGAGGTTCGATCACGTCCAGGCACTGTCACTCGTTCTGTCTTCAAAGAAAAGGTTTTGCTAAACGACAAGGTCCGATCACGTCCAGGCACTGTCACTCGTTCTGTCTTCAAAGAAAAGGTTTTGTTGAACAACGAGGTTCGATCACGTCCGTGGTCTGTCACTCGTTCTGTCTTCAAAGAAAAGGTTTTGTTGAACAACGAGGTTCGATCACGTCCAGGCACTGTCACTCGTTCTGTCTTCAAAGAAAAGGTTTTGTTGAACAACGAGGTTCGATCACGTCCAGGCACTGTCACTCGTTCTGTCTTCAAAGAAAAGCAAGGCTCCCAGGGGCCTCACGGAGGAACTCCTCTCTACTCTACCTGATCCTCATGAGGACTTTGTGAAGCTGCTTTGAAAGCAACTGCTAAATAAGTGCTACATAACAACTTGATTGATTAATTTATGTATTGATTGGTCGATTGATTGATTGATTGATTGATTAACAGGACTCCAGGGTTTGAACCTCGCTTATAGCAACATTTTCAGATTTTTTTTTATACATAAAACATTAATATTCGAGATAAATCCTCACAATAAACAAATGTTCTGTACACAGACGTGGCTTTACGTTAGAGAAAAAACAGTTTTTATAAAATCCTGAAAAGACTCCCAGAATTTGTATGATTGTCAATTGATTGATTTGATAAAGATTTTCATTGTTATATTTTTATGCGCAGACATTTTAAGACTTGGTGCATTTTGCGTTCATTTTTATCCTTCTCATATTCTTTTAGTGTATTTTAGTATTTTATTCTACTGTGTACATTTTTACTGATCGTATTATATGAAGCAATTTGATACAACTTGTTTGTTATGAACGGTGCTATTTAAATAACCTTTACTTACTTACTTACTTACACTTTACCTTTTGTGAATTAACATAAATAGTCAATCATTGTTTATATTTCTGACAGCCTTCGACTGCGTATCTCACACCTACATAAAACTACAATGCAGTAGACTATTTATTTTCTAAAAATAACATTTTTATATTGCTTTATATTTGGTTGTCGCAGCTCCAGCTGCTACTGATACTTTGGTGCCAAAGGTGGTTTTTATTTATTTATTTGTTTGTTTTTGCAGCATCATGTAGAAAGCCAAGTCTACAAGACAAAACCCTTTTCGAAACCTTTTGAAAAATACTCAATTTATAAATAGTTATTCCATCCTAAACGACGTTCTTGGGCTTAATTTTAATAATGCTACATTTTAAAGTATAAAGTCAGTATTTTGTTGATTTGCAGTAGCCCAGAAGGCTGTCCTCGAGCCGCGGTGCTGGAGGTCAGAGGGACGCTTTAGAGGTGGACTGTCCCTTTAAGCGCTCCGAGACGAGCGCAGGCGTGGAGCGCGCTCCCGCTTCCGCTTAGCTCTCACCGGGCTCGAGCACGCGCTGCGAACGCGGCGGAACCAACCGAGCATGTCGGAACCGAACTACCGCGCCTGGATCCTGGAGAGCATCGACTCGCTGCGCGGCAGGAAAGCCCGCCCGGACCTGGAGCGCATCTGCCGCATGCTCCGGAGGAAGCACGGGACCGAGCCCGAGCGGACGCGCGCCGAGCTGGAGGCGCTGATCCGGGAGCGGACGGTGCTCAAAGTTAGCTACAAGGGCTCCATCTCTTACCGGAACGCCGCGAAAGTGCACCGAAAGAGCCGAAAGGGAGCGGAGGAGAGCGCGGAGGAGGTCCGGGAGCGGTGCGAGCGCGCCGTGATCCTCGGGGACAATGAGAACAATAACGGGGAGAGCGTCTCGGACCGGGAGGAGGGCACCGGAGACCGGGAGAGTGACCCGACGGCCTGCGCGGTCGAGAGTGTGGCGCAGGGGAGCGGAGGGAGTTCTGTGTACGGTGAAACACCCGCTGTGAGGAGCGCCGCGGAGGAGCACGCACCCGCTGAGGAGGAGGAGGAGGAGGAGGATTGGGAAACTTCCGCGCCCCCACCTAAACGGATAAAAAGCATCGGGACACCGGAGGAGCGCGCTTCGGCTCTCGGGGACAAGCTGGTGGAGGCGGTCAGGAGCCTCACCGGGAGCCACCGGGGCCCCGCGCCTCCACCGGGGCTCAAAGAGATCCTGAGCGTGATCTGCACGCAGGACGCGACGCCCGGGGAGAAGCTGACGCGCCACCGGGTCAACAGTGAGCTGGAGCGCGAGATTGCGCGCGGACGGCTCCGCAGGACGCGGCTCGGCCACATCACTGCTCCCGCGCGGGACGGGCGTCTGCAGGAGACGGTAACTTCACATTAGCGCCGCGTCCCGCGCGCGCCGATGCGTCGGAGCATTCAGAGCACGCGTCTCTCGCTCGATTTCCGCTGCTCGAGGAGCGCAAGTGCGCAGCACAACATCCGCGCGAGCCAGACCGGTTTCCCCGCGATACGGGGACCTCCGGTGCGTGCGCGCGTCAACCGCAGAACAAAAGCGCGCTCGGGGCGCACAAACCAGAGCAGCGTCTGTTCAAACACCGCGTTCACAACGCGACGCGACGCGTCTGCTCAGCGTCTCGACACAAAGGTCCGGCGCGTGCGCGCGTCTGTTCTCGACGCTCTGGAGGATCTGCGGGAGCGTCAAAGTTGCGCTGGGGTTTTCTCGAGGCGGTGTCTTAACTTGGCCGCGCTCTCGAGCGGGTGGGGGTGGAGAGGGGGGGCGGTTCCGTCGGTGACCGGACTCGGGCAGGCGTACGAGCGAGCGGATCGCGATGGCGGAAACGCGTCGCGTTTTAAGCAGCTTAGTTGCGTTGGTTTGCGTCGAGCTGCGGTGTTGCAGCGTGTTTCTCGAGCATTAATGTCGCAAGCGCTCCTCGAGCTCTGTGCTGCGGGGCCTGCGTGAGCTGCGGCGGCTCCGGGGCTCCGGGGCTCCGGATCAGATCCACCGAGAGCTCTGTGCTGCGGGGCCGCGTGAGCTGCGGGGCTCCGGGGCTCCAGGGCTCCGGATCAGATCCACCGAGAGCTCTGTGCTGCGGGGCTGCGTGAGCTGCGGCGGCTCCGGGGCTCCGGGGCTCCGGATCAGATCCACCGAGAGCTCTGTGCTGCGGGGCCGCGTGAGCTGCGGGGCTCCGGGGCTCCAGGGCTCCGGATCAGATCCACCGAGAGCTCCAGAGAAACGCTTCTCCTCATCACAGTCGGCGATCCAGAGCCTCACTGCAGCCTCAAAAGATGTTCGTGATTCTTTCAACTCTGGCTTTAAACGAGCTCCAGTTATCAACAAACACATGTGCAGAAAGTGCATGCGTTCTCTTAAATAGAAAGGAAATGTAAAACGTAAACTTTCTGTAGATGCGTTCAGAGGAGACTAAACTGCAGCAGACATGAGCTCTCCTGCTCCATCCCCCACAGCATGATGCTTTAAACTGCTTTAAATACACAGAAACACTGAAATAAACAGTACATTATATGTGTTTATTCATGTCTTTGGGGATCTCTATCTGGGCTACTGGTGTTTTATTGGTCTTTATTTGTGTTAGTTTTGGAATTTCATGTCTTCATATGTCTGTGTGTTATCTGTCATACTTTTCGTCTTCTCAGTTTTCCATGTTTTCTTGGTATGATCTGTATTAAACAGTGTTTGTCTGTCTTTATCTGTGTTTACTGGTGTTTATTAATTTATGTCAGTTTCACTGGTGTTTTGTCAGTCTTTATCTTCGTTTTCTGGTGTTTTGTCAGTCTGTATCTGCGTTTTCTGATGTTTTGTCAGTCTTTATCTTCGTTTTCTGGTGTTTTGTCAGTCTGTATCTGCGTTTTCTGGTGTTCAGTCAGTCTTTATCTGCGTTTTCTGGTGTTTTGTCAGTCTTTATCTGCGTTTTCTGGTGTTGTGTCAGTCTGTATCTGTGTTTTCTGGTGTTCTGTCAGTCTTTATCTGCGTTTTCTGGTGTTTTGTCAGTCTGTATCTGTGTTTTCTGGTGTTTTGTCAGTCTTTATCTGTGTTTTCTGGTGTTTTGTCAGTCTTTATCTGCGTTTTCCTGGTGTTTTGTCAGTCTGTATCTGTGTTTTCTGGTGTTTTGTCAGTCTGTATCTGCGTTTTCTGGTGTTTTGTCAGTCTTTATCTGCGTTTTCTGGTGTTTTGTCAGTCTTTATCTGCGTTTTCTGGTGTTTTGTCAGTCTGTATCTGTGTTTTCTGGTGTTTTGTCAGTCTTTATCTGCGTTTTCTGGTGTTTTGTCAGTCTGTATCTGTGTTTTCTGGTGTTTTGTCAGTCTTTATCTGCGTTTTCTGGTGTTTTGTCAGTCTGTATCTGTGTTTTCTGGTGTTTTGTCAGTCTTTATCTGTGTTTTCTGGTGTTTTGTCAGTCTTTATCTGCGTTTTCTGGTGTTTTGTCAGTCTGTATCTGTGTTTTCTGGTGTTTTGTCAGTCTTTATCTGCGTTTTCTGGTGTTTTGTCAGTCTTTATCTGCGTTTTCTGGTGTTTTGTCAGTCTTTATCTGCGTTTTCTGGTGTTTTGTCAGTCTGTATCTGTGTTTTCTGGTGTTTTGTCAGTCTTTATCTGCGTTTTCTGGTGTTTTGTCAGTCTGTATCTGCGTTTTCTGGTGTTTTGTCAGTCTGTATCTGTGTTTTCTGGTGTTTTGTCAGTCTGTATCTGTGTTTTCTGGTGTTTTGTCAGTCTTTATCTGCGTTTTCTGGTGTTTTGTCAGTCTTTATCTGCATTTTCTGGTGTTTTGTCAGTCTGTATCTGTGTTTTCTGGTGTTTTGTCAGTCTTTATCTGTGTTTTCTGGTGTTTTGTCAGTCTTTATCTGCGTTTTCTGGTGTTTTGTCAGTCTTTATCTGCGTTTTCTGGGTGTTTTGTCAGTCTGTATCTGTGTTTTCTGGTGTTGTGTCAGTCTTTATCTGCGTTTTCTGGTGTTTTGTCAGTCTGTATCTGTGTTTTCTGATGTTTTGTCAGTCTTTATCTGCGTTTTCTGGTGTTTTGTCAGTCTGTATCTGTGTTTTCTGGTGTTGTGTCAGTCTTTATCTGCGTTTTCTGGTGTTTTGTCAGTCTGTATCTGCGTTTTCTGGTGTTTTGTCAGTCTTTATCTGCGTTTTCTGGTGTTTTGTCAGTCTGTATCTTCGTTTTCTGGTGGTGTTTTGTCGGTCTGTATCTGCGTTTTTCTGGTGTTTTGTCAGTCTGTATCTGCGTTTTCTGGTGTTTTGTCAGTCTGTATCTTCGTTTTCTGGTGTTTTGTCAGTCTGTATCTGTGTTTTCTGGTGTTTTGTCAGTCTTTATCTGTGTTTTCTGGTGTTTTGTCAGTCTTTATCTGTGTTTTCTGGTGTTCAATCAGTCTGTATCTGGTGTTTTCTGATGTTTTGTCAGTCTTTATCTGCGTTTTTCTGGTGTTTGTGTCAGTCTTTATCTGTGTTTTTCTGGTGTTCAGTCAGTCTGTATCTGTGTTTTCTGATGTTTTGTCAGTCTTTATCTGCGTTTTCTGGTGTTTTGTCAGTCTGTATCTGTGTTTTCTGGTGTTTTGTCAGTCTTTATCTGTGTTTTCTGGTGTTCAATCAGTCTGTATCTGTGTTTTCTGATGTTTTGTCAGTCTTTATCTGCGTTTTCTGGTGTTGTGTCAGTCTTTATCTGTGTTTTCTGGTGTTCAGTCAGTCTGTATCTGTGTTTTCTGATGTTTTGTCAGTCTTTATCTGCGTTTTCTGGTGTTTTGTCAGTCTGTATCTGTGTTTTCTGGTGTTTTGTCAGTCTGTATCTGTGTTTTCTGATGTTTTGTCAGTCTTTATCTGCGTTTTCTGGTGTTTTGTCAGTCTGTATCTGTGTTTTCTGGTGTTTTGTCAGTCTGTATCTGTGTTTTCTGGTGTTTTGTCAGTCTGTATCTGTGTTTTCTGGTGTTTTGTCAGTCTGTATCTGTGTTTTCTGATGTTTTGTCAGTCTTTATCTGCGTTTTCTGGTGTTTTGTCAGTCTGTATCTGTGTTTTCTGGTGTTTTGTCAGTCTTTATCTGCGTTTTCTGGTGTTTTGTCAGTCTGTATCTGTGTTTTCTGGTGTTTTGTCAGTCTTTATCTGCGTTTTCTGGTGTTTTGTCAGTCTGTATCTGCGTTTTCTGGTGTTTTGTCAGTCTTTATCTGCGTTTTCTGGTGTTTTGTCAGTCTGTATCTGCGTTTTCTGGTGTTTTGTCAGTCTTTATCTGCGTTTTCTGGTGTTTTGTCAGTCTGTATCTGCGTTTTCTGGTGTTTTGTCAGTCTTTATCTGCGTTTTCTGGTGTTTTGTCAGTCTGTATCTGTGTTTTCTGGTGTTTTGTCAGTCTTTATCTGCGTTTTCTGGTGTTTTGTCAGTCTTTATCTGCATTTTCTGGTGTTCAGTCAGTCTGTATCTGTGTTTTCTGATGTTTTGTCAGTCTGTATCTGTGTTTTCTGGTGTTTTGTCAGTCTTTATCTGCGTTTTCTGGTGTTTTGTCAGTCTGTATCTGCGTTTTCTGGTGTTTTGTCAGTCTGTATCTGCGTTTTCTGGTGTTTTGTCAGTCTGTATCTGTGTTTTCTGGTGTTGTGTCAGTCTTTATCTGCATTTTCTGGTGTTTTGTCAGTCTGTATCTGCGTTTTCTGGTGTTTTGTCAGTCTGTATCTGTGTTTTCTGATGTTTTGTCAGTCTTATCTGCGTTTTCTGTGTTGTTTGTCAGTCTGTATCTCTGTTTTCTGGTGTTTTGTTCAGTCTGTATCTGCGTTTTCTGGTGTTTTGTCAGTCTGTATATGTGTTTTCTGATGTCTTTGTCAGTCTGTATCTGGTTTTTCTGGTGTTTTGTCAGTCTTATCTGCGTTTTACTGGTGTTTTGTCAGTCTGTATCTGTGTTTTCTGATGTTTTGTCAGTCTTTATCTGCGTTTCTGGTGTTTTGTCAGTCTTGTATCTGCGTTTTCTGGTGTTTTGTCAGTCTTTATCTGTGTTTTCTGGTGTTTTGTCAGTCTTTATCTGCGTTTTCTGGTGTTTTGTCAGTCTGTATCTGCGTTTTTCTGATGTTTTGTCAGTCTTTTATCTGCGTTTTCTGGTGTTTTGTCAGTCTGTATCTGTGGTTTTCTGATGTTTGTCAGTTCGTTATCTGTATGTCAGTATTGTATCTGAGTTTTCTGGTTTTGTCAGTCTGTATCTGGTTTTCTGGTGTTTTGTCAGTCTGTATCTGTGTTTCTGGTGTTTTGTCAGTCTTATCTGCGTTTTTCTGGTGTTTTGTCAGTCTGTATCTGTGTTTTCTGATGTTTTGTCAGTCTTTATCTGCGTTTTCTGGTGTTTTGTCAGTCTGTATCTGTGTTTTCTGGTGTTTTGTCAGTCTTTATCTGCGTTTTCTGGTGTTTTGTCAGTCTGTATCTGTGTTTTCTGGTGTTTTGTCAGTCTTTATCTGCGTTTTCTGGTGTTTTGTCAGTCTGTATCTGTGTTTTCTGGTGTTTTGTCCAGTTCTTTATCTGCATTTTTCTGGTGTTTTGTCAGTCTGTATCTGTGTTTTCTGGTGTTTTGTCAGTCTGTATCTGTGTTTTCTGATGTTGTGTCAGTCTTTATCTGCGTTTTCTGGTGTTTTGTCAGTCTGTATCTGTATTTTCTGGTGTTTTGTCAGTCTGTATCTGTGTTTTCTGGTGTTTTGTCAGTTTGTATCTGTGTTTTCTGATGTTTTGTCAGTCTGTATCTGTGTTTTCTGGTGTTTTGTCAGTCTTTATCTGCGTTTTCTGGTGTTTTGTCAGTCTGTATCTGTGTTTTCTGGTGTTTTGTCAGTCTGTATCTGTGTTTTCTGGTGTTTTGTCAGTCTGTATCTGTTGTTTTTCTGGGTGTTTTGTCAGTCTGTATCTGCGTTTTCTGGTGTTTGTCAGTATGTATCTGTGTTTTTCTGGTGTTTTGTCAGTCTGTATCTGCGTTTCGGTGTTTTGTCAGTTCTGTATCTGCGTTTCTGGTGTTTTGTCAGTCTTTATCTGTGTTTTCTGGTTGTTTTGTCATCTTTATCTGCGTTTTCTGGTGTTGTTTTGTCAGTCTGTATCTGCGTTTTCTGATGTTTTGTCAGTCTTTATCTGCGTTTTTCTGGTGTTTTGTCAGTCTTGTATCTGTGTTTTGCTGGGTTGTGTCAGTCTTTATCTGCGTTTTCTGGTGTTTTTGTCAGTCTGTATCTGTGTTTTCTGGTTGTTGTAGTCAGTCTCTTATCTGCGTTTTTCTGGTGTTTTGTCAGTCTGTATCTGCGTTTTCTGGTGTTTTGTCAGTCTTTATCTGCGTTTTCTGGTGTTTTGTCAGTCTGTATCTGCGTTTTCTGGTGTTGTGTCAGTCTTTATCTGCGTTTTCTGGTGTTTTGTCAGTCTGTATCTGTGTTTTCTGGCGTTGTGTCAGTCTGTATCTGTGTTTTCTGATGTTTTGTCAGTCTGTATCTGCGTTTTCTGGTGTTTTGTCAGTCTGTATCTGTGTTTTCTGATGTTTTGTCAGTCTTTATCTGCGTTTTCTGGTGTTTTGTCAGTCTGTATCTGTGTTTTCTGGTGTTTTGTCAGTCTGTATCTGCGTTTTTGTTGTTTGTTCAGTCTTTATCTGCATTTTCTGGTGTTTTGTCAGTCTTTATCTGCGTTTTCTGGTGTTTTGTCAGTCTGTATCTTCGTTTTCTGGTGTTTATAAGTCTTTATCTGCGTTTTCTGGTGTTTTGTCAGTCTGTATCTGTGTTTTCTGATGTTTTGTCAGTCTTTATCTGCGTTTTCTGGTGTTTTGTTAGTCTGTATCTGTGTTTTCTGGTGTTTTGTCAGTCTGTATCTGCGTTTTCTGGTGTTCAGTCAGTCTGTATCTGTGTTTTCTGATGTTTTGTCAGTCTTTATCTGCTTTTTATGGTGTTTTGTCAGTCTGTATCTGTGTTTTTCTGATGTTTTTGTCAGTCTTTATCTGCGTTTTCTGGTGTTTTGTCAGTCTGTATCTGTGTTTTCTGGTGTTTTGTCAGTCTTTATCTGCGTTTTCTGGTGTTTTGTCAGTCTGTATCTGCGTTTTCTGGTGTTCAGTCAGTCTGTATCTGTGTTTTCTGATGTTTTGTCAGTCTTTATCTGCGTTTTCTGGTGTTTTGTCAGTCTGTATCTGTGTTTTCTGATGTTTTGTCAGTCTTTATCTGCGTTTTCTGGTGTTTTGTCAGTCTGTATCTGTGTTTTCTGGTGTTTTGTCAGTCTTTATCTGCGTTTTCTGGTGTTTTGTCAGTCTTTATCTGCGTTTTCTGGTGTTTTGTCAGTCTGTATCTGTGTTTTCTGGTGTTTTGTCAGTCTGTATCTGTGTTTTCTGGTGTTTTGTCAGTCTTTATCTGCGTTTTCTGGTGTTTTGTCAGTCTGTATCTGTGTTTTCTGGTGTTGTGTCAGTCTTTATCTGCGTTTTCTGGTGTTTTGTCAGTCTTTATCTGCATTTTCTGGTGCTCAGTCAGTCTGTATCTGTGTTTTTTGATGTTTTATCAGTCTTTATCTGCGTTTTCTGGTGTTTTATCAGTATTTATCTGTGAATTCTGGTGTTTTATTGAACTTCAGCTGCATTTATTTGTATTTCTAGGTGTCCCATTTACATTTGCATTTACACATCATGTAAAGTCTCGCTCTTCATATTTATTCAGGACAGCGTGATGGACGAAGAAAACACAGAGGCTGAGAGTAAAGAACACATGTTGAGGAGCTCAAAGGAGGAAAACACAGAGCAAACAGTCTCAGATGAAGAACTGATGAGTGCAGAAACTCACAGCATCCCAGAGCCAGATGACATCATCACCCCAGCTCTGACATCAGAGGGGAAGCACCACTCCACATCTTCATCATCGTCATCATCGCTGTCAAACGTGAGCTTCCTGTCACAGGAAGTGGAGGCAGGAGCAGGTGGGAGAGCATTCTGAAAACATCTCAGTCGGCTTCCATTTCACCTGAACTGTTTCAAGCTGAAAACTTGATGAAACAAGATAAACACTGTTGTTTTAGATAGTATTAGCATGTTTATGAATGATATCTATATCACACCGTGAGTGAAATTTTTCGGATGTTAGTCTGAATTAATTTGTTTGAAAGATTAGTGTTTATGTATAAGTGCGTTGATCTGAAGAAATCTTCTGATTACCTCCCTCTCTTCTCTTTTCTCTTCTCCTCTATCTCTCTACTCTCTATCTCCTCTATTACTCTCTCACTCTCATTTTCTCCCCTCCCGTCCTCCCTCCCTTTCTCTCACTCCTTCTCTCTCTCTTTATCAGTGTTTGAGAGATCTTTATCGGTGTTTGAGAGATCTTTATCAGTGTTTGAGAGGTCTTTATCAGAGTTTGAGAGGTCTTTATCAGTGTTTGAGAGGTCTTTATCAGTGTTTGAGAGATCTTTATCAGTGTTTGAGAGGTCTTTATCAGTGTTTGAGAGGTCTTTATCAGTGTTTGAGAGTTGTTTATCAGTGTTTGGGAGATCTTTATCAGTGTTTGAGAGGTCTTTATCAGAGTTTGAGAGGTCTTTATCAGTGTTTGAGAGATCTTCATCTGTGTTTGAGAGGTCTTTATCAGTGTTTGAGAGGTCTTTATCAGTGTTTGAGAGTTGTTTATCAGTGTTTGGGAGATCTTTATCAGTGTTTGAGAGGTCTTTATCAGAGTTTGAGAGGTCTTTATCAGTGTTTGAGAGTTGTTTATCAGTGTTTGGGAGATCTTTATCAGTGTTTGAGAGGTCTTTATCGGTGTTTGAGAGATCTTCATCGGTGTTTGGGAGGTCTTTATCAGTGTTTGAGAGTTGTTTATCAGTGTTTGAGAGGTCTTTATCAGTGTTTGAGAGATCTTTATCAGTGTTTGAGAGATCTTTATCAGTGTTTGAGAGGTCTTTATCAGAGTTTGAGAGTTCTTTATCAGTGTTTGAGAGGTCTTTATCAGAGTTTGAGAGATCTTTATCAGTGTTTGAGAGGTCTTTATCAGTGTTTGAGAGATCTTTATCAGTGTTTGAGAGGTCTTTATCAGAGTTTGAGAGATCTTTATCAGAGTTTGAGAGATCTTTATCAGTGTTTGAGAGGTCTTTATCAGTGTTTGAGAGGTCTTTATCAAAGTTTGAGAGATCTTTATCGGTGTTTGAGAGATCTTTATCAGTGTTTGAGAGTTCTTTATCAGTGTTTGAGAGTTCTTTATCAGTGTTTGGGAGATCTTTATCAGTGTTTGAGAGGTCTTTATCAGTGTTTGAGAGGTCTTTATCGGTGTTTGAGAGATCTTTATCGGTGTTTGAGAGGTCTTTATCAGTGTTTGAGAGATCTTTATCAGTGTTTGAGAGGTCTTTATCAGTGTTTGAGAGATCTTTATCAGTGTTTGAGAGGTCTTTATCAGAGTTTGAGAGGTCTTTATCAGTGTTTGAGAGTTGTTTATCAGTGTTTGGGAGATCTTTATCGGTGTTTGAGAGGTCTTTATCGGTGTTTGAGAGATCTTCATCTGTGTTTGAGAGGTCTTTATCAGTGTTTGAGAGATCTTTATCAGTGTTTGAGAGGTCTTTATCAGAGTTTGAGAGATCTTTATCAGTGTTTGAGAGTTCTTTATCAGTGTTTGAGAGGTCTTTATCAGAGTTTGAGAGATCTTTATCAGTGTTTGAGAGGTCTTTATCAAAGTTTGAGAGATCTTTATCGGTGTTTGAGAGATCTTTATCAGTGTTTGAGAGGTCTTTATCAGTGTTTGAGAGATCTTTATCGGTGTTTGAGAGATCTTTATCGGTGTTTGAGAGATCTTTATCAGTGTTTGAGAGTTCTTTATCAGTGTTTGAGAGATCTTTATCTGTGTTTGAGAGTTCTTTATCAGAGTTTGAGAGGTCTTTATCAGTGTTTGAGAGATCTTTATCAGTGTTTGAGAGGTCTTTATCAGTGTTTGAGATGTCTTTATCAGTGTTTGCGATCTTTATCAGTGTTTGAGAGATCTTTATCAGTGTTTGAGAGATCTTTATCAGTGTTTGAGAGGTCTTCATCAGTGTTTGAGAGGTCTTCATCAGTGTTTGAGAGTTCTTTATCAATGTTTGAGAGGTCTTTATCGGTGTTTGAGAGGTCTTTATCAGTGTTTGAGAGGTCTTTATCAGTGTTTGAGAGATCTTTATCAGTGTTTGAGAGATCTTTATCAGTGTTTGAGAGGTCTTTATCAGTGTTTGAGAGATCTTCATCAGTGTTTGAGAGGTCTTCATCAGTGTTTGAGAGGTCTTTATCAGTGTTTGAGAGTTCTTTATCAGTGTTTGAGAGGTCTTTATCAGTGTTTGAGAGGTCTTTATCTGTGTTTGAGAGGTCTTTATCGGTGTTTGAGAGTTCTTTATCAGTGTTTGAGAGATCTTTATCAGTGTTTGAGAGATCTTTATCAGTGTTTGAGAGGTCTTTATCAGTGTTTGAGAGATCTTTATCAGTGTTTGAGAGGTCTTTATCAGTGTTTGAGAGGTCTTTATCAGTGTTTGAGAGTTCTTTATCAGTGTTTCTGAGATCTTTATCAGTGTTTGAGAGATCTTTATCAGTGTTTGAGAGGTCTTTATCAGAGTTTGAGAGTTTTTTATCAGTGTTTGAGAGTTCTTTATCAGTGTTTGAGAGATCTTTATCAGTGTTTGAGAGGTCTTTATCGGTGTTTGAGAGGTCTTTATCAGTGTTTGGGAGATCTTTATCAGTGTTTGAGAGGTCTTTATCGGTGTTTGAGAGGTCTTTATCGGTGTTTGAGAGTTCTTTATCTGTGTTTGAGAGGTCTTTATCAGTGTTTGAGAGATCTTTATCAGTGTTTCAGAGATCTTTATCAGTCTTTGAGAGGTCTTTATCAGTGTTTGAGAGATCTTTATCTGTGTTTGAGAGGTCTTTATCAGTGTTTGAGAGTTCTTTATCAGTGTTTGAGAGATCTTTATCTGTGTTTGAGAGTTCTTTATCAGAGTTTGAGAGGTCTTTATCAGTGTTTGAGAGATCTTTATCAGTGTTTGAGAGATCTTTATCAGTGTTTGAGAGGTCTTTATCAGTGTTTGAGAGATCTTTATCAGTGTTTGAGAGGTCTTTATCGGTGTTTGAGAGGTCTTTATCGGTGTTTGAGAGTTCTTTATCTGTGTTTGAGAGGTCTTTATCAGTGTTTGAGAGATCTTTATCAGTGTTTGAGAGGTCTTTATCAGTGTTTGAGAGGTCTTTATCAGTGTTTGAGAGTTCTTTATCAGTGTTTGAGAGATCTTTATCAGTGTTTGAGAGATCTTTATCAGTGTTTGAGAGGTCTTTATCAGTGTTTGAGAGATCTTCATCAGTGTTTGAGAGATCTTTATCAGTGTTTGAGAGGTCTTCATCAGTGTTTGAGAGTTCTTTATCAATGTTTGAGAGGTCTTTATCTGTGTTTGAGAGGTCTTTATCAGAGTTTGAGAGATATTTATCAGTGTTTGAGAGATCTTTATCAGTGTTTGAGAGGTCTTTATCAGTGTTTGAGAGGTCTTTATCAGTGTTTGAGAGTTCTTTATCAGAGTTTGAGAGATATTTATCAGTATTTGAGAGGTCTTCATCAGTGTTTGAGAGTTCTTTATCAGTGTTTGAGAGGTCTTTATCAGTGTTTGAGAGATCTTTATCAGTGTTTGAGAGGTCTTTATCAGTGTTTGAGAGATCTTTATCAGTGTTTGAGAGATCTTTATCAGTGTTTGAGAGGTCTTTATCAGTGTTTGAGAGGTCTTTATCAGTGTTTGAGAGGTCTTTATCAGTGTTTGAGAGGTCTTTATCAGAGTTTGAGAGATATTTATCAGTGTTTGAGAGATCTTTATCAGTGTTTGAGAGGTCTTTATCAGTGTTTGAGAGTTCTTTATCAGAGTTTGAGAGATATTTATCAGTATTTGAGAGGTCTTCATCAGTGTTTGAGAGTTCTTTATCAGTGTTTGAGAGGTCTTTATCAGTGTTTGAGAGATCTTTATCAGTGTTTGAGAGATCTTTATCAGTGTTTGAGAGGTCTTTATCAGTGTTTGAGAGGTCTTTATCAGTGTTTGAGAGGTCTTTATCAGTGTTTGAGAGGTCTTTATCAGAGTTTGAGAGTTCTTTATCAGAGTTTGAGAGATATTTATCAGTATTTGAGAGGTCTTCATCAGTGTTTGAGAGTTCTTTATCAGTGTTTGAGAGGTCTTTATCAGTGTTTGAGAGATCTTTATCAGTGTTTGAGAGTTCTTTATCAGTGTTTGAGAGATCTTTATCAATGTTTGAGAGGTCTTTATCGGTGTTTGAGAGGTCTTTATCAGTGTTTGAGAGATCTTTATCAGTGTTTGAGAGGTCTTTATTAGTATTTGAGAGGTCTTTTTCGGTGTTTGAGAGGTCTTTATCAGTGTTTGAGAGTTCTTTATCAGTGTTTGAGAGATCTTTATCTGTGTTTGAGAGTTCTTTATCAGTGTTTGAGAGGTCTTTATCAGTGTTTGAGAGATCTTTATCAGTGTTTGAGAGGTCTTTATCAGTGTTTGAGAGATCTTTATCAGTATTTGAGAGGTCTTTATCGGTGTTTGAGAGGTCTTTATCGGTGTTTGAGAGTTCTTTATCTGTGTTTGAGAGGTCTTTATCAGTGTTTGAGAGATCTTTATCAGTGTTTGCGATCTTTATCAGTGTTTGAGAGGTCTTTATCAGAGTTTGAGAGGTCTTTATCAGTGTTTGAGAGTTGTTTATCAGAGTTTGAGAGGTCTTTATCAGTGTTTGAGAGTTCTTTATCAGTGTTTGAGAGATCTTTATCTGTGTTTGAGAGTTCTTTATTAGAGTTTGAGAGGTCTTTATCAGTGTTTGAGAGATATTTATCAGTGTTTGAGAGATCTTTATCAGTGTTTGAGAGGTCTTTATCAGTGTTTGAGAGATCTTTATCAGTATTTGAGAGGTCTTTATCGGTGTTTGAGAGGTCTTTATCGGTGTTTGAGAGTTCTTTATCTGTGTTTGAGAGGTCTTTATCAGTGTTTGAGAGATCTTTATCAGTGTTTGCGATCTTTATCAGTGTTTGAGAGGTCTTTATCAGTGTTTGAGAGGTCTTTATCAGTGTTTGAGAGTTCTTTATCAGTGTTTGAGAGGTCTTTATCAGTGTTTGAGAGGTCTTTATCAGTGTTTGAGAGGTCTTTATCAGTGTTTGAGAGGTCTTTATCAGTGTTTGAGAGATCTTTATCAGTGTTTGAGAGATCTTTATCAGTGTTTGAGAGATCTTTATCAGAGTTTGAGAGGTCTTCATCAGTGTTTGAGAGATCCTTATCAGTGTTTTTGCTCTCTGTTGGTGTTCATCAGTGTTAATTGTAATTTTATCTGTCTTTATCCTGGTTTATGGGTGGTTTGACGGGTATTTATCAGTCGTTTAAGCTAATGTTCAGCAGTGTTTAATTAGGGTTTATGATGTGTACGATTGCAAATTTGATTGATTTTGCCAGTAATTGTTCAGTCTTTTATTGATTTGGTTTTGTTTTAAATCCTCGTGTATGTTTCAGGCTCTGGGTGTAAGATGGAGATGTCTGTCTCCTCGTGTCTCCTGACTCCTTCAGCTTCTCCAGGGGCTGCTGAAGACATGTGAGGAACATCTCTGATTTACATATTTTTCAATGCATTCAACAAATAAATTAGTTAATTAGTTAGCGATAAAACATTTTTATCATCAAATATATGAATGATTTAGCCACGCAAAGATGATTGGAAACATTTCATCAGTTTTTTATCGTTTGTGATGTTGTTTGTTCAGGGGAGCTGTGCTGAAGTCCGAGCTGAACCCAGCGGATTGGACGGTGGCAGACGTGGTCAGTTACTTCACGGCGGCTGGATTCCCCGAGCAGGCCCTCGCGTTCAGGACACAGGTGCTGGTCTCTCACCTCAATTGTGATCATCAGTCAGCGGGTCGATGGTTCATGCTGAATGTTCTCTTTGATCTCGCAGGAGATCGATGGGAAGTCGCTTCTTCTGATGCAGAGGAACGACGTGCTGATGGGCCTGTCGATCAAACTAGGGCCCGCCCTCAAGATCTACGAGAGGCACGTGAAGGTTTTACAGAGGAGCCACTTCCACAAGGACCAGACCTTCTGCTGTCCTTCTGAATGCTTGTTTAGCTGCCGATAGAGAGATCCGAGGCGATTAGTTCTCCACTCATTCCCTCAGCCGTACATGAGCTGGTGACCACCAACGCTTCCACCTCCAAACTCAGCTACATTGCTCTCGAGGTGGGCAGGGTCAATTCCTCTCCAAACGTTGTTTTCAGACTCGCTGCTTTCATCGGAGCAAACTATAGTCTCTCAGTGATCCACAGCCTTCTCGAGATGCTGCTTGAAAACTTGAACCGAGTCTCAAGATGCTTTTCTTCAGCAGTGGAGGCCTGCGCAGTGTTCTTCTAGTTTTCTCTTGAATCACCAGTCTTAGCTGATGTAAGGTCCTTCTGAAGCTCTGCTCGAGTTGTTCTTGGCTTTTGGAGAACCCTCAGGAGCTCCTGATCGTGGTCAGTCTATGGTGAACTGACCCTCTTTCCACCTCCGGAGAACGGTCCCCACAGTGCTCAGAGGAACATTCTGGGGATGCGCCTATAACCATTCCCAATAAAATGCAGTTGAATGAAGACCTTTAGAGAGTTCTGCACTGTTACTGATCATGGCGTCGATCCTGCGAGCCTCCTGGGTGACGAGATTCCTTTATAGGTCATCAGTTGGGACCAAAGCAGCTGGTATTGATTAGTATTGATAGGGACACTGCAGCCGTTCTAGGGTCAGACGCAACATAAAAGAACAATGTGAACACAAAGCGGTTGCCAACGATCAAAAAAATTTATTTAAAAAGACAAGACAAAGAATACAGAGACACACCTGAACACTAACAGAGAACGTTCTCGTAGCATTCGCTGAAGTTCCTTAAAGGTTGTCTAAATGTTAGCTCATAACAATTCCAAAAGAACGTTCTAGTAATGTTTGTTATCAGTAAAAGACAACAATAATGTGAATTTTAAGACTTTGTTGTTTTATTGTGATTCATGTAAATCCTGTAGTTAGTTGGACTTTCATTTGAGAACTTAATGAAGACAGGTGCACTTGAAGGCAAGCGTGTTTGTGGTCAAACTGCGAAATAGAAGAAATGAACTAGATTTCTAGGTTTGCTGCATATTAAAACCTCTTGTTTAACAAGAATGTAAACATCACAGCATTAAAAATAATAAATCACATTCATTACATGTTCAAAAACACAATCTAAACCACTTTAATCACACAGAAATGTTAATAAACCCCTATTAAACTTATTTTACTTAATAAATCACAATACAACTTAAAATGAACACCAAAAACAACACACATTACTTTGTTAAATTTTGGCTCTTAGTTTAAAGCTTCTAAAAGTGCATCACAATCTCTTCAAACAAAACAAAACATATTTAAACAACAACACAAACAACTTACCAACACTATAAATATAAATGAATTAATTGTTATAAGATTGTTTCAACATTTTGTGCTTTTCAATATGGATTAAACTCCCGCTCTTATAAAAATAATGTTGAGAAATGACTGAAAGCCAGAACACTGGAAAGATCAGCAGATCCTCGTCCAGATCTTAGCTCGTACATCTGCAAAGCTGCTCCTGGAGGTCCAGGTGCTGCTCCAGGAGGTCCAGGTGCTGCTCCAGGAGGTCCAGGTGCTGCTCCTGGAGGTCCAGGTGCTGCTCCAGGAGGTCCAGGTGCTGCTCCAGGAGGTCCAGGTGCTGCTCCTGGAGGTCCAGGTGCTGCTCCAGGAGGTCCAGGTGCTGCTCCAGGAGGTCCAGGTGCTGCTCCTGGAGGTCCAGGTGCTGCTCCTGGAGGTCCATGTGCTGCTCCAGGAGGTCCAGGTGCTGCTCATGGTTCATCTAACCATTATGAAACACGCCTGTGGCACTATTTAACTTCCTCTTGGGTCGTCTGAGGCCAGACGAGTGCACATGCTTGAGCAGGGTTGCAGGTAACGTGCTCCAGGGCAGGATTTGGTGACCCCTGATCTGTTGACGCTTGCAGATGAAACCAAACTTGAACTGAAAAGGAGCTTCATTCGCTCACGCTTTGGTCCTAACAGGGCTCCACTGGTGATGGTTTTGACGGTTGATGATGTTCTGATCATTATTTATTGTTTTCATTGCCTCCAAATCCTGGTCTTCCTTCAGAACTGGAACGAGTTCCACCGTTTCGTGTTTGATAAGAAAAACTGCTCTTTTTTCCTAAAGCTGATCTTCCCAAAACCTGAACAATGTGTTTTTCAATAAAGAGCCCAAACATCAAGCTGAGGTGTGAGTTCCCTCCTTGCGTCTGTGTATTTATGGTTCTCAGCTCCTCACTTTCGCTTTGTGTTATTGTGCAAGATTCAGAAGCTCCGGCTGCCTCACAAGTGCGCTCTCCCTCTCTGGTTTCTATGCATGGAGCCTACTTTCAGACTCTGCGCTCAGCTCTGAACCGAACACACACACAAGCTAGTGCTGGATGTGAACTCCGGACCTTTAGAAACCAACCGTCTGAGCTCAGATCTGCACTTTTATTTCTCTTTCTAATACAATAACAGCTGCGATGCCAGCCAGCGGAGCCTCAGAGTGAGTAAAGCTGCGTTCTACGCTGCTGCTGTCTTTAGTTTCTGTGTTTTTTTTTACTGGTTAAAATGGTCCCACAATGAAATACAAAGATGTTTTTTACTCTTTCTTGTGGCTTTATCATTGATTTTGTGACCAATAAAAAGTTCTCAGCATGAATTATGCCTACGTCGAGAGTCTTTAGTATAAAAACAGAGCAAGTTTGTTAGTTGTGTGACTTTAATGTTGATTCTTTCACACTCTGGCAGTGTTTTATGGCTTCTCAGCATTGTGTATGAGTCAGTGTGTTTTTCAGAGTATCTTGAGCTCAGCTCTGGACATAGCTGGCTCTAAAAACAGCCCTGGGTCACATGAGGAAACAGGAGACCCCAGACCTCTGTGTGTTGGGTCCGGAGCTGCTCTCAGTGCACGTTCCACTCAACCAAACACACGCTTCGCGGCTGGAAACTGAGCGGAGAGATGAAAACCAAACAGAATTATTGTGGTGCTTTGTTGTCTTTCTGGTGGCTGTGTAGAGACAGAGGACTTCAGAGGCTGTTTAGCACTGATTCACCCACAAAATATTAAATGATGGGGCAGGAAATTGTATTTAATTAAAGATTAGCTGTTCTTGTTGTAATTCTCAGTCCTTAGAGTGACACTGTGCAGCGTTTGTTGGTGTGTTTCCCCTCGTTGACTGTATAAAACAATCAATATTTTTTAATTCAGCGCTTTTTTAGCAGGTGCTCCAAAGCAGCTTCATAAAGTCCTAGTGAGGATCAGGTAGAGTTAACATCAAGTAAGGAACATGGACTTAGCGTCTGTGATATCACGCTTAGATTTTTTTTTAAAAAGGTAAAAGAGAAACATCTCCCTTTGCAGACAGAGAAGTCAAGTTCCTCAGATCGCAGTAAACACAGAGAAGTCAAGTTCCTCAGATCGCAGTAAACACAGAGAAGTCAAGTTTCTCGGATGAGATTAGCTTGAATGAACAACACCGAAAGATCACGCAAGACGAGACCAGACGAGACAAGCTGAAGAATTATCTGCCACTCAAGAAACCACGATCTACATTTGCACACTTTAAATTTTAAAATCTCTTAAAGAAACACATTTTTAAATAATGAACTCCCCTCAGAGTGTTTATGAATGTCAGAACCTCCTCACTTCTGGAGTCTGCCTCTAGTGGCAGCTCGAGGAACCCCAGTCCAGTCACTTCCTGTTACACATCGAGAGCATTGTTGCTTGATCCCCCTACAGTCAGGAAATGGTAGTTCCATGAACCATGTTGTGCATTTATTGACAAACAATTATCTTGATTTGACAAATTATCTTGTAAAAATTATCTTGTAATAACATTGTTTGTAAAAACACAGTGAGGTAGCACAGAGATCGTAAAATTACTTTAGTGATGTGAAGAAACAAAAGTGTCGAACATTTTAACACATAGAGCGTCACGGTGGGGCAGTGGGTAGCACAGTCGTCTCACAGCAAGAAGGTTGCTGGTTCGAGCCTCGGCTGGGTCAGTTGGTATCTCTGTGTGGAGTTCTCATGTTCTCCTCGTGATCGCGTGGGTTTACTCCGGGTGCTCCGGTTTCCTCCACAAGAACAGAGACATGCGGAATAAGAGAATTGAGTAAGAACGATTGTCCGTAGTGTTAAAGAGTGAATGTGTGTGTGAATGTTTCCCAGCGATGGGTTGTGGCTGGAAGGGCATCCGCCGCATAAAACATATGCCAGAGTGTTGGCGGTTCATTCCGTTGTGGAGACCCCGAAAGGGAAGAAAGCCGACATGAAGATGAATGAATTTTAACATATAAGACCAGAAGCAACAAATAAAGAACATTTTCATCCTTTGATTGCTTTTTAAAACCTGTGTGTGCTGACCTTCTTGAGCTTTGAGGGGGTTTGAAGATCCAAGAGCGCCTGTAAACATTTGTGCCAGGTTAAAATACTGATGAACATAGAACCACATTTATCCATATTGTTCGCATTGTTTTATATTGTGTGTGTTGAACAGCCCAAAGATGGAAGATTTCTCCACAGCCATCTTGAAACAGAAGATCCGACCCAACCGACTCGTTGTGGACGAAGCCGCCAATGAAGACAACAGTATTGTGTGCTTGTCACAGGTAATGCTCAGACACAAGTGTTAGCGGTCACCATGTTACACTCAGGAAATAGACAATGTGAAGAGTTGGGATGAAAGGCAGGGCATGGATCCCTGGTTTCAAAACAAGATCTTTCCTGTTAATGCTGGTTTATAGTGGCAGGGACTCACCAGTAGCTCTGAGAGACTCCTCCACCACGTCTTTTCTTCTTCTCAATCCCCTACAAGTCCTTTCTAAATCCATAAGAACCTCTCCACACTGTTCCAGGTCTATAGTTCACCATACCATGAATTCCCAGACTCGCCAAATCACTGAAATTGAATTCCCAGTTCCAGCTCAACAGTGACCCTCTGCTGTTCTCATGTCATACCTCTAACGCACATCTCTGAAGGCCTCGTTGAATCTGTGTGTGGACAGGCTAAAATGGAGGAGCTGCAGCTGTTTCGTGGGGACACCGTGGTGTTGCGCGGTCGTAAACGCAGACAGACGGTTTGCATCATTCTGTCTGACGACGCCTGTGGGAACGAGCGAGTGCGCATGAACCGAGTCACACGGAACAACCTGCGTGTGCGCCTCGGTGACGTCATCAGGTGAGCCAACTCTTGTTCCAACAAGAGTCCATAGTATCTCCATAGTATTACATTCACCTGGCACATTTGGAATCCATCATTCTTTGACATACAGAATGTGGGCCACCTGGGAGAGGCTGAATTGCTTTCCATGTAGACTCATGAACCAGTAATTTAAAAGAAAGTAACTTGGGAGAGGGGGTCACAGTGGGGTAGTGGGTAGCACGATCGCCTTACAGTAAGAAGATCGCTGGTTCGAGAAATGTCAGTTGTCATTTCTGTGTGGAGTTTGCATGTTCTCCCGTGTTCACGTGGGTTTCCACCACAAGTCTAAAGACATGCGGTGCAGGAGAATTAGATATGCTAAAGTTGTCCATAGCCTATGAGCGTGAATGAGTTCGTATGGATGTATGAGTTCCCAGTGATGGTTGCAGCTGGAAAGGCATCCTAAGATACATGTATATAACCCCAGATTAATAAAGGGAATAAGCCCGAAAATAAAATGGATGGATGAAACTTGGCAGAGGTATAAGCCAATGCTGTATTGTAATTCATTGCCAAACAGAGCCAAACAAATGTAGATTTTGTATGAGCAGGTACCACTGGACCTACAACAAATTGGCACACTGTTCCACTGGGATTACAGGAATTGCCTGGTGATAAATACACACAATTAGGTAGTAGTTACAGTAGATACAAGCGTAATAATTTTAGGCCCTGTTGGTATCAGGAGTACACCAATTAAAACCTGTTCCACAGTAACATGGTTTTCCCTTGAGGTCTCCCATGCAGGTACTAAGGCTCAGACTGGCATCACTTCAGTGGGGAACCAATCGTGAATTGCAGGGTGATAGGGCTGGGGCACAAGATACACAACACACGTTTTAAAGCCTCCTTGATATCTGAAGTATACAATAAAGAAATTTTTGCATGCCTTTCGCGTGATCAAAAATCAGTTGCAGAGATGTTAAGCGTTCCAAGTGTTTGTGCATAGCATCAACGCTTGTCCAGATGTGAAGTACGGGAAGAGGATCCACGTTCTCCCCATCGATGACACCATCGAGGGCCTGACAGGAAATCTGTTTGAGGTGTTCCTCAAACCTTACTTCCTGGAGGCCTACAGACCGGTGCACAAAGGTACAACATAGCTCTGGATTCAGCTTTTGGATTCAGCTGTAAAGATAGATATTGTAGTTGTTGGGAACAAGCATACATCCTGAATTACATTATTGTTTCTTTCTCCTGTAGGGGATATCTTCCTGGTCCGAGGGGGCATGAGAGGAGTAGAGTTCAAAGTTATAGAAACAGACCCCAGTCCTCACTGCATCGTTGCTCCGGATACCATCATCCACTGCGAGGGAGAGCCGATCAAGCGAGAGGTGAATCTGCATCTGATCTCATCATCCCTGTTGATCTTCGACTCATGATATGGAATGTCGTCGGTGTCAGGATGAGGAGGAGAGTCTGAATGACATCGGTTATGATGACATCGGAGGCTGCCGCAAGCAGCTGGCTCAGATCAAGGAGATGGTGGAGCTTCCTCTCAGACACCCTGCTCTCTTCAAAGCCATCGGAGTCAAGGCAAGAGTCTCTATATTTGATGCTTCCTGGATTTCAACAAATCCTGTTGATAACGGAAACGCCTTTGATTAAATTTTCTTTTCAGCCCCCGAGAGGGATTCTTCTGTATGGTCCACCAGGGACAGGAAAAACTCTGGTGGCTCGGGCGGTAGCTAACGAGACCGGAGCTTTCTTCTTCCTCATCAATGGTAAGCATAAGCTGCCCTACATCCAATGCTTGATGAATTTGATTGTTGGTGTTTCTGTTTTGCATCCCAGGTCCTGAGATCATGAGTAAGTTAGCAGGCGAGTCTGAAAGCAACCTGAGAAAGGCTTTCGAGGAGGCTGAAAAAAACGCCCCAGCGATCATCTTCATCGATGAGCTGGACGCGATCGCTCCGAAACGAGAAAAGGTCAGAGGGTGTATTTGCCTGATGTTGATAGCTGATTTGGTAGTCCAGACGAATGCTTCAGAATGTATTCCTAATCTTGATTAATCTCCAGACTCATGGTGAGGTTGAGCGAAGGATCGTCTCTCAGTTGCTCACTCTGATGGATGGACTGAAACAGCGAGCTCATGTCGTGGTGATGGCAGCTACTAACAGACCCAACAGTGTGGATCCAGCACTCCGAAGGTTTGGTGCGTGTACACAATCATTATCTTTCCTGCTAACAGTAACTTCATCCTTAAATAACATTTGGAAAACCCAGGGCACGTGTGTAGGAAAGTTCAGGTGAAAGATGTTCTGCCTTTCTGAGATGGCGTCACAAGACACTTTTTCTTCTCTGTAAACAAAACTCTGGGTGAAATAGTTTGAGCTTGTGTAGGTAGACTGGGGCTGCAATAAGAGGCCAGAGCAGAGCTCCTTGAAAGAGTTCCTTGAAGATCAGTCGAGCTGCAGAGTCCTGGAGAATTGCATTTTATGGAAGTCCTGCTGAAAGAGCATTGCACTCCAGTCAAGATAGGACCAGGATCTGTACCAGAGTTGGGTTGCATGCTCAGTTAAGAATGGTCTGATCTTTCTGATGTACAGTGCAGATCTTCAAGCTTGAGTGGTATTTGTGGTCTTTTAATGTCAGTTGATTAACCACCATCACTTCGAGATTCCTAACTAAAGGAGAAGGGGTGATTGTCAAGGAGGTAACTGGTGTGGTCATGAATCACAGTGAGAACGGCAGGGATACATTTTGCTCATGTTGATCTGTAGATAAAGGTTCTTCATCTTTGTAGAGATGTTTTCCTTCCACTATGTGGCAGTGGTACAAGAATCCATGTTTGTGGATGATAGGGCCCAGGGAGGTGGTGTAGATTGAGAACCCTTGAGAAGCAGGGTCACTATAGGTACCTTGAAGGGGTTAGGGAAGGTACCAGTTGAGATGGAGGTGTTATTGATGTGGGTGAGGGCAGGTGTGATGGTAGGTGAGATTGTTAGTAGAAGGTGAGAGGGGATGTGGTCCAGAAGGCAGGTGATGGATGCGCAGAGTGAAGGAGTTTGGCCACTTGATCTTCTGTGAGGATAGTGAACGAAGACATCAGAGATGTTGAAGATTGTGGATGCTCTTGGATGTAAAGCGTTGAGAACTGTTTGCTGATGGTGATGGTTCCGTTGGTGAAGTGATCAGTAAAATCCTCTGCTGTGAGAGACGTGGCTAGAGGAGGTGGAGAGGAGCAGAGAAGGGAATCGAATGTTCTGAAGAGTTTTCGGGAGCTTTTAGTTTTCCAGTTTTGTCACTATTGAACTTGTTTTTAGCTTTTTGTACTCTTGTAAATAAGATTTTATTTTAGTGTTTACAATACAAAAAACATCATTATATATTGTTATATAATAGCACTTTCAAGAGGGTTTCGGATCCAAGTCTTTCGTTTAACATGTCCATATGAAATGACAAACAATAGAGATCCCGGTGTGAAGAAATGTTGTTTGTACAATTAACAACAGCATTTGGATTATCGTGATTAAAACATCTTTAATAACAGCACAGTATGTTCAGCAAATGGTGATTTTTGCGCAGGACGCTTTGATCGGGAGATTGACATTGGCATCCCTGACTCCACCGGGAGGCTGGAAATATTACAGATTCATACCAAGAACATGAAGCTGTCAGAGGATGTGGATCTGGAACAGGTGAGTGTGTGGTGTTTCATCTCGTTTCTTTATTTTCCTGATACCTGGAAGAGCCAGATTAATTGGACTGGAAGAGTGCGGTTATTGAGAAGTGCTCTGTCTAGTGAACTAAAGATGTGGATAGAGACTCAACCCAAAGTCATATGAGACCATTTGGTTTAGCTGTTTTTCTGATAATTGCAGATCTCCACCCAAACTCATGGACACGTGGGAGCTGATCTGGCTGCTCTGTGTTCAGAGGCAGCGCTCCAGGCCATACGGAAAAAAATGACCCTAATCGATCTGGAGGATGAGAGCATCGATGCGGATCTGCTCAACTCTCTCGCAGTCACCATGGACGACTTCAAGGTCTGCGTTCTCGTTCACAATCATATGCTCATGGTCAAGTGATCAATATAGATCTACAAAATGTTTTTAATCAGTGGTAGCTATCAAATTGAGCACAATTTACTGTTTGATCCTCTGACTACCTTTAAAGTGGAACCACCACTGAAAAAGTACTGTATATAGAAAAACACAACATCTTTTTTTGCACTCTTGTGCAAATCTCATATCAGATACTAGTCCAGTAGTGACTGGTTCTCTCTCTCTCTCTTTCTCTCCCAAAAGTGGGCTCTGGGGCAGAGTAACCCCTCCGCTCTGAGGGAGACAGTGGTGGAGGTTCCTCAGGTGAACTGGGAGGACATTGGAGGTCTAGACGAGGTCAAGAGGGAGCTGCAGGAACTTGTACAGGTACCAGACAGAAGAGAATCAGAATAAGCTTTATTGCCAAGTGTGCGTGTGTGTGTGCGTGTGTGTGTGCGTGTGTGTGCGTGTGTGAACTCACAAGCAATTTCCTGTGGTACAATGGAGCTGCCAGTGCAAACAACAAAAGTACAATACAGACCACATAAACAACACATTCTAGATTCACGTCAGATGGTTGTTGGGGTGAAACAGAAGAGATGATTTGAGCACATACTCTGTTCTCTCAGTATCCGGTGGAGTATCCGGATAAGTTCCTGAAGTTCGGCATGACTCCTTCTCGAGGGGTTTTATTCTACGGGCCGCCAGGTTGTGGGAAAACCCTCCTCGCCAAAGCCATCGCCAACGAATGCCAGGCCAACTTCGTCTCCATCAAGGGTGTGTATCTGCGGTGGAGTGTGTCTGCTCATTTAACTGTAGTTGCAGGGACCTCAATCAACAACAAAAGTTGGTCTTATGTTCCTGATTTCAGGCCCGGAGCTCCTCACCATGTGGTTTGGGGAATCAGAGGCAAATGTCAGAGATGTGTTTGACAAGGTGAGACTTCATTTTAATTTCATTCCTAAGTTTACTTTTCTGCACTTTTGCCTCAAGGGATGAAAGTTTTAGAGTCTGGGTTTCTATGTGTAGAGTGTAGTTTAAGGGTTATAACGATGAGTCTCCAAACCTCTCTGAAAGGCTCGCCAGGCAGCTCCCTGCATTCTGTTTTTTGATGAGCTGGACTCCATCGCTAAAGCTCGAGGTGGAGGAGCGGGAGACGCCGGAGGAGCCGCCGATAGAGTCATCAACCAGATCCTCACCGAGATGGACGGCATGACCAACAAGAAGAACGTCTTCATCATCGGCGCCACTAATAGGTCAAAACATGCAAACTTATCTGCAGCAAGTAGATGCTGCTCAGCTCTAATCCAGTGCTTGCTGTCTGTGTGATCAGGCCTGATATTATCGACCCGGCGATCCTGAGGCCAGGGCGTCTGGATCAGCTGATCTACATCCCTCTGCCTGACACAGGATCCCGCAACGCCATCCTGCGTGCAAACCTGCGCAAGTCCCCCATCGCTAAGGTCACCCAGTTCTAATATTTAAACACACACATGCAACTGAGAGTGAAGCTGTAAACAAGGATTAAGATCAAGCGTCAAGGGACGTTTATGATAGAGAACTTAAATAGCTGTCCTCTCATCTTGTTTTTCTACTAAATGCTCTCAGGACGTGGACCTGCCATATCTCTCAAAGATCACAGAGGGATTCTCCGGAGCCGATCTGACGGAGATCTGTCAGCGAGCCTGTAAACTGGCCATCAGAGAAGCCATCGAGATGGAGATCCAGCACGAGAGGCAAAGACAGGCTCGCAGGGACACCGCCATGGTCCGTGAGAAGACCTTCAGTGACCCATCTTCTGCTGACTCCATACACTCATTAGCCTCATTTCTGCTCCAGGAGGATGATTACGACCCTGTGCCGGAGATCCGCAGAGATCACTTTGAGGAGGCCATGAAGTTCGCCCGGCGCTCCGTCAGCGATAACGACATCCGGAAGTATGAGATGTTTGCTCAGACGCTGCAACAGAGCCGAGGGTTTGGGAACTTCAGGTACAGGAGCACACAGGAACCAGACTCTGGAATAAGAAAATTAGAGATTTCAATGGTAGAAACTGACAGTTTTTTTTTGGTGAGAGACAAGTGTGGAAGCATGTCTTTCATGAAATTCAGTACGGATGTGCATTCTAAGTCATTCAAAGTATCGACTGGAAATGTTTAAAATCAAAATGCAGTTACAAAAAAACTATATTTTATTGTTTCTCATTTTAAAATAGACTTTTCTTCCTCTCATTGTTTGATTTTTCGTCAGGTTTCCTACAGCACCAAAGTCAAGTGGAAGTCAAGGGTCAAACCAAGGCTCCGGAGGTCAATTCAGAGAGGATGGAGATGATGATCTTTATCAGTGAAAACTTTAAATCTTTGTGCAATAAAAGAAGGTACAAGGAGAAACATATATATATATACAGTTAGCTTTGTCTGTTTCCGAGAAAAACAAGTTTTTTAAGGAGAGTTTATCGGTTTTAAACTGCGGTTTCATAAATATAAAGTGAAGCAAATTATGGTTGCAATATAACTTTTTGAGTGCTTAACGTATGCTTTTTTATGTAGGGTTAAAAATAAGACATGATCATAGCAAGTTTATTTTTAGATGTACTAAGTTGATTTTGAGAATTTCAAGATTGGTGTTTAATAAATATGTAATTGTGTCAAAAGTGTCTCACTCAAGTGAATGACTTTACATACTACACTTCCACAACTAATCACTTTTTTAAAGATTACTAACGCTATTAAACGCTTTTTAAATAAATGAAACTGTAGCAGATGTTCTTTTTATGTTACTTTAACATTTATATATAAAAATCTATCATGTATACGTGTAGTTTGTCTTTAATGTCTTCGATTTAAAGCGATTATTCATTTATTTGACAAGTAAGTTAGTTTGATTACGTTGTTATGGGTAACTGTTTACCCATAACCCTTCGAGACGGAACCAAATCGCCAATCGCTTACTTCTCCGTTTAAATGTTTTTTTTTAAGTATGACTTCAATGCTAATCGGAGTGTGCGTTTTTAAAATTATTATTATGCGTATTTTTTTATTAACTTAGTATGTGTTTGTGTAGCTTCAGGGTGGAACCAGAATCGGTGGCGGAACGAAAAACGGATCTCCTTTCCGGATCGCTTTACTCGCTGCGCGTGTTTACTTCCGGAGCAAACCGGAACTTCCGAGTGTCCCTGTCACTGGAGGTGACCAGATGGCAGAGAGCGTTATTAACCTTATTCCTGTCTAAAAACGTGAATTATTTGGATAGTTCTTCGGGATGGGCTCTCACCTCGTCCGCTCGTACATCACGGAGAGAGACGTGACGCCGGAGCCGTACCAGACGTCCGAGTATGATCCGCAGCTGGGCTTCGAGGAGCGCAAGGAGAGAGGTGGGCTCAGACGCGACCAGAAGGACTCGCGCAGTAGATTTCAGACTTATCTGACAGCGTTTAAGCTGTAGACTTTAACTGTTAAAATCAATGCATGGGTTCAAAATACTGTGCAATTCAGTGTTTATGTATATAAACAACCTTGTTTATTTGTAGGCTGACCCTCAGTAGTTTTAAGGTTAATATCCGAGTCTGAATAAACTGGTGCAACTGAATAAAATTGTGTAACTGTAACTCTTTTAGCTTTAGTGGTTGATTTTCAGCTTCCGATCAGAGTTTTACGCTGCACACATGCTGCAAAACGGTTTAATGAAAAGTCAGATGCATCATCTGTGTCTCGTGTTCCACTTGAGTCAGTTTTTATTATTCTGTGACATTAAAGGTGCAGTATGATTTTTCAGTAACGATCTGGGGCAGGGGTCCAAAACTTCATTCCTGGAGGGCCGCAATTCAAACTTGTTTTAAGTGACACCAGTTGCTTCAATCAAGCCAAGAGGAGCTTAATCCTAATGGAATTAGTGGAGCCAGGTGTGTTTAAGTCAGGCTGTGCAGGGCTGCTGCGCTCCAGGAACTGATTTTGAGGTTTAGGATGTATTATTATTATTTTTTTCAGTATCTGGGCGAGAGACTCTTGGTCTGTGGATGGAGAGAGAACTGAACTGAGAAGCAAAGTTAAAAGAGTTGTTCATTCTGATGTTATCCGGAGATACTCCGTTCCTTCACTTCTTTACGGAGTTTTTTTTTTTTACTCCATATTAGGTCAAGTTTGCACTGGAGGTGTTACAATAGTGATGTATTTTACTAGAAACTTAATCCCCAACATAAACTCGGTGTAAGAAAACAAGGCAGCTCTTTTGCATTGCTAGTTAAATAAATAAGTTTTTATGTCTCATTATAAGGTTTTTGTTTAGATAGAAAACTAAAATATTTTCTTCTACTGGACGGCCTTAAGTGGTTTGTTCCAGTTCAAAAAAAATTTTTTTTTTTTTGCTTTCTTTGTTTTTTATTTTTACAGTTGCATTTTGTTATGTTTTGCTCCTTTTATCTGCGATTTATTTATTTGTTATTGTTTGTTTATTTGTTCTGTTGTGTTTTATTTTGCTTTCTTCTGTCGCAGTTTCATTTTTTTTTCAATTAGCTTTTCTCATGTCCTGTTTTTTTTTGTCTAACTTCTATTTGCTTGTTGTTTTTGTTTGTTTAAAAAAAAGTTTTTCGTTCAGCATTCGTCCCATTCTGGGCTGCTTTGTCAGGTTTTATATATTTATATTAGTAGCCAGATGGTGATTTAAGATTAACTCATAATTTTCTTCTTAAAAGTGAGACGATGCCTTGATGTAGATGTTGAAAATGTATTTTTATCTATTAAACACATCTTGATTTATAATTCCACGAGGAGAAGAACCTGACTGGAGAAGATCTGAGAAGTCCACGCGAACCAGAAGAGCCAAAAAAAGATTTCACTGAGGAAAGACTTGAACTGGGAATTATAACTTAGTTTTAAAACAAGTTTTTTAATGATCCTGTGAGCTTTTAAGTGGAAATATTAACAACCTTTTAAAATGAAAATAGCCATGAAATGGTCATGTTGCCGTCAGGGCTTTAAAAAGAAAAAAAACAAGATAAAAACGATTAAAGTTGTTCTTTTAATGCAGGCTGAAATAAAGCAGTTCTCAGATCAAATACAGGCGCATGGATTCCCAGAGAAGAACGATCCAAACTTGTTCAAACGAGCCGAATATGTATGCTTTCGTCTTGTGTGGTTGATTTGTGCCTCTGGAGATCCTGCTCTAACCGGTTCCTCTGGCTCTCGCAGTGATGGTGGCGACGCAGGAGCAGATGAACCTGGCTCAGCTGCCGGTGGACCAGAGGGACTACTGCGCGCACCACCTCCTCAAGCTCATGAAGTGCAGGAGGGACAACTTCCCCAATTTCCCCGCCTGCGACCACGAGAGGCACGACTGGGACCTGTGTCAGCACCAGGAGTGAGTGAGGTTCTCTCACATTATTGATGTCCTCTCTGGAGAACACTCGCAGCTTCTTACTCCGCATCATTAGAGACGTCCTCTAGGGAGCACGTCTACACCGTAAAAAATGTGGCGTTACCGTTTACTCAAAAAAAGTTAGGAAACTTTTTTCCACTTAGAAACTGTAAGAAATTTCAATATACGCTTTTAGAGTAAAAGCTTCTACACAATAATCCGAGTTATCTTCAGCAAACGTGTTGCTTGAAATCTTTGATTAAAGTTTTTACATACCGTAGCCAGCGCGTGGCGTTCCCAGACGTTGAGGGTTAATTGTTTTTCTTAAAAGAGCTGCCTCATAGAACATGGGTCCATATATAAAGAAGGTGTGATCAGGGACGAGCACACACGAGCGCAGGCGATGCTGCAGCCACACCAAACACAGCAGAACCTTCTCCCCCACAGACGTTCTGCACAAAAAACTCCATTCTACATCCAGGAACAACTTCAACAGAAATGTTCTATAGCTCCTTTAAAGCCAAGTAACTCTGCTTTTAACATGCGTAAAAACCGAATATAAGCGGTTTACAAAGAATACTTCTTTTCAAAAGATGTAAAAAGTAAATTTAAGATCTAAATAAATGTTTTGTAAAGGGTTTAATTTGGCGTTGATGAATTAAAGAGGTTTACTAAAAATACTTCTTAAATTTACTTTTTACATCAACTTTTTAAACAGTCGAAGGGTTCTTTATAAACATCTTTAATTAATTAACGCCAAACTAAACCATTTTAAAAAACCTTTCCACTTTTCCACAAAAAAAAAAAACAATCCACGTTTTACATCTTTTAAAGCGGAGAAGTGTCTGAGAGAGCTGCTGCTGCAGATGAGCTCCAGCAGATGATTTCTGCTGAACACAAACCAAATTTAGCAGCTTTTTAAACCAAATCAGTTAAATTTGTAGCCTCTCGCTGATAGAACTTCACACAAGAACACTTCCTGTTTGTTTGGTTTGTTTCGTAGTTCCTTGTCAGCATCAAAAGCTATCTTCATGGCAAAAACGTTTGTCGTTATCCATCAGAAACGCAGGTCTTTATAAATATTTTAAAAGATATGAACATAATTTAAAAAAAAATCAATTTGAGATGTGCTGAAAAGTTTTAAATGCCATCAATTACATTATTTTTTACAAACTTCTTTAAAGGTATGTCCAAAAAAAAAAAATCGGTGCAGTAGAACGTGTTTCACAGAGGAGCTTCGTCTCCAAGTTAAGATTGAGTTAAATCACTCACTCCAATTAATAAGCCTTTAACCACTTCCTGTTTAGAGCGACACTGTAAAGTGATCTTCGACCTTTGTAAATAATATAAAATAAACTATTTTTAAGTATGTCCATCCATCCATCTTCATGTCGGCTTTCTTCCCTTTCGGGGTCTCCACAGCGGAATGAACCACTAACTCTTCTGGAATATGTTTTACGCAGCGGATGCCCTTCCAGCTGCAACCCATCGCTGGGAAACATCCACACACACTCATTCTCAATCAAACACTACGAACAATCGTTCTTACTCAATTCTCTTATTCCGCATGTCTTTGTTCTTGTGAGGAAACCGGAGCACCCGGAGGTAAAACCCACGCGATCACGAGGAGAACATGAGAACTCCACACAGAGACTACCAACTGACCCAGCCCAGGCTCGAACCAGAGACCTTCTTGCTCTGGACTCGTGGAGGAAACCGGAGCACCCCGGAGTAAACCCACGCGATCACGAGGAGAACATGAGAACTCCACACAGAGATACCAACTGATCCAGCCGAGGACTCGAACCAGAGACCTTCTTGCTGTTGAGACCACCGTGCTACCCACCTGCAGCTACTTAAAAAGGCCTTGTTTAATCCAGTACATTACTGACAGTTTATTTGTTATTTATTGTTATTAAATATATTTGTAAATTTACATACAACGTCCTCACTAATATTTACTCAGTGTTCACCATCCAATCAAATCGCAGCAAAAGTTAACGTTTCAAGTAAAATGTACGCAGTTCAGCGATATAATTTCTGCGCATGCGTCCTTGGCGCTGAGGACGGTGAATACGTCACAGAGGAACGACTAGAAAAACATCTCAAATTCATCAAAGCTAAAATAAACCATTTTAAAACATTTCCTTACATCTTAAATTCACTTTTTACATCTTTTAAACAGATGTAAGGGAAATGTTTTTTAAAATGGTTGTGTTGGCGTTTATGAATTAAAGACGTTTATATATTTCTACTGTTTTAAAAAATGTAAAAAGTGTATTTCAGATGTAATGAAATGTTTTTAAAAGGGTTCATTTTAGCGTTGATGAATTTGAGATGTTTTTATAGAACATTTCTGTTTAACATTCGTAAAAAGTACATTTAAGCAGTTTCCAAAGAACACTTGTTTTAAAAAGATGTAAAAAGTAAATTTAAGATGTAATAAATGTTTAGTAAAAGGGTTTTAATTTGGCGTTGATGAATTGCAGACTTCTTTTTGAGAATTTCCTCTAGTCTGGAGTTACAAGAGGAAGACTGGAGCGCCGTCCTGTTTTTCTTTAAGAGATTTGAAACATACGCACTAAACCAAAAGTCTGTGGATTATTCATTATTTACTCATATCATAAGTCTTTTTAAGGACTCGTGGACCTTCAGATCCAGTTTGTGTTTGGCCGAGATCTTTGGAGAACCTCTATGATTGCCTCCCTCTCGTCCTCCGCAGTTACGTGATGAGGATGAAGGAGTACGAGCGCGAGAGGCGGCTGAACCTGAGGAAGAAGAGGATCGAGGGACAAGCAGCCTGAAGCTCTCTCGCTCAGTCTTCTCTCTGTACATACACAGCTCTGCTTATATCCCCTTTGAGAAAATAATGCTCAGAAAACAGACGTGGAGATGGTTTTTCTTTTATAGAAATTGTGAGAGCAACAAATCATTCCTAACATGAGCACTTCAGATTAATACTTAGTGTTGTTTAACCGCGTAATACTCAAACCATACAAGACAGCGTTCTGCAATCGTATCAGAAGAGCGACGGTGACCCCAAACCCAAAGCTGGCGGAGATCCTCCTCAGAGTCACTCGCTCTCTTCACACAGGAGATGAGGGAGGTGGTTATGAGCACCTCTCTGTCGTCCGCTGTTAGAGGACGAAGGGAAAAAGAATTTGGCGGAGCGCAGGGTCGGGTAATCCCGGAACTCCTTCAGGTAGCTGCGGTGCTTTCCTTTGGCCCACACAGTCATCTGGATGAAGCCCACCAGGGTGAAGAACGCCACCGGAACACACTGGGTCATCAGAGTGAAGCCTAGCACGACCCCAGCTGCGGATCCAAAGACAAACACGGCTCTCAGACTGACCTTCACGATCCCGGAGCAATCGCGACGAGCGAAGGGTTTGCGTACCTCGTAGGTGTAGTTAGGGCAGGAGACCAGCAGGAAGATCCAGGTGAAGGGGTTCCTCGTCGGGTACGGGATCTTCGAGTCTTGGAGCCTGCAGGAGGAGACAACAATCGGATAACCAAGAAAGCTCCTGAAGAAACCTTCATGGCTTTCTCTGTTGAACGAGAAAGACTGGATTCTGGAAAGCAGGAGATTTATCTGAAGTGATGGCATCATTTTGGTTCACTTGAATAACAGCTATGGAACAGCTTTCATCCTGAACATCATATAAAATAATAATTCCATCGTTTGATGTTCCTATCGGGGGCTCTACATAAGAAGCACAGCCTCCCTTTCTGAGGACAGCCTTATCCAGGGACAAGATCTCCCCATCGAGTCATGTGTATCCTCGCCGTTTAAGAGACACACGAATCATGCCTGAGCCACCTCAGCTGGCTCCTCTCGATGCCGAGGAGTACCTTCTCAACAAGCTCCTCCGGAGAGCTCCTCAGCCTTCTCTAGAGACTCAAGGCTC
Organism: Danionella dracula; assembly: GCA_900490495.1. Taxonomy (NCBI): domain Eukaryota; kingdom Metazoa; phylum Chordata; class Actinopteri; order Cypriniformes; family Danionidae; genus Danionella; species Danionella dracula. The sequence goes on from UELW01000922.1 coordinate 46,306, forward strand.
TTGAAGAGTTCAGGCTGTAAGCTTGCCAGCCTCCGTTGTGACTCGCTGACAGGTTTTGAGGCAACTGCTGGAAATTCACAGGTTAATCAATCCCATGTAAGCTAGCGTCACCCACACGTTAAAGACGTGATTTGTTTGCCTCAAATCATGAAGTCACACACATCCATACAGGGCAATGTGGGTTAAGTGGCTCATCTAGGGTCACCACGGCCCCTAGCAGAGATCGAACCACCAACCTTCCGGTTACAGGACAACCAACTCCACCACTCCGCCAAAAGATCTGTGACCACATTGAAAACTGTGCAGTCTGTTCTCGGTTTAAGGAGAGTGATCTAACACATGCGGTGGATATTAATTTGAATGTCTCACATATATCTGAGATCTGATTCTATCCAATCTGACAAGCTCATGATCCGTTCTGTCCCCTCACTAATGCATCCGCTCTGAACCTCTCAACCGTTGCTTGAGGCAGGAACTCTCCTCACACCTGGACTGAGCAAGCCACTCTTTTCGGGTGAGAAGTTTAAGCTCAGTTGTGGATGGTCTCCACATCCGCAGCATGCGGTTCCCATACGGACTTCACACCTTCGCACCCGACAGGATCACGTCATTTGCAACTAGAGCTTCTTAGTCTCCACTAAGAAAGTCTTGTCCGTAACAAAATGATTGGAACTGGTGGCAAAGGACAGCCAATGTAAAATGGCACCTGCTGCCTGTGATGTAACCATGGTCTCTACTGTTGTTGAAGAGAACCCGCTTCTAACAGAGGGCCCTATGCTACTAAAGAACTCTCCACACAGCACCAAGTAGCCTCAGTGGAAGCCTTCTCCAAATCAACAAAACCACAAGTGGAGTATTTACATAAAATGCCTGACCCCTCGAGTCCCGTATAGACGAGCACAGAGCAAAAACCAAAGGCTCTGACTTTTTTAAGGAGGGTGAGCCTCCATGAGTGTGACGGTACAATTCCTTAGGTCTCTCAGAGAGATTGTTTCTTTTAAATTGTACAAACGTACAATAAATAAATTCCATAAAAAATCCAATAAATAATAAATTCAAGTTTCATGAATAGGTTTGAAACAGGTTACTGTACTCCAATCCAAAGTTCTTCATTATGCATATGTTGCTCAAGTGCAATACCAATGGTGTACATTAGGTGGCAGTGTTTCTCAACATGAAAAGCAGGTGCAAGGTTGTGCTCTCACCATTTTACCTCTCTCTCTCTCTCTCTCTCTCCTCTCTCTCTCTCTCTCTCTCTCTCTCTCTCTCTCTCTCTCTCTCTCTCTCTCTCTCTCTCTCTCCATAAATCCTTTTCATCACTTACTGATAAATAAGCACTACACCCAAAGATCAAAGCATGACAAAATCAGCTTCTAACCATCAGAAGATCTGGAGCTGTGTTCCTGTGGTGCTACAGCATCCAGAAGGAGAGAACCTGATTCAGATCAACTACAACGGTGCCCTCAGGAAGAACGCAGAACGTTGGTATGGAACGGCATCTGATTAGCTTTTTGTGGTTGGTTGAGCGTCCTTTCAATTTAGGAGTCTCAAAGTCGATTCCTGGAGAGGCAGAGTGCTGCCGTTTAGCTCCAACCGTAACCGAACACACCTGCTCATGCTAGCTAAGATTAACTGGAAGCAGGGATCACCGCATCTGGTCCTGAAGGTCTGAAGTTCAGCAGGTTCCTGAGTCAACCATCACGAAACAAACCTGTTTGCACCATTGAAGCTCCTCTTGGCTCGGTCTGAAGCTGGAGTGGACTCTATGCTAGAGAGCTCCAGACCTCCAGGAGCACATTAGGTGATCCCTGATTTAACTCTCAGAGTCAGCTTGGTCAGCATCAGCAGGTGTGTCCTGGAGAGATAGGCGTGTATGTCTCCCATGTGAACTTCTCTTTAACTCTGAGAGCACCAGAGAGGTTCTCACCGGGCGGTCGGAGGTTCCTCAGAGCGATGTGGATGGAGAAGTTCCCGATCTGGCAGAACTGAGAACAGAGACAGCATCACAGAGAGAAATCAGAGACGACGTGCAGATGGAGCTTCTTCCTTCATGTAAATACGTTTTTTTAATGAGCACAAATGAAATTTCTTTCCAGAGAGACATGAACAGATGAAAAACACAACATTTAATAAATTATTATTGTTATCAGAACAACCCTTCAATCAGTCTGTGCCTGTGGTTAATGCAGTTTTTTTTATTCAATAAACCAAGTAAGAAAGTGATTGCTGTGAGAAACTGAGGATCAGCTGCATTCGGTAGAAGTTAAATTCCCAAAATGTGGTTAAAAGGACTTGGGAACAAGGTTTGGTGACTTGAAAAGGTTTTTATTACAAACAAATCCCATTATTCTTAAGAGCAGTGAAAGTTATTACCTAAACTGGCAATATTAATGAAAATATTAACTTTCATGATTAAAACTAATATATAAGATTATTTAAAATTACACAGATTTTGTTTCAAAATCTTGACATCTTCTTAAAACTTAAGATTTTTTTTTCAAAATGTTGAAATTTTAGCCAAATTTCTCACTTTGTCACTATTTAAGACATTTTCTTTTACCTGTGGAATTGAGCTCCCAAACAAACTGATTACCCCTGATCTAAAAATAAAATAAAATTGAAGTTTAATATCTCAAAAATCCACTCCAGAGGAGCACACATCTCAATCCAGAACTTGAAAAAGTTTATAATTTGCCTGATTTTTAATATTTGGGGTTTAAAAGAGCCTCGTTTTTATCATCATTTATCTATTTTACACTTCCAATTTTTGGGGACAAATTGACTTTTTAATACATTTATTTAAAAATAAAAACATATATAAAAAAAATTATTTCCCAATCACGTTTCTCTTTTCTTTTATTGTTAAAGACTCAAAACTGCAAGAATAACAACGTTAACTTAATTTCAATTTAAATATTTAAACAACTTATTCTTAATTGTATTATTGTTAGTGTGTTTTTAGTGTATATTATTAGTGTGAAGCACCTTCAAATATTGAAAATTGAGAATTTGTTCTAGTTAAGCTTTACATTTTTAGAATATTAGTTAGATTTGCTGTTGTTTGAAGACACTAAACACAATTATGTTCTGTCTATGGACTCTAAACACATTTAATATTAAACCCTTGTCTCACAAAAATCCAATCAAAGAAGACGTTTATTTTCTGTTAATCAGAATCTCCAGCTGAAGTCGACACATTCATAAAAATATAGAGCTAAATATTCCCATATTTTCTCGATTTAGACCTCACTTTAGATACAATCCGTAAACAAATAAAAAAAATACAAGATACTGCATCAAGGCAAACCTAGCAGCATTACTTAAAATACTCGAGGAAATGAAAAGAAAACTTCAGCCTTGCACAACAAGTATCTATTTTGACTTTGATGACATTTTAGCTGCCAGAAATATTCACTCTGTAACTGATGCTCGGGGGGAGGAGCCTGAAATAACCGCGCGCTCACTTCGGGCCCCGGCGGGGAGCGAGGGCTCCGAGCTGTTAACACTGACACGAGACGCTGCGAGGAGTGAAAGAGGATCTGATCTTACCAGGAACAGCGTGAGAGCCCGCCGGACCTGCTGCTCGCCGAACGCTGAAACACACGCGCACACACTCAGCATCACCACAGCTACATTTACATTACGCATTTAGCAAACACTTTTATCCAAAGCGACTTACATTAGGGAGAGACAATATGAGATCTGTTACACCGTCAAAGTCTATCTCAGCTTCTCATAATAGAAATTATATCAACTGATCAATAACCAAAGCAGTGAGGAAATAAAGGAAGAAGATCATTCTCAGCGGAGCGGACTCCAGCCGCTCTCTATCGGAGTCAGAACCCCTCTAACCTGCTTTAGCATTCTAAACAGCACCGCAGCTGTTAAGTGGCTTGTGACCTTTCTGACTTGGAAGGTTCATTAGATTTGCACAGATATTGCACTTATAAGTAACAAGAACTGTTTCAGAGTCTGCTGCTTTTCCATCTAGAGAGAAACTCCAGCAGCCTTTACATTTTATTCTTAATTGAGCATCTGCTGGAAACTAATTTAATTTCTGAATCATTTCTGGAGATTAAAAAGCTGCATTTCAGATCCTGAGGAACCATCAGAGTGTCTGCAGTGCTTTTTTCTTTGTAAAATCAAGGACATCAAACTCTAAACATCAATAAAAGACAGTGCAGCTCTGCAGAGCACATTACACACACAGGACTTCCCTCTCTGATACTCACCGAGCTGATCTGGAAGCTTTCACTCCAGAGCTGCAGCCCAGAACGAGGCTCACGCTTACCAAACATCTTCAAACACTAAAGGCTGTAGTTGATCATGAGTGTAAATCAGCCTAGTGCATTCGTGCAGTATTGCCTGAATGTAAAACTGACTTTTTCTGTCACAGTATTTTCTGCTTGAAGGCTATGTGAGTTAATCTCCTATTTTTGTCTATAATTCTATAAGTATGTGTACATTTCTTATCTCTCTCTTGAAAGCTAACAAAAGCGGCGTGTTTGTACTCACTCGGTGGAGTGTTAGAGCGGGTGGTTGATGTAATACGCCATCCAGGCGGCGAACCCCCAATAATACGTGCAGTTCTGAGGAAACGAAATACACATAAGTGGAGATTATTGTGTACTTTTGGAGAAATTTACTGACGGAATTAAACGGGTGAAAAATCTCCGCTGCATGTTAAAAAAAAGTTTTAAAAAAGTAACTCCAACCTTGAATATGTTGCGCAGAGGCATGGTCCCGTGTGAGAACCGATGCACGAACAGAGTCTCCAGAAGCCTCTTCACGTAGTGGAACGAGTGACACATGCAGGCCAGGCTAGAAGAGGGGAAATACATTACCCACAATCAATTTCTAGAGACTAAAGAGCCCGTCGGCACTTTTTCTAGAGACTAAAGATCCTGTCGGCACGTTTTCTAGAGACTAAAGAGCCCCTCCGCACATTTTATAGAGACTAAAGAGCCCCTCCGCACATTTTATAGAGACTACATACCCCATCGGAACGTTTTCTAGAGACTAAAGATCATGTCGGCACGTTTTCTAGAGACTAAAGAGCCCCTCCGCACATTTTCTAGAGACTACAGAGCCAGTCGGCACGTTTTTTTGAGACTAAAGAGCCCATCGGCACGTTTTCTAGAGACTAAAAGCCCCTCCGCACATTTTCTAGAGACTACAGAGCCCCTCGGCACGTTTTTTAGAGACTAAAGAGCCCGTCGGCGTTTTTCTAGAGACTAAAGATACTGTCGGCACGTTTTCTAGAGACTAAAGAGCTTCTCCGCACATTTTCTAGAGACTAAAGATCCTGTCGGCACGTTTTCTAGAGACTAAAGAGCCCTCCGCACATTTTATAGAGACTAAAGAGCCCCCCGCACATTTTATAGAGACTACATACCCCATCGGAACGTTTTCTAGAGACTAAAGATCATGTCGGCACGTTTTCTAGAGACTAAAGAGCCCCTCCGCACATTTTCTAGAGACTACAGAGCCAGTCGGCACGTTTTTTTAGAGACTAAAGAGCCCATCGGCACGTTTTCTAGAGACTAAAGAGCCCCTCCGCACATTTTCTAGAGACTACAGAGCCCCTCGGCACGTTTTTTAAGACTAAAGAGCCCGTTGGCACGTTTTTAGAGACTAAAGAGCCCGTCGGTGTGTTTTCTAGAGACTAAAGATACTGTCGGCACGTTTTCTAGAGACTAAAGAGCTTCTCCCGCACATTTTCTAGAGACTAAAGACTTCTCCGCACATT
>UELW01000922.1:52154-85711 GCA_900490495.1 Danionella dracula
AGAGGTCTTTATCAGTGTTTGAGAGTTCTTTATCAGTGTTTGAGAGGTCTTTATCAGTGTTTGAGAGGTCTTTATCAGTGTTTGAGAGGTCTTTATCAGTGTTTGAGAGGTCTTTATCAGTGTTTGAGAGGTCTTCATCAGTGTTTGAGAGATCCTTATCAGTGTTTGAGAGATCTTTATCAGTGTTTGAGAGATCTTTATCAGTTTGAGAGGTCTTCATCAGTGTTGAGAGATCCTTATCAGTGTTTTTGCTCTCTGTTGGTGTTCATCAGTGTTAATTGTAATTTTATCTGTCTTTATCCTGGTTATGGGTGGTTTGACGGGTATTTATCAGTCGTTTAAGCTAATGTTCAGCAGTGTTTAATTAGGGTTTATGATGTGTACGATTGCAAATTTGATTGATTTTGCCAGTAATTGTTCAGTCTTTTATTGATTTGGTTTTGTTTTAAATCCTCGTGTATGTTTCAGGCTCTGGGTGTAAGATGGAGATGTCTGTCTCCTCGTGTCTCCTGACTCCTTCAGCTTCTCCAGGGGCTGCTGAAGACATGTGAGGAACATCTCTGATTAACATATTTTTCAATGCATTCAACAAATAAATTAGTTAATTAGTTAGCGATAAAACATTTTTATCATCAAATATATGAATGATTTAGCCACGCAAAGATGATTGGAAACATTTCATCAGTTTTTTATCGTTTGTGATGTTGTTTGTTCAGGGGAGCTGTGCTGAAGTCCGAGCTGAACCCAGCGGATTGGACGGTGGCAGACGTGGTCAGTTACTTCACGGCGGCTGGATTCCCCGAGCAGGCCCTCGCGTTCAGGACACAGGTGCTGGTCTCTCACCTCAATTGTGATCATCAGTCAGCGGGTCGATGGTTCATGCTGAATGTTCTCTTTGATCTCGCAGGAGATCGATGGGAAGTCGCTTCTTCTGATGCAGAGGAACGACGTGCTGATGGGCCTGTCGATCAAACTAGGGCCCGCCCTCAAGATCTACGAGAGGCACGTGAAGGTTTTACAGAGGAGCCACTTCCACAAGGACCAGACCTTCTGCTGTCCTTCTGAATGCTTGTTTAGCTGCCGATAGAGAGATCCGAGGCGATTAGTTCTCCACTCATTCCCTCAGCCGTACATGAGCTGGTGACCACCAACGCTTCCACCTCCAAACTCAGCTACATTGCTCTCGAGGTGGGCAGGGTCAATTCCTCTCCAAACGTTGTTTTCAGACTCGCTGCTTTCATCGGAGCAAACTATAGTCTCTCAGTGATCCACAGCCTTCTCGAGATGCTGCTTGAAAACTTGAACCGAGTCTCAAGATGCTTTTCTTCAGCAGTGGAGGCCTGCGCAGTGTTCTTCTAGTTTTCTCTTGAATCACCAGTCTTAGCTGATGTAAGGTCCTTCTGAAGCTCTGCTCGAGTTGTTCTTGGCTTTTGGAGAACCCTCAGGAGCTCCTGATCGTGGTCAGTCTATGGTGAACTGACCCTCTTTCCACCTCCGGAGAACGGTCCCCACAGTGCTCAGAGGAACATTCTGGGGATGCGCCTATAACCATTCCCAATAAAATGCAGTTGAATGAAGACCTTTAGAGAGTTCTGCACTGTTACTGATCATGGCGTCGATCCTGCGAGCCTCCTGGGTGACGAGATTCCTTTATAGGTCATCAGTTGGGACCAAAGCAGCTGGTATTGATTAGTATTGATAGGGACACTGCAGCCGTTCTAGGGTCAGACGCAACATAAAAGAACAATGTGAACACAAAGCGGTTGCCAACGATCAAAAAAATTTATTTAAAAAGACAAGACAAAGAATACAGAGACACACCTGAACACTAACAGAGAACGTTCTCGTAGCATTCGCTGAAGTTCCTTAAAGGTTGTCTAAATGTTAGCTCATAACAATTCCAAAAGAACGTTCTAGTAATGTTTGTTATCAGTAAAAGACAACAATAATGTGAATTTTAAGACTTTGTTGTTTTATTGTGATTCATGTAAATCCTGTAGTTAGTTGGACTTTCATTTGAGAACTTAATGAAGACAGGTGCACTTGAAGGCAAGCGTGTTTGTGGTCAAACTGCGAAATAGAAGAAATGAACTAGATTTCTAGGTTTGCTGCATATTAAAACCTCTTGTTTAACAAGAATGTAAACATCACAGCATTAAAAATAATAAATCACATTCATTACATGTTCAAAAACACAATCTAAACCACTTTAATCACACAGAAATGTTAATAAACCCCTATTAAACTTATTTTACTTAATAAATCACAATACAACTTAAAATGAACACCAAAAACAACACACATTACTTTGTTAAATTTTGGCTCTTAGTTTAAAGCTTCTAAAAGTGCATCACAATCTCTTCAAACAAAACAAAACATATTTAAACAACAACACAAACAACTTACCAACACTATAAATATAAATGAATTAATTGTTATAAGATTGTTTCAACATTTTGTGCTTTTCAATATGGATTAAACTCCCGCTCTTATAAAAATAATGTTGAGAAATGACTGAAAGCCAGAACACTGGAAAGATCAGCAGATCCTCGTCCAGATCTTAGCTCGTACATCTGCAAAGCTGCTCCTGGAGGTCCAGGTGCTGCTCCAGGAGGTCCAGGTGCTGCTCCAGGAGGTCCAGGTGCTGCTCCTGGAGGTCCAGGTGCTGCTCCAGGAGGTCCAGGTGCTGCTCCAGGAGGTCCAGGTGCTGCTCCTGGAGGTCCAGGTGCTGCTCCAGGAGGTCCAGGTGCTGCTCCAGGAGGTCCAGGTGCTGCTCCTGGAGGTCCAGGTGCTGCTCCTGGAGGTCCATGTGCTGCTCCAGGAGGTCCAGGTGCTGCTCATGGTTCATCTAACCATTATGAAACACGCCTGTGGCACTATTTAACTTCCTCTTGGGTCGTCTGAGGCCAGACGAGTGCACATGCTTGAGCAGGGTTGCAGGTAACGTGCTCCAGGGCAGGATTTGGTGACCCCTGATCTGTTGACGCTTGCAGATGAAACCAAACTTGAACTGAAAAGGAGCTTCATTCGCTCACGCTTTGGTCCTAACAGGGCTCCACTGGTGATGGTTTTGACGGTTGATGATGTTCTGATCATTATTTATTGTTTTCATTGCCTCCAAATCCTGGTCTTCCTTCAGAACTGGAACGAGTTCCACCGTTTCGTGTTTGATAAGAAAAACTGCTCTTTTTTCCTAAAGCTGATCTTCCCAAAACCTGAACAATGTGTTTTTCAATAAAGAGCCCAAACATCAAGCTGAGGTGTGAGTTCCCTCCTTGCGTCTGTGTATTTATGGTTCTCAGCTCCTCACTTTCGCTTTGTGTTATTGTGCAAGATTCAGAAGCTCCGGCTGCCTCACAAGTGCGCTCTCCCTCTCTGGTTTCTATGCATGGAGGCCTACTTTCAGACTCTGCGCTCAGCTCTGAACCGAACACACACACAAGCTAGTGCTGGATGTGAACTCCGGACCTTTAGAAACCAACCGTCTGAGCTCAGATCTGCACTTTTATTTCTCTTTCTAATACAATAACAGCTGCGATGCCAGCCAGCGGAGCCTCAGAGTGAGTAAAGCTGCGTTCTACGCTGCTGCTGTCTTTAGTTTCTGTGTTTTTTTTTTACTGGTTAAAATGGTTCCCACAATGAAATACAAAGATGTTTTTACTCTTTCTTGTGGCTTTATCATTGATTTTGTGACCAATAAAAAGTTCTCAGCATGAATTATGCCTACGTCGAGAGTCTTTAGTATAAAAACAGAGCAAGTTTGTTAGTTGTGTGACTTTAATGTTGATTCTTTCCACACTCTGGCAAGTTGTTTTATGGCTTCTCAGCATTGTGTATGAGTCAGTGTGTTTTTCAGAGTATCTTGAGCTCAGCTCTGGACATTAGCTGGCTCTAAAAACAGCCCTGGGTCACATGAGGAAACAGGAGACCCCAGACCTCTGTGTGTTGGGTCCGGAGCTGCTCTCAGTGCACGTTCCACTCAACAAAACACACGCTTCGCGGCTGGAAACTGAGCGGAGAGATGAAAACCCAACAGAATTATTGTGGTGCTTGTTGTCTTTCTGGTGGCTGTGTAGAGACAGAGGACTTCAGAGGTGTTTAGCACTGATTCACCCACAAAATATTAAATGATGGGGCAGGAAATCTGTAGTTTTAATTAAAGATTAGCTGTTCTGTTGTAATTCTCAGTCCTTAGAGTGACACTGTGCAGCGGTTTTGTTGGTGTGTTTCCCCTCGTTGACTGTATTAAAACAATCAATATTTTTCTTAATTCAGCGCTTTTTTAGCAGGTGCTCCAAAGCAGCTCATAAAGTCCTAGTGAGGATCAGGTAGAGTTAACATCAAGTAAGGAACATGGACTTAGGTCCTGTGATATCACGCTTAGATTTTTTTTTTAAAAGGTAAAGAGAAAACATCTCCCTTTGCAGACAGAGAAGTCAAGTTCCTCAGATCGCAGTAAAACACAGAGAAGTCAAGTTCCTCAGATCGCAGTAAACACAGAGAAGTCAAGTTTCTCGGATGAGATAGCTTGAATGAACAACACCGAAAGATCACGCAAGACGAGACCCAGACGAGACAAGCTGAAGAATTATCTGCCACTCAAGAAACCACGATCTACATTTGCACACTTTAAATTTTAAAATCTCTTAAAGAAACACATTTTTAAATAATGACTCCCCTCAGAGTGTTATGAATGTCAGAACCTCCTCACTTCTGGAGTCTGCCTCTAGTGGCAGCTCGAGGAACCCCAGTCCAGTCACTTCCTGTTACACATCGAGAGCATTGTTGCTTGATCCCCCTACAGTCAGGAAATGGTAGTTCCATGAACCATGTTGTGCATTTATTGACAAACAATTATCTTGATTTGACAAATTATCTTGTAAAAATTATCTTGTAATAACATTGTTTGTAAAAACACAGTGAGGTAGCACAGAGATCGTAAAATTACTTTAGTGATGTGAAGAAACAAAAGTGTCGAACATTTTAACACATAGAGCGTCACGGTGGGGCAGTGGGTAGCACAGTCGTCTCACAGCAAGAAGGTTGCTGGTTCGAGCCTCGGCTGGGTCCAGTTGGTATCTCTGTGGGAGTTCTCATGTTCTCCTCGTGATCGCGTGGGTTTACTCCGGGTGCTCCGGTTTCCTCCACAAGAACAGAGACATGCGGAATAAGAGAATTGAGTAAGAACGATTGTCGTAGTGTTAAAGAGTGAATGTGTTGTGTGAATGTTTCCCAGCGATGGGTTGTGGCTGGAAGGGCATCCGCCGCATAAACATATGCCAGAGTGTTGGCGGTTCATTCCGTTGTGGAGACCCCGAAAGGGAAGAAAGCCGACATGAAGATGAATGAATTTTAACATATAAGACCAGAAGCAACAAATAAAGAACATTTTCATCCTTTGATTGCTTTTTAAAACCTGTGTGTGCTGACCTTCTTGAGCTTTGAGGGGTTTGAAGATCCAAGAGCGCCTGTAAACATTTGTGCCAGGTTATAAATACTGATGAACATAGAACCACATTTATCCATATTGTTCGCATTGTTTTATATTGTGTGTGTTTGAACAGCCCAAAGATGGAAGATTTCTCCACAGCCATCTTTGAAACAGAAGATCCGACCCAACCGACTCGTTGTGGACGAAGCCGCCAATGAAGACAACAGTATTGTGTGCTTGTCACAGGTAATGCTCAGACACAAGTGTTAGCGGTCACCATGTTACACTCAGGAAATAGACAATGTGAAGAGTTTGGGATGAAAGGCAGGGCATGGATCCCTGGTTTCCAAAACAAGATCTTTCCTGTTAATGATGCGTTTATAGTGGCAGGGACTCACCAGTAGCTTCTGAGAGACTCCTCCACCACGTCTTTTCTTCTTCTCAATCCCCTACAATCCTTTCTAATCCATAAGAACCTCTCCACACTGTTCCAGGTCTATAGTTCACCATACCATGAATTCCCAGACTCGCCAAATCACTGAAATTGAATTCCCAGTTCCAGCTCAACAGTGACCCTCTGCTGTTCTCATGTCATACCTCTAACGCACATCTCTGAAGGCCTCGTTGAATCTGTGTGTGGACAGGCTAAAATGGAGGAGCTGCAGCTGTTTCGTGGGGACACCGTGGTGTTGCGCGGTCGTAAACGCAGACAGACGGTTTGCATCATTCTGTCTGACGACGCCTGTGGGAACGAGCGAGTGCGCATGAACCGAGTCACACGGAACAACCTGCGTGTGCGCCTCGGTGACGTCATCAGGTGAGCCAACTCTTGTTCCAACAAGAGTCCATAGTATCTCCATAGTATTACATTCACCTGGCACATTTGGAATCCATCATTCTTTGACATACAGAACGTGGGCCACCTGGGAGAGGCTGAATTGCTTTCCATGTAGACTCATGAACCAGTCATTTAAAAGAAAGTAACTTGGGAGAGGGGGTCACAGTGGGGTAGTGGGTAGCACGATCGCCTTACAGCAAGAAGATCGCTGGTTCGAGAAATGTCAGTTGTCATTTCTGTGTGGAGTTTGCATGTTCTCCCGTGTTCACGTGGGTTTCCACCACAAGTCTAAAGACATGCGGTGCAGGAGAATTAGATATGCTAAAGTTGTCCATAGCCTATGAGCGTGAATGAGTTCGTATGGATGTATGAGTTCCCAGTGATGGTTGCAGCTGGAAAGGCATCCTAAGATACATGTATATAACCCCAGATTAATAAAGGGAATAAGCCCGAAAATAAAATGGATGGATGAAACTTGGCAGAGGTATAAGCCAATGCTGTATTGTAATTTATTGCCAAACAGAGCCAAACAAATGTAGATTTTGTATGAGCAGGTACCACTGGACCTACAACAAATTGGCACACTGTTCCACTGGGATTACAGGAATTGCCTGGTGATAAATACACACAATTAGGTAGTAGTTACAGTAGATACAAGCGTAATAATTTTAGGCCCTGTTGGTATCAGGAGTACACCAATTAAAACCTGTTCCACAGTAACATGGTTTTCCCTTGAGGTCTCCCATGCAGGTACTAAGGCTCAGACTGGCATCACTTCAGTGGGGAACCAATCATGAATTGCAGGGTGATAGGGCTGGGGCACAAGATACACAACACACGTTTTAAAGCCTCCTTGATATCTGAAGTATACAATAAAGAAATTTTTGCATGCCTTTCGCGTGATCAAAAATCAGTTGCAGAGATGTTAAGCGTTCCAAGTGTTTGTGCATAGCATCAACGCTTGTCCAGATGTGAAGTACGGGAAGAGGATCCACGTTCTCCCCATCGATGACACCATCGAGGGCCTGACAGGAAATCTGTTTGAGGTGTTCCTCAAACCTTACTTCCTGGAGGCCTACAGACCGGTGCACAAAGGTACAACATAGCTCTGGATTCAGCTTTTGGATTCAGCTGTAAAGATAGATATTGTAGTTGTTGGGAACAAGCATACATCCTGAATTACATTATTGTTTCTTTCTCCTGTAGGGGATATCTTCCTGGTCCGAGGGGGCATGAGAGGAGTAGAGTTCAAAGTTATAGAAACAGACCCCAGTCCTCACTGCATCGTTGCTCCGGATACCATCATCCACTGCGAGGGAGAGCCGATCAAGCGAGAGGTGAATCTGCATCTGATCTCATCATCCCTGTTGATCTTCGACTCATGATATGGAATGTCGTCGGTGTCAGGATGAGGAGGAGAGTCTGAATGACATCGGTTATGATGACATCGGAGGCTGCCGCAAGCAGCTGGCTCAGATCAAGGAGATGGTGGAGCTTCCTCTCAGACACCCTGCTCTCTTCAAAGCCATCGGAGTCAAGGCAAGAGTCTCTATATTTGATGCTTCCTGGATTTCAACAAATCCTGTTGATAACGGAAACGCCTTTGATTAAATTTTGTTTTCAGCCCCCGAGAGGGATTCTTCTGTATGGTCCACCAGGGACAGGAAAAACTCTGGTGGCTCGGGCGGTAGCTAACGAGACCGGAGCTTTCTTCTTCCTCATCAATGGTAAGCATAAGCTGCCCTACATCCAATGCTTGATGAATTTGATTGTTGGTGTTTCTGTTTTGCATCCCAGGTCCTGAGATCATGAGTAAGTTAGCAGGCGAGTCTGAAAGCAACCTGAGAAAGGCTTTCGAGGAGGCTGAAAAAAACGCCCCAGCGATCATCTTCATCGATGAGCTGGACGCGATCGCTCCGAAACGAGAAAAGGTCAGAGGGTGTATTTGCCTGATGTTGATAGCTGATTTGGTAGTCCAGACGGATGCTTCAGAATGTATTCCTGACCTTGATTAATCTCCAGACTCATGGTGAGGTTGAGCGAAGGATCGTCTCTCAGTTGCTCACTCTGATGGATGGACTGAAACAGCGAGCTCATGTCGTGGTGATGGCAGCTACTAACAGACCCAACAGTGTGGATCCAGCTCTCCGAAGGTTTGGTGCGTGTACACAATCATTATCTTTCCTGCTAACAGTAACTTCATCCTTAAATAACATTTGGAAAACCCAGGGCACGTGTGTAGGAAAGTTCAGGTGAAAGATGTTCTGCCTTTCTGAGATGGCGTCACAAGACACTTTTTCTTCTCTGTAAACAAAACTCTGGGTGAAATAGTTTGAGCTTGTGTAGGTAGACTGGGGCTGCAATAAGAGGCCAGAGCAGAGCTCCTTGAAAGAGTTCCTTGAAGATCAGTCGAGCTGCAGAGTCCTGGAGAATTGCATTTTATGGAAGTCCTGCTGAAAGAGCATTGCACTCCAGTCAAGATAGGACCAGGATCTGTACCAGAGTTGGGTTGCATGCTCAGTTAAGAATGGTCTGATCTTTCTGATGTACAGTGCAGATCTTCAAGCTTGAGTGGTATTTGTGGTCTTTTAATGTCAGTTGATTAACCACCATCACTTCGAGATTCCTAACTAAAGGAGAAGGGGTGATTGTCAAGGAGGTAACTGGTGTGGTCATGAATCACAGTGAGAACGGCAGGGATACATTTTGCTCATGTTGATCTGTAGATAAAGGTTCTTCATCTTTGTAGAGATGTTTTCCTTCCACTATGTGGCAGTGGTACAAGAATCAATGTTTGTGGATGATAGGGCCCAGGGAGGTGGTGTAGATTGAGAACCCTTGAGAAGCAGGGTCACTATAGGTACCTTGAAGGGGTTAGGGAAGGTACCAGTTGAGATGGAGGTGTTATTGATGTGGGTGAGGGCAGGTGTGATGGTAGGTGAGATTGTTAGTAGAAGGTGAGAGGGGATGTGGTCCAGAGGGCAGGTGATGGATGCGCAGAGTGAAGGAGTTTGGCCACTTGATCTTCTGTGAGGATAGTGAACGAAGACATCAGAGATGTTGAAGATTGTGGATGCTCTTGGATGTAAAGCGTTGAGAACTGTTTGCTGATGGTGATGGTTCCGTTGGTGAAGTGATCAGTAAAATCCTCTGCTGTGAGAGACGTGGCTAGAGGAGGTGGAGAGGAGCAGAGAAGGGAATCGAATGTTCCGAAGAGTTTTCGGGAGCTTTTAGTTTTCCAGTTTTGTCACTATTGAACTTGTTTTTAGCTTTTTGTACTCTTGTAAATAAGATTTTATTTTAGTGTTTACAATACAAAAAACATCATTATATATTGTTATATAATAGCACTTTCAAGAGGGTTTCAGATCCAAGTCTTTCGTTTAATATGTCCATATGAAATGACAAACAATAGAGATCCCGGTGTGAAGAAATGTTGTTTGTACAATTAACAACAGCATTTGGATTATCGTGATTAAAACATCTTTAATAACAGCACAGTATGTTCAGCAAATGGTGATTTTTGCGCAGGACGCTTTGATCGGGAGATTGACATTGGCATCCCTGACTCCACCGGGAGGCTGGAAATATTACAGATTCATACCAAGAACATGAAGCTGTCAGAGGATGTGGATCTGGAACAGGTGAGTGTGTGGTGTTTCATCTTGTTTCTTTATTTTCCTGATACCTGGAAGAGCCAGATTAATTGGACTGGAAGAGTGCGGTTATTGAGAAGTGCTCTGTCTAGTGAACTAAAGATGTGGATAGAGACTCAACCCAAAGTCATGTGAGACAATTTGGTTTAGCTGTTTTTCTGATAATTGCAGATCTCCACCCAAACTCATGGACACGTGGGAGCTGATCTGGCTGCTCTGTGTTCAGAGGCAGCGCTCCAGGCCATACGGAAAAAAATGACCCTAATCGATCTGGAGGATGAGAGCATCGATGCGGATCTGCTCAACTCTCTCGCAGTCACCATGGACGACTTCAAGGTCTGCTTTCTCGTTCACAATCATATGCTCATGGTCAAGTGATCAATATAGATCTACAAAATGTTTTTAATCAGTGGTAGCTATCAAATTGAGCACAATTTACTGTTTGATCCTCTGACTACCTTTAAAGTGGAACCACCACTGAAAAAGTACTGTATATAGAAAAACACAACATCTTTTTTTGCACTCTTGTGCAAATCTCATATCAGATACTAGTCCAGTAGTGACTGGTTCTCTCTCTCTCTCTTTCTCTCCCAAAAGTGGGCTCTGGGGCAGAGTAACCCCTCCGCTCTGAGGGAGACAGTGGTGGAGGTTCCTCAGGTGAACTGGGAGGACATTGGAGGTCTAGACGAGGTCAAGAGGGAGCTGCAGGAACTTGTACAGGTAACAGACAGAAGAGAATCAGAATAAGCTTTATTGCCAAGTGTGCGTGTGTGTGTGCGTGTGTGTGTGCGTGCGTGTGCGTGTGTGAACTCACAAGCAATTTCCTGTGGTACAATGGAGCTGCCAGTGCAAACAACATAAGTACAATACAGACCACATTCTAGATTCACGTCAGATGGTTGTTGGGGTGAAACAGAAGAGATGATTTGAGCACATACTCTGTTCTCTCAGTATCCGGTGGAGTATCCGGATAAGTTCCTGAAGTTCGGCATGACTCCTTCTCGAGGGGTTTTATTCTACGGGCCGCCAGGTTGTGGGAAAACCCTCCTCGCCAAAGCCATCGCCAACGAATGCCAGGCCAACTTCGTCTCCATCAAGGGTGTGTATCTGCGGTGGAGTGTGTCTGCTGGTTTAACTGTAGTTGCAGGGACCTCAATCAACAACAAAAGTTGGTCTTATGTTCCTGATTTCAGGCCCGGAGCTCCTCACCATGTGGTTTGGGGAATCAGAGGCAAATGTCAGAGATGTGTTTGACAAGGTGAGACTTCATTTTAATTTCATTCCTAAGTTTACTTTTCTGCACTTTTGCCTCAAGGGATGAAAGTTTTAGAGTCTGGGTTTCTATGTGTAGAGTGTAGTTTAAGGGTTATAACGATGAGTCTCCAAACCTCTCTGAAAGGCTCGCCAGGCAGCTCCCTGCATTCTGTTTTTTGATGAGCTGGACTCCATCGCTAAAGCTCGAGGTGGAGGAGCGGGAGACGCCGGAGGAGCCGCCGATAGAGTCATCAACCAGATCCTCACCGAGATGGACGGCATGACCAACAAGAAGAACGTCTTCATCATCGGCGCCACTAATAGGTCAAAACATGCAAACTTATCTGCAGCAAGTAGATGCTGCTCAGCTCTAATCCAGTGCTTGCTGTCTGTGTGATCAGGCCTGATATTATCGACCCGGCGATCCTGAGGCCAGGGCGTCTGGATCAGCTGATCTACATCCCTCTGCCTGACACAGGATCCCGCAACGCCATCCTGCGTGCAAACCTGCGCAAGTCCCCCATCGCTAAGGTCACCCAGTTCTAATATTTAAACACACACATGCAACTGAGAGTGAAGCTGTAAACTAGGATTAAAATCAAGCGTCAAGGGACGTTTATGATAGAGAACTTAAATAGCTGTCCTCTCATCTTGTTTTTCTACTAAATGCTCTCAGGACGTGGACCTGCCATATCTCTCAAAGATCACAGAGGGATTCTCCGGAGCCGATCTGACGGAGATCTGTCAGCGAGCCTGTAAACTGGCCATCAGAGAAGCCATCGAGATGGAGATCCAGCACGAGAGGCAAAGACAGGCTCGCAGGGACACCGCCATGGTCCGTGAGAAGACCTTCAGTGACCCATCTTCTGCTGACTCCATACACTCATTAGCCTCATTTCTGCTCCAGGAGGATGATTACGACCCTGTGCCGGAGATCCGCAGAGATCACTTTGAGGAGGCCATGAAGTTCGCCCGGCGCTCCGTCAGCGATAACGACATCCGGAAGTATGAGATGTTTGCTCAGACGCTGCAACAGAGCCGAGGGTTTGGGAACTTCAGGTACAGGAGCACACAGGAACCAGACTCTGGAATAAGAAAATTAGAGATTTCAATGGTAGAAACTGACAGTTTTTTTTTGGTGAGAGACAAGTGTGGAAGCATGTCTTTCATGAAATTCAGTACGGATGTGCATTCTAAGTCATTCAAAGTATCGACTGGAAATTTTTAAAATCAAAATGCAGTTACAAAAAAACTATATTTTATTGTTTCTCATTTTAAAATAGACTTTTCTTCCTCTCATTGTTTGATTTTTCGTCAGGTTTCCTACAGCACCAAAGTCAAGTGGAAGTCAAGGGTCAAACCAAGGCTCCGGAGGTCAATTCAGAGAGGATGGAGATGATGATCTTTATCAGTGAAAACTTTAAATCTTTGTGCAATAAAAGAAGGTACAAGGAGAAACATATATATATATACAGTTAGCTTTGTCTGTTTCCGAGAAAAACAAGTTTTTTAAGGAGAGTTTATCGGTTTTAAACTGCGGTTTCATAAATATCAAGTGAAGCAAATTATGGTTGCAATATAACTTTTTGAGTGCTTAACGTATGCTTTTTTATGTAGGGTTAAAAATAAGACATGATCATAGCAAGTTTATTTTTAGATGTACTAAGTTGATTTTGAGAATTTCAAGATTGGTGTTTAATAAATATGTAATTGTGTCAAAAGTGTCTCACTCAAGTGAATGACTTTACATACTACACTTCCACAACTAATCACTTTTTTAAAGATTACTAACGCTATTAAACGCTTTTTAAATAAATGAAACTGTAGCAGATGTTCTTTTTATGTTACTTTAACATTTATATATAAAAATCTATCATGTATACGTGTAGTTTGTCTTTAATGTCTTCGATTTAAAGCGATTATTCATTTATTTGACAAGTAAGTTAGTTTGATTACGTTGTTATGGGTAACTGTTTACCCATAACCCTTCGAGACGGAACCAAATCGCCAATCGCTTACTTCTCCGTTTAAATGTTTTTTTTTAAGTATGACTTCAATGCTAATCGGAGTGTGCGTTTTTAAAATTATTATTATGCGTATTTTTTTATTAACTTAGTATGTGTTTGTGTAGCTTCAGGGTGGAACAGAATCGGTGGCGGAACGAAAAACGGATCTCCTTTCCGGATCGCTTTACTCGATGCGCGTGTTTACTTCCGGAGCAAACCGGAAACTTCCGAGTGTCCCTGTCACTGGAGGTGACCAGGATGGCAGAGAGCGTTATTAACCTTATTCCTGTCTAAAAACGTGAATTATTTGGATAGTTCTTCGGGATGGGCTCTCACCTCGTCCGCTCGTACATCACGGAGAGAGACGTGACGCCGGAGCCGTACCAGACGTCCGAGTATGATCCGCAGCTGGGCTTCGAGGAGCGCAAGGAGAGAGGTGGGCTCAGACGCGACCAGAAGGACTCGCGCAGTAGATTTCAGACTTATCTGACAGCGTTTAAGCTGTAGACTTTAACTGTTAAAATCAATGCATGGGTTCAAAATACTGTGCAATTCAGTGTTTATGTATATAAACAACCTTGTTTATTTGTAGGCTGACCCTCAGTAGTTTTAAGGTTAATATCCGAGTCTGAATAAACTGGTGCAACTGAATAAAATTGTGTAACTGTAACTCTTTTAGCTTTAGTGGTTGATTTTCAGCTTCCGATCAGAGTTTTACGCTGCACACATGCTGCAAAACGGTTTAATGAAAAGTCAGATGCATCATCTGTGTCTCGTGTTCCACTTGAGTCAGTTTTTATTATTCTGTGACATTAAAGGTGCAGTATGATTTTTCAGTAACGATCTGGGGCAGGGGTCCAAAACTTCATTCCTGGAGGGCCGCAATTCAAACTTGTTTTAAGTGACACCAGTTGCTTCAATCAAGCCAAGAGGAGCTTAATCCTAATGGAATTAGTGGAGTCAGGTGTGTTCAAGTCAAGCTGTGCAGGGCTGCTGCGCTCCAGGAACTGATTTTGAGGTTTAGGATGTTCCTGGTCGTGTAGCTCCAGAATTTAGTATTTTTTTCAGTATCTGGGCGAGAGACTCTTGGTCTGTGGATGGAGAGAGAACTGAACTGAGAAGCAAAGTTAAGAGTTGTTCATTCTGATGTTATCCGGAGATACTCCGTTCCTTCACTTCTTTACAGAGTTTTTTTTTTTTTACTCCATATTAGGTCAAGTTTGCACTGGAGGTGTTACAATAGTGATGTATTTTACAAGAAACTTAATCCCCAACATAAACTCGGTGTAAGAAAACAAGGCAGCTCTTTTGCATTGCTAGTTAAATAAATAAGTTTTTATGTCTCATTATAAGGTTTTTGTTTAGATAGAAAACTAAAATATTTTCTTCTACTGGACGGCCTTAAGTGGTTTGTTCCAGTTCAAAAAAAATTTTTTTTTTTTTTGCTTTCTTTGTTTTTTATTTTTACAGTTGCATTTTGTTATGTTTTGCTCCTTTTATCTGCGATTTATTTATTTGTTATTGTTTGTTTATTTGTTCTGTTGTGTTTTATTTTGCTTTCTTCTGTCGCAGTTTCATTTTTTTTTCAATTAGCTTTTCTCATGTCCTGTTTTTTTTTGTCTAACTTCTATTTGCTTGTTGTTTTTGTTTGTTTAAAAAAAAGTTTTTCGTTCAGCATTCGTCCCATTCTGGGCTGCTTTGTCAGGTTTTATATATTTATATTAGTAGCCAGATGGTGATTTAAGATTAACTCATAATTTTCTTCTTAAAAGTGAGACGATGCCTTGATGTAGATGTTGAAAATGTATTTTTATCTATTAAACACATCTTGATTTATAATTCCACGAGGAGAAGAACCTGACTGGAGAAGATCTGAGAAGTCCACGCGAACCCAGAAGAGCCAAAAAAAGATTTCACTGAGGAAAGACTTGAACTGGGAATTATAACTTAGTTTTAAAACAAGTTTTTAATGATCCTGTGAGCTTTTAAGTGGAAATATTAACAACCTTTTAAAATGAAAATAGCCATGAAATGGTCATGTTGCCGTCAAGGCTTTAAAAAGAAAAAAAAACAAGATAAAAACGATAAAGTTGTTCTTTTTAATGCAGGCTGAAATAAAGCAGTTCTCAGATCAAATACAGGCGCATGGATTCCCAGAGAAGAACGATCCAAACTTGTTCAAACGAGCCGAATATGTATGCTTTCGTCTTGTGTGGTTGATTTGTGCCTCTGGAGATCCTGCTCTAACCGGTTCCTCTGGCTCTCGCAGTGATGGTGGCGACGCAGGAGCAGATGAACCTGGCTCAGCTGCCGGTGGACCAGAGGGACTACTGCGCGCACCACCTCCTCAAGCTCATGAAGTGCAGGAGGGACAACTTCCCCAATTTCCCCGCCTGCGACCACGAGAGGCACGACTGGGACCTGTGTCAGCACCAGGAGTGAGTGAGGTTCTCTCACATTATTGATGTCCTCTCTGGAGAACACTCGCAGCTTCTTACTCCGCATCATTAGAGACGTCCTCTAGGGAGCACGTCTACACCGTAAAAAATGTGGCGTACCGTTTACTCAAAAAAAAGTTAGGAAACTTTTTTCCACTTAGAAACTGTAAGAAATTTCAATATACGCTTTTAGAGTAAAAGCTTCTACACAATAATCCGAGTTATCTTCAGCAAACGTGTTGCTTGAAATCTTTGATTAAAGTTTTTACATACCGTAGCCAGCGCGTGGCGTTCCCAGACGTTGAGGGTTAATTGTTTTTCTTAAAAGAGCTGCCTCATAGAACATGGGTCCATATATAAAGAAGGTGTGATCAGGGACGAGCACACACGAGCGCAGGCGATGCTGCAGCCACACCAAACACAGCAGAACCTTCTCCCCCACAGACGTTCTGCACAAAAAACTCCATTCTACATCCAGGAACAACTTCAACAGAAATGTTCTATAGCTCCTTTAAAGCCAAGTAACTCTGCTTTTAACATGCGTAAAAACCGAATATAAGCGGTTTACAAAGAATACTTCTTTTCAAAAGATGTAAAAAGTAAATTTAAGATCTAAATAAATGTTTTGTAAAAGGGTTTAATTTGGCGTTGATGAATTAAAGAGGTTTACTAAAAATACTTCTTAAATTTACTTTTTACATCAACTTTTTAAACAGTCGAAGGGTTCTTTATAAACATCTTTAATTAATTAACGCCAAACTAAACCATTTTAAAAAACCTTTCCACTTTTCCACAAAAAAAAAAAAACAATCCACGTTTTACATCTTTTAAAGCGGAGAAGTGTCTGAAAGAGCTGCTGCTGCAGATGAGCTCCAGCAGATGATTTCTGCTGAACACCAAAACCAAATTTAGCAGCTTTTTAAACCAAATCAGTTAAATTTGTAGCCTCTCGCTGATAGAACTTCACACAAGAACACTTCCTGTTTGTTTGGTTTGTTTCGTAGTTCCTTGTCAGCATCAAAAGCTATCTTCATGGCAAAAACGTTTGTCGTTATCCATCAGAAACGCAGGTCTTTATAAATATTTTAAAAGATATGAACATAATTTTAAAAAAAAATCAATTTGAGATGTGCTGAAAAGTTTTAAATGCCATCAATTACATTATTTTTTACAAACTTCTTTAAAGGTATGTCCAAAAAAAAACAAATCGGTGCAGTAGAACGTGTTTCACAGACGAGCTTCGTCTCCAAGTTAAGATCGAGTTAAATCACTCACTCCAATTAATAAAGCCTTTAACCACTTCCTGTTTAGAGCGACACTGTAAAGTGATCTTTCGACCTTGTAAATAATATAAAATAAACTATTTTTAAGTATGTCCATCCATCCATCTTCATGTCGGCTTTCTTCTCTTTCGGGGTCTCCACAGCGGAATGAACCACTAACTCTTCTGGAATATGTTTTACGCAGCGGATGCCCTTCCAGCTGCAACCCATCGCTGGGAAACATTCACACACACTCATTCTCACTCAAACACTACGAACAATCGTTCTTACTCAATTCTCTTATTCCGCATGTCTTTGTTCTTGTGGAGGAAACCGGAGCACCCGGAGAAAACCCACGCGATCACGAGGAGAACATGAGAACTCCACACAGAGACACCAACTGACCCAGCCCAGGCTCGAACCAGAGACCTTCTTGCTCTGGACTCGTGGAGGAAACCGGAGCACCCGGAGTAAACCCACGCGATCACGAGGAGAACATGAGAACTCCACACAGAGATACCAACTGATCCAGCCGAGACTCGAACCAGAGACCTTCTTGCTGTGAGACCACCGTGCTACCCACCGCGCTACTTAAAAAGGCCTTGTTTAATCCAGTACATTACTGACAGTTTATTTGTCATTTATTGTTATTAAAATATATTTGTAAATTTACATACAACGTCCTCAATAATATTTACTCAGTGTTCACCATCCAATCAAATCGCAGCAAAAAGTTAACGTTTCAAGTAAAATGTACGCAGTTCAGCGATATAATTTCTGCGCATGCGTCTCTGGCGCTGAGACGGTGAATACGTCACAGAGGAACGACTAGAAAAACATCTCAAATTCATCAAAGCTAAAATAAACCATTTTAAAACATTTCCTTACATCTTAAATTCACTTTTTACATCTTTTAAACAGATGTAAGGAAATGTTTTTAAAATGGTTTGTGTTGGCGTTGATGAATTAAAGACGTTTATATATTTCTACTGTTTAAAAAATGTAAAAAGTGTATTTCAGATGTAATGAAATGTTTTAAAAGGGTTCATTTTAGTGTTGATGAATTTGAGATGTTTTTATAGAACATTTCTGTTTAACATTCGTAAAAAGTACATTTAAGCAGTTTCCAAAGAACACTTGTTTTAAAAAGATGTAAAAAGTAAATTTAAGATGTAAATAAATGTTTAGTAAAAGGGTTTAATTTGGCGTTGATGAATTGCAGACTTCTTTTTGAGAATTTCCTCTAGCTTGGAGTTACAAGAGGAAGACTGGAGCGCCGTCCTGTTTTTCTTTAAGAGATTTGAAACATACGCACTAAACCAAAAGTCTGTGGATTATTCATTATTTACTCATTACATAAGTCTTTTTAAGGACTCGTGGACCTTCAGATCCAGTTTGTGTTTGGCCGAGATCTTTGGAGAACCTCTCTGATTGCCTCCCTCTCGTCCTCCGCAGTTACGTGATGAGGATGAAGGAGTACGAGCGCGAGAGGCGGCTGAACCTGAGGAAGAAGAGGATCGAGGGACAAGCAGCCTGAAGCTCTCTCGCTCAGTCTTCTCTCTGTACATACACAGCTCTGCTTATATCCCCTTTGAGAAATAAATGCTCAGAAAACAGACGTGGAGATGGTTTTTCTTTTATAGAAATTGTGAGAGCAACAAATCATTCCTAACATGAGCACTTCAGATTAATACTTAGTGTTGTTTAACCGCGTAATACTCAAACCATACAAGACAGCGTTCTGCAATCGTATCAGAAGAGCGACGGTGACCCCAAACCCAAAGCTGGCGGAGATCCTCCTCAGAGTCACTCGCTCTCTTCACACAGGAGATGAGGGAGGTGTGTTATGAGCACCTCTCTGTCGTCCGCTGTTAGAGGACGAAGGGAAGAATTGGCGAGCGCAGGGTCGGGTAATCCCGGAACTCTTTCAGGTAGCTGCGGTGCTTTCCTTTGGCCCACACAGTCATCTGGATGAAGCCCACCAGGGTGAAGAACGCCACCGGAACACACTGGGTCATCAGAGTGAAGCCTAGCCACGACCCCAGCTGCGGATCCAAAGACAAACACGGCTCTCAGACTGACCTTCACGATCCCGGAGCAATCGCGAGCGAAGGGTTTGCGTACCTCGTAGGTGTAGTTAGGGCAGGAGACCAGCAGGAAGATCCAGGTGAAGGGGTTCCTCGTCGGGTACGGGATCTTACGAGTCTTGGAGCCTGCAGGAGGAGAAAACAATCGGATAACCAAGAAAGCTCCTGAAGAAACCTCCATGGCTTTCTTCTGTTGAACGAGAAAGACTGGATTCTGGAAAGCAGGAGATTTATCTGAAGTGATGGCATCATTTTGGTTCACTTGAATAACAGCTATGCAACAGCTTTCATCCTGAACATCTATAAAATAATAATTCCATCGTTTGCATGTTCCTATCGGGGCTCTACATAAGAAGCACAGCCTCCCTTTCTGAGGACAGATACAGAGGGCTTTCCAGGGACAAGATCTCCCCATCGAGTCATGTGTATCCTCGCCGTTTAAGAGACACACGAATCATGCCTGAGCCACCTCAGCTGGCTCCTCTCGATGCCGAGGAGTACCTTCTCAACAAGCTCCTCCGGAGAGCTCCTCAGCCTTCTCTAGAGACTCAAGGCTCTTGAAGAGTTCAGGCTGTAAGCTTGCAGCCTCCGTTGTGACTCGCTGACAGGTTTTGAGCAACTGCTGGAAATCACAGGTTAATCAATCCCATGTAAGCTAGCGTCACCCACACGTTAAAGACGTGATTTGTTTGCCTCAAATCATGAAGTCACACACATCCATACAGGGCAATGTGGGTTAAGTGGCTCATCTAGGGTCACCACGGCCCTAGCAGAGATCGAACCACCAACCTTCCGGTTACAGGACAACCAACTCCACCACTCCGCCAAAAGATCTGTGACCACATTGAAAACTGTGCAGTCTGTTCTCGGTTTAAGAGAGTGATCTAACACATTGCGGTGGATATTAATTTGAATGTCTCACATATATCTGAGATCTTATTCTATCCAATCTGACAAGCTCATGATCCGTCTGTCCCTCACTAATGCATACGCTCTGAACCTCTCAACCGTTTGCTTGAGGCAGGAACTCTCCTCACACCTGGACTGAGCAAGCCACTCTTTTCTGGCTGAGAACTTTAAGCTCAGTTGTGGATGGTCTCCACATCCGCAGCATGCGGTTCCCATACGACTTCACACCTTCGCACCCGACAGGATCACGTCATTTGCAAAGAGCTTTCTTAGTCTCCACTAAGAAAGTCTGTCCGTTAACAAAATGATTGGAACTGGTGGCAAAGGACAGCCAAGTTAAACATGCACCTGTTGCCTGTGATGTCACCTGTGGTCCTTCTGTTGTTGAAGAGAAACCGCTTCTAACAGAGGGCCCTATGCTCCTAAAGAACTCTCCACACAGCACCAAAGTAGCCTCAGTAGAAGCCTTCTCCAAATCAACAAACCACAAGTGGAGTATTTACATAAAATGCCTTGACCCCTCGAGTCCCGTATAGACCGAGCACAGAGCAAAAACCAAAGGCTCTGACTTTTTTAAGGAGGGTGAGCCTCCATGAGTGTGACGGTACAATTCCTTAGGTCTCTCAGAGAGATTGTTTCTTTTAAATTGTACAAACGTACAATAAATAAATAAATTCCACGAAAAAAATCCAATAAATAATAAATTAAAGTTTCATGAATAGGTTTGAAACAGGTTACTGTACTCCAATCCAAAGTTCTTCATTATGCATATGTTGCTCAAGTGCAATACTAATGGTGTACATTAGGTGGCAGTGTTTCTCAACATGAAAAGCAGGTGCAAGGTTGTGCTCTCACCATTTTACCTCTCTCTCTCTCTCTCTCTCTCTCTCTCTCTCTCTCTCTCTCTCTCTCTCTCTCTCTCTCTCTCTCTCTCCATAAATCCTTTTCATCACTTACTGATAAATAAGCACTACACCCAAAGATCAAAGCATGACAAAATCAGCTTCTAACCATCAGAAGATCTGGAGCTGTGTTCCTGTGGTGCTACAGCATCCAGAAGGAGAGAACCTGATTCAGATCAACTACAACGGTGCCCTCAGGAAGAACGCAGAACGTTGGTATGGAACAGCATCTGATTAGCTTTTTGTGGTTGGTTGAGCGTCCTTTCAAGTTAGGAGTTTCAAAGTCGATTTCAGGAGAGGCAGAGTGCTGTCGTTTAGCTCCAACCGTAACCGAACACACCTGCTCATGCTAGCTAAGATTAACTGGAAGCAGGGATCACCGCATCTGGTCCTGAAGGTCTGAAGTTCAGCAGGTTCCTGAGTCAACCATCACGAAACAAACCTGTTGCACCATTGAAGCTCCTCTTGGCTCGTCTGAAGCTGGAGTGGACTCTATGCTAGAGAACTCCAGACCTCCAGGAGCACATTAGGTGATCCCTGATTTAACTCTCAGAGTCAGCTTGGTCAGCATCAGCAGGTGTGTCCTGGAGAGATAGGCGTGTGTGTCTCCCATGTGAACGTTCTCTTTAACTCTGAGAGCACCAGAGAGGTTCTCACCGGGCGGTCGGAGGTTCCTCAGAGCGATGTGGATGGAGAAGTTCCCGATCTGGCAGAACTGAGAACAGAGACAGCATCACAGAGAGAAATCAGAGACGACGTGCAGATGGAGCTTCTTCCTTCATATAAATACGTTTTTTTTAATGAGCACAAATGAAATTTCTTTCCAGAGAGACACGAAAAGATGAAAAACACAACATTTAAATAAATTATTATTGTTATCAGAACAACCCTTCAATCAGTCTGTGCCTGTGGTTAATGCAGTTTTTTTTATTCAAATAAACCAAGTAAGAAAGTGATTGCTGTGAGAAACTGAGGATCAGCTGCATTCAGTAGAAGTTAAATTCCCAAAATGTGGTTAAAAGGACTTGTGAACAAGGTTTGGTGACTTGAAAAGGTTTTTTATTACAAACAAATCCCATTATTCTTAAGAGCAGTGAAAGTTATTACCTAAAATGGCAATATTAATGAAAATATTAACTTTCATGATTAAACTAATATATAAGATTTATTTAAAATTACACAGATTTTGTTTCAAAATCTTGACATCTTCTTAAAACTTAAGATTTTTTTTCTCAAAATGTTGACATTTTAGCCAAATTTCTCACTTTGTCACTATTTAAGACATTTTCTTTTACCTGTGGAATTGAGCTCCCAAACAAAACTGATTACCCCTGATCTAAAAATAAAATAAAATTGAAGTTTAATATCTCAAAAATCCACTCCAGAGGAGCACACATCTCAATCCAGAACTTGAAAAAGTTTATAATTTGCCTGATTTTTAATATTTGGGGTTTAAAAGAGCCTCGTTTTTATCATCATTTATCTATTTTACACTTCCAATTTTTGGGGACAAATTGACTTTTTAATACATTTTATTTAAAAATAAAAACATATATAAAAAAAATTATTTCCCAATCACGTTTCTCTTTTCTTTTATTGTTAAAGACTCAAAACTGCAAGAATAACAACGTTAACTTAATTTCAATTTAAATATTTAAACAACTTATTCTTAATTGTATTATTGTTAGTGTGTTTTTAGTGTATATTATTAGTGTGAAGCACCTTCAAATATTGAAAATTGAGAATTTGTTCTAGTTAAGCTTTACATTTTTAGAATATTAGTTAGATTTGCTGTTGTTTGAAGACACTAAACACAATTATGTTCTGTCTATGGACTCTAAACACATTTAATATTAAACCCTTGTCTCACAAAAATCCAATCAAAGAAGACATTTATTTTCTGTTAATCAGAATCTCCAGCTGAAGTCGACACATTCATAAAAATATAGAGCTAAATATTCCCATGTTTTCTCGATTTAGACCTCACTTTAGATACAATCCGTAAACAAATAAAAAAATACAAGATACTGCATCAAGGCAAACCTAGCAGCATTACTTAAAATACTCGAGGAAATGAAAAGAAAACTTCAGCCTTGCACAACAAGTATCTATTTTGACTTTGATGACATTTTAGCTGCCAGAAATATTCACTCTGTAACTGATGCTCGGGGGAGGAGCCTGAAATAACCGCGCGCTCACTTCGGGCCCCGGCGGGGAGCGAGGGCTCCAAGCTGTTAACACTGACACGAGACGCTGCGAGGAGTGAAAGAGGATCTGATCTTACCAGGAACAGCGTGAGAGCCAGCCGGACCTGCTGCTCGCCGAACGCTGAAACACACGCGCACACACTCAGCATCACCACAGCTACATTTACATTTACGCATTTAGCAAACACTTTTATCCAAAGCGACTTACATTAGGGAGAGACAATATGAGATCTGTTACACCGTCAAAGTCTATCTCAGCTTCTCATAATAGAAATTATATCAACTGATCAATAAACCAAAGCAGTGAGGAAATAAAGGAAGAAGATCGTTCTCAGCGGAGCGGACTCCAGCCGCTCTCTATCGGAGTCAGAACCCTCTAACCTGCTTTAGCATTCTAAACAGCACCGCAGCTGTTAAGTGGCTTGTGACCTTTCTGACTTGGAAGGTTCATTAGAATTTGCACAGATATTGCACTTATAAGTAACAAGAACTGTTTCAGAGTCTGCTGCTTTTCCATCTAGAGAGAAACTCCAGCAGCCTTTACATTTTATTCTTAATTGAGCATCTGCTGGAAACTAATTTAATTTCTGAATCATTTCTGGAGATTAAAAAAGCTGCATTTCAGATCCTGAGGAACCATCAGAGTGTCTGCAGTGCTTTATCTTTGTAAAATCAAGGACATCAAACTCTAAACATCAATAAAAGACAGTGCAGCTCTGCAGAGCACATTACACACACAGGACTTCCCTCTCTGATACTCACCGAGCTGATCTGGAGGCTTTCACTCCAGAGCTACAGCCCAGAACGAGGCTCACGCTTACCAAACATCTTCAAACACTAAAGGCTGTAGTTGATCATGAGTGTAAATCAGCCTAGTGCATTCGTGCAGTATTGCCTGAATGTAAAACTGACTTTTTCTGTCACAGTATTTTCTGCTTGAAGGCTATGTGAGTTATCTCCTATTTTTGTCTATAATTCTATAAGTATGTGTACATTTCTTATCTCTCTTTGAAAGCTAACAGAAAGCGGCGTGTTTGTACTCACTCGGGGGAGTGTAGAGCGGGTGGTTGATGTAATACGCCATCCAGGCGGCGAACCCCCAATAATACGTGCAGTTCTGAGGAAACGAAATACACATAAGTGGAGATTATTGTGTACTTTTGGAGAAATTTACTGACGGAATAAACGGGTGAAAAATCTCCGCTGCATGTTAAAAAAAAGTTTTAAAAAAGTAACTCCAACCTTGAATATGTTGCGCAGAGGCATGGTCCCGTGTGAGAACCGATGCACGAACAGAGTCTCCAGAAGCCTCTTCACGTAGTGGAACGAGTGACACATGCAGGCCAGGCTAGAAGAGGGGAAATACATTACCCACAATCAATTTCTAGAGACTAAAGAGCCCGTCGGCACTTTTTCTAGAGACTAAAGATCCTGTCGGCACGTTTTCTAGAGACTAAAGAGCCCCTCCGCACATTTTATAGAGACTAAAGAGCCCCTCCGCACATTTTATAGAGACTACATACCCCATCGGAACGTTTTCTAGAGACTAAAGATCATGTCGGCACGTTTTCTAGAGACTAAAGAGCCCCTCCGCACATTTTCTAGAGACTACAGAGCCAGTCGGCACGTTTTTTTAGAGACTAAAGAGCCCATCGGCACGTTTTCTAGAGACTAAAGAGCCCCTCCGCACATTTTCTAGAGACTACAGAGCCCCTCGGCACGTTTTTTAGAGACTAAAGAGCCCGTCGGCGTGTTTTCTAGAGACTAAAGATACTGTCGGCACGTTTTCTAGAGACTAAAGAGCTTCTCCGCACATTTTCTAGAGACTAAAGATCCTGTCGGCACGTTTTCTAGAGACTAAAGAGCCCCTCCGCACATTTTATAGAGACTAAAGAGCCCCTCCGCACATTTTATAGAGACTACATACCCCATCGGAACGTTTTCTAGAGACTAAAGATCATGTCGGCACGTTTTCTAGAGACTAAAGAGCCCCTCCGCACATTTTCTAGAGACTACAGAGCCAGTCGGCACGTTTTTTTAGAGACTAAAGAGCCCATCGGCACGTTTTCTAGAGACTAAAGAGCCCCTCCGCACATTTTCTAGAGACTACAGAGCCCCTCGGCACGTTTTTTAGAGACTAAAGAGCCCGTTGGCACGTTTTTAGAGACTAAAGAGCCCGTCGGTGTGTTTTCTAGAGACTAAAGATACTGTCGGCACGTTTTCTAGAGACTAAAGAGCTTCTCCGCACATTTTCTAGAGACTAAAGAGCTTCTCCGCACATTTTCTAGAGACTAAAGATCCGGTCGGCACGTTTTCTAGAGACTAAAGAGCCCCTCCGCACATTTTCTAGAGACTAAAGACCCTATTGGAACGTTTTCTAGAGACTACAGAGCCCATCGGCACATTTTCTAGAGACTAAAGATCCTGTCGGCATGTTTTCTAGAGACTAAAGACCATATCGGAACATTTTCTAGAGACTACAGAGCCCTTCGGCACGTTTTTTAGAGACTAAAGAGCCCCTCCGCACATTTTCTAGAGACTACAGAGCCCTTCGGCACGTTTTCTAGAGACTAAAGACCATATCGGAACATTTTCTAGAGACTACAGAGCCCTTCGGCACGTTTTTTAGAGACTAAAGAGCCCCTCTGCACATTTTCTAGAGACTACAGACCCTATCGGAACGTTTTCTAGAGACTACAGAGCCCGTCGGCACATTTTCTAGAGACTACAGAGCCCTTCGGCACGTTTTTTAGAGACTAAAGAGCCCCTCCGCACATTTTCTAGAGACTACAGAGCCCTTCGGCACGTTTTCTAGAGACTAAAGACCATATCGGAACATTTTCTAGAGACTACAGAGCCCGTCGGCACATTTTCTAGAGACTACAGATACTGTCGGCACGTTTTCTAGAGACTAAAGAGCTTCTCCGCACATTTTCTAGAGACTAAAGATCCGGTCGGCACGTTTTCTAGAGACTAAAGAGCCCCTCCGCACATTTTCTAGAGACTAAAGACCCTATTGGAACGTTTTCTAGAGACTACAGAGCCCATCGGCACATTTTCTAGAGACTAAAGATCCTGTCGGCATGTTTTCTAGAGACTAAAGAGCATATCGGAACATTTTCTAGAGACTAAAGAGCTTCTCCGCACATTTTCTAGAGACTAAAGACCATATCGGAACATTTTCTAGAGACTAAAGAGCCCCTCCGCACATTTTCTAGAGACTACAGAGCCCTTCGGCACGTTTTCTAGAGACTAAAGACCATATCGGAACATTTTCTAGAGACTAAAGAGCCCGTCGGCACATTTTCTAGAGACTACAGAGCCCTTCGGCACGTTTTTAGAGACTAAAGAGCCCCTCTGCACATTTTCTAGAGACTACAGACCCTATCGGAACGTTTTCTAGAGACTACAGAGCCCGTCGGCACATTTTCTAGAGACTACAGAGCCCGTCTGCACATTTTCTAGAGACTAAAGATCCTGTCGGCATGTTTTCTAGAGACTAAAGAGCTTCTCCGCACATTTTCTAGAGACTAAAGACCCTATCGGAACATTTTCTAGAGACTAAAGAGCCCCTCCGCACATTTTCTAGAGACTAAAGAGCCCTTCCGCACATTTTCTAGAGACTAAAGAGCCCTTCCGCACATTTTCTAGAGACTAAAGACCCTATCGGCACATTTTCTAGAGACTAAAGAGCCCCTCCGCACATTTTCTAGAGACTAAAGAGCCCCTCCGCACATTTTCTAGAGACTAAAGAGCCCCTCCGCACATTTTCTAGAGACTAAAGAGCCCCTCCGCACATTTTCTAGAGACTAAAGAGCCCCTCCGCACATTTTCTAGAGACTAAAGAGCCCCTCCGCACATTTTCTAGAGACTAAAGAGCCCCTCCGCACGTTTTCTAGAGACTAAAGACCCTATCGGCACGTTTTCTAGAGACTACAGAGCCCATGTTAACATGTTTACTGGAACATAAAGAGCATGGTTTCTTAAAACTAAAGAGTGCGTTAACATGTTTTCTAGATACTAAAGATCATGACACCATGTTTAAATGTATATTTTCGTGTTTGTGTTGGATTTTAAGCATCTTTGCTTGAAGAATAAAGACCTATTGCACAAATATGATATTAAAAGCATGTTTTTTTTATCTACAGAGTGTGTTTCAAAACTTTTTTCAACATTTAAGAGCATGTATCTGTAAGCTTCTGTTTATAGGTATTTTGTTAAATTAAGAGCGTATTTTGTGTGTTTTCTGTTTTTAACAGCCTAATGCGTACGTACTGCACGACCCAGTGCTTGCTGGTGGTGAAATCGTATTTGGGAGCGTAGATGAAGGGCACTCGGAAGTAAAACATCAGATAGATGAGCAGAGGGCCGGCGTACTCGGTCAGGAACACCTACGAGAGAGAGAGAGAGAGAGAGAGAGAGAGTTAAGAACAGGCTGTGTGCGCTCGCGGCTGCAGGAATCATGTTCACGTCTGCAGGTTATTAATAACTCCGGCTCTCACAGAGATCATGTGAATGCCACTCAACACACTCACATTAGCACTCAGCGCTGTAAACACCCGCCACAGCTAACGCTAATGCGCACTAATCAAGGAAATCACAGCGCTGTAACCTCGGGGCTCTCACTGAACTCCCGGATTTTCTTTTGTCCAACCAAGTATACTTTGAAGTATCAGATTTAGGTAATAGTGAATACCTTGAATACCTGTAAACATACACATTACTTCAGCAGAAATGTTTGGTTTTGCGCATACGAAGATGAGACAGGTGTTATTATAATTCCCATTTTGCAGACTAGTATTCTGCTGGTTCCTAAAGATACTGGTCTGCAACTACAACTTAACTAGCGATCACCAGAGTAATCAGAGTTAGCGATCTATGCTAAGCTATGCTTTGGGCCCTCTCACAAGAACTAATTAAAAAAATTTACAATAACATTATTTCGTTGCACTTCCTGATGCTTTCGCTATTAAAAAAACAAACGTTTTGAATTGTGTGAGTCATGTTGACTTCTGATTGGATGAGAGCTCGGTGAGGTACAGAATTGTATTTATATGTGTTAGAGCTGGTTCTTTTGTTCATGTATTCATGTAACGTTTGCTGTCCGTGTAACACGAGTTTTTGTATATTGTGATGCTTACACCACTTTTCAGAACGATGTTGGATTGCAGTTTAATAAACAGTATTTACACATCGTGAGCCTCTAACCGTTATATCTGCCTTAAAGTCCTGAATGTGAGGTTTTTTTTCATTCCAAATCCACCCCCATTTTTATTTTATTTATCCAGTTAACAGAGAAAAATGTACCGGCTCAGTGATGGTAATGTTTGTTTTTGCTACTTATATTTTAATATTTTAAATAATTACAAATAATAATAAAAAAAAGAGTGTGCAGATGAAATCATTCAGTTAATCAGTTAAATAAATTATTTGTACTTTTATTTAAACATTACGAAACATATTTTGAGACAAAAAAAAAATTGTGATACATTGCCTTTATAAAAAAAGTTTTTACGTTTACATTTATGCATTGAGCAGACGCTTTTGTCCAAAGCGACTTACAGAAGAGAGAGACGATCTGAGATCTGTCGCTCGTAGTAGAAGTTTTATCAGCGGATCAATCAACCATAGCAGGAAGAAAATAAAGAGAGAAGAGGAAAAAAGGATTTTTGTAGCTTTAGCTGAGTTTCCTGTACCGGGACGAGCCTCAATCACCATAAAGTACAATAACTACTCAAAGCTTCCTGCGAGGAGGAGAGGGAGCCAACCGGAGACTTTCTCCAGAGAGAGCTACTCATTCATGTCCGGAAAATACACTGTAAATCAGCGCATCTCCATTCTTCTTCTTCTTTTTTTTTTTACCTCTGGAGGATTTATGTCAATGCTTTAGAGCACATGTGTCCAAGTCAAGGCTTGGGGCCCGATTCGACCCATTAATTTGTTACCCTTGGCCCCTGGGATGCTATTTAATTACTATTGAAACCAGACCACAGGCTGCAGCCGCACGCTGCTATTTTGCAAGCACCAACACTACATTGCCCACAATGCAACAGTAGCTAACCCAAGAACACAACTGATGTTTTTTTATTTGAAAGCAGTGATTGGTAGAGCAGCACAATAATGCATTTTCAGTTTATAATACATTCAATGTCATTTATGTGTTAGCTTAATATTAAATAATATGAATATGAATATGAATATATATATATATTTATAATGCTATCCTGTATTGGTTTAATTGGCTAGGTGGAATACGAGGAATCATTTCAATACATTAGAATAAACATTGCACCAGTCCGGCCCTCGGCTTGTAGCAAATCTGTTTTTTGGCCCTCAGCGATATTTGACTTTGACAGCACTGCTCTAGATGAAGCTTCTGATTGGTTGGTCTGACTCAGATCGTCTAAGATATTATTTTAACATTTAAAATATCACACCCTGATAAAATCAAACACAAATTCTGCATTCTCCACAGAACCAGCAGTAACAGCTCTCGTTAACTCTAACTCATCCATTTTTGGTGAGAATGTTCAGTCAAAGTGAGTGTGATTGTGTGTGCGCATGTGATAGTGTGTGTGATGGTGAGCGACTGACCGTGACCCAGCTGATCTGAGCTCCCAGGTCTCTGAAGTAAAAGGTGGCGGTGGTTCCCACAGGAAGATGCTGCAGAACATCCTCGTCTTTCAGAGACTTGCCCTCTGAGAGAGAGATAGAGAGAGTGAGAGAGAAAGAGAGTCAGGGAAACATTCTCTTGCTTTCTCATAAAGTTGGTGGTTCGATCCTCGCTGGGGCCATTCTGCCGTTGTGGCCCTGGGCAAGCCACTCCACCCACATTGCCCAGTATGGATGAGTGTGACTGGTGGAGTGTGTTTGGTGGATGTGTGTGACTGGT
This sequence comes from Danionella dracula, assembly GCA_900490495.1. NCBI lineage: Eukaryota > Metazoa > Chordata > Actinopteri > Cypriniformes > Danionidae > Danionella > Danionella dracula. Next base: position 82,037 of record UELW01000922.1, read on the forward strand.
GGAGTGTGTTTGGTGGATGAGTGTGACTGGTGGAGTGTGTTTGGTGGATGTGTGTGACTGGTGGATGAGTGTGACTGGTGGAGTGTGTTTGGTGGATGAGTGTGACTGGTGGAGGGTGTTTGGTGGATGTGTGTGACTGGTGGAGGGTGTTTGGTGGATGTGTGTGACTGGTGGAGTGTGTTTGGTGGATGAGAGTGACTGGTGGAGTGTGTTTGGTGGATGTGTGTGACTGGTGGAGTGTGTTTGGTGGATGAGAGTGGCTGGTGGAGTGTGTGGTGGATGCGAGTGACTGGTGGAGGGTGTTTGGTGGATGCGTGTGACTGGTGGAGTGTGTTTGGTGGATGAGTGTGACTGGTGGAGTGTGTTTGGTGGATGAGTGTGACTGGTGGAGTGTGTTTGGTGGATGAGTGTGACTGGTGGAGTGTGTTTGGTGGATGAGTGTGACTGGTGGAGTGTGTTTGGTGGATGAGTGTGACTGGTGGAGTGTGTTTGGTGGATGAGAGTGACTGGTGGAGTGTGTTTGGTGGATGTGAGTGACTGGTGGAGTGTGTTTGGTGGATGAGAGTGGCTGGTGGAGTGTGTTTGGTGGATGTGTGTGACTGGTGGAGTGTGTTGGTGGATGAGAGTGGCTGGTGGAGTGTGTGGTGGATGCGAGTGACTGGTGGAGGGTGTTTGGTGGATGCGTGTGACTGGTGGAGTGTGTTTGGTGGATGAGTGTGACTGGTGGAGTGTGTTTGGTGGATGAGTGTGACTGGTGGAGTGTGTTTGGTGGATGCGTGTGACTGGTGGAATGTGTTTGGTGGATGAGTGTGACTGGTGGAGTGTGACTGGTGGATGAGAGTGACTGGTGGAGTGTGTTTGGTGGATGAGTGTGACTGGTGGAGGGTGTTTGGTGGATGTGTGTGACTGGTGGATGAGAGTGACTGGTGGAGTGTGTTTGGTGGATGAGTGTGACTGGTGGAGGGTGTTTGGTGGATGTGAGTGACTGGTGGAGTGTGTTTGGTGGATGAGTGTGACTGGTGGAGTGTGTTTGGTGGATGAGTGTGACTGGTGGAGTGTGTTTGGTGGATGCGTGTGACTGGTGGAGTGTGTTTGGTGGATGCGTGTGACTGGTGGAGTGTGTTTGGTGGATGAGTGTGACTGGTGGAGTGTGTTTGGTGGATGAGTGTGACTGGTGGAGTGTGTTTGGTGGATGAGAGTGGCTGGTGGAGTGTGTTTGGTGGATGAGAGTGACTGGTGGAGTGTGTTTGGTGGATGCATGTGACTGGTGGAGTGTGTTTGGTGGATGCATGTGACTGGTGGAGTGTGTTTGGTGGATGAGTGTGACTGGTGGAGTGTGTTTGGTGGATGAGTGTGACTGGTGGGGGTGTGTTTGGTGGATGTGTGTGACTGGTGGAGTGTGTTTGGTGGATGCGTGTGACTGGTGGAGTGTGTTTGGTGGATGAGTGTGACTGGTGGAGCGTGTTTGGTGGATGTGTGTGACTGGTGGAGTGTGTTTGGTGGATGCGTGTGACTGGTGGAGTGCGATTGGTGGATGCGTGTGACTGGTGGAGTGTGTTTGGTGGATGAGAGTGACTGGTGGAGTGTGTTTGGTGGAGTGTGTTTGGTGGATGCGTGTGACTGGTGGAGTGTGTTTGGTGGATGAGTGTGACTGGTGGAGTGTGTTTGGTGGATGTGTGTGACTGGTGGAGGGTTTTTGTTGGATGTGAGTGACTGGTGGAGTGTGTTTGGTGGATGAGTGTGACTGGTGGAGTGTGTTTGGTGGATGTGTGTGACTGGTGGAGTGTGTTTGGTGGATGCGTGTGACTGGTGGAGTGCGTTTGGTGCATGTGTGTGACTGGTGGAGTGTGTTTGTTGGATGTGAGTGACTGGTGGGGTGTGTTTGTTGGATGTGAGTGACTGGTGGGGTGTGTTTGTTGGATGTGAGTGACTGGTGGAGTGTGTTTGGTGGATGAGAGTGACTGGTGGAGTGTGTTTGGTGGATGAGTGTGACTGGTGGATGAGAGTGACTGGTGGATGAGAGTGACTGGTGGATGAGTGTGACTGGTGGAGTGTGTTTGGTGGATGAGAGTGGCTGGGTGGAGTGTGTTTGGTGGATGAGTGTGACTGGTGGAGGGTGTTTGGTGGATGTGAGTAACTGGTGGAGTGTGTTTGGTGGATGAGTGTGACTGGTGGAGTGTGTTTGGTGGATGAGTGTGACTGGTGGAGTGTGTTTGGTGGATGCGTGTGACTGGTGGAGTGTGTTTGGTGGACGTGTGTGACTGGTGGAGTGTGTTTGGGTGGATGAGTGTGACTGGTGGAGTGTGTTTGGTGGATGAGTGTGACTGGTGGAGTGTGTTTTGGTGGATGAGAGTGACTGGTGGAGTGTGTTTGGTGGATGCGAGTGACTGGTGGAGTGTGTTTGGTGGATGCGTGTGACTGGTGGAGGGTGTTTGGTGGATGAGTGTGACTGGTGGAGTGTGTTTGGTGGATGAGTGTGACTGGTGGGGTGTGTTTGGTGGATGTGTGTGACTGGTGGAGTGTGTTTGGTGGATGTGTGTGACTGGTGGAGTGTGTTTGGTGGATGAGAGTGACTGGTGGAGTGTGTTGGGTGGATGAGAGTGACTGTGGAGTGTGTTTGGTGGATTCGTGTGACTGGTGGAGTGTGTTTGGTGGATGAGTGTGACTGGTGGAGTGTGTTTGGTGGATGTGTGTGACTGGTGGAGTGGGTTTGGTGGATGTGTGTGACTGGTGGAGTGCGTTTGTTGGATGAGAGTGACTGGTGGAGTGTGTTTGGTGGATGAGAGTGACTGGTGGAGTGTGTTTGGTGGATGCGTGTGACTGGTGGAGTGTGTTTGGTGGATGAGTGTGACTGGTGGAGTGTGTTTGGTGGATGTGTGTGACTGGTGGAGGGTTTTTGTTGGATGTGAGTGACTGGTGGAGTGTGTTTGGTGGATGAGTGTGACTGGTGGAGTGTGTTTGGTGGATGTGTGTGACTGGTGGAGTGCGTTTGGTGGATGCGTGTGACTGGTGGAGTGCGTTTGGTGCATGTGTGTGACTGGTGGAGTGCGTTTGTTGGATGTGAGTGACTGGTGGGGTGTGTTTGTTGGATGTGAGTGACTGGTGGGGTGTGTTTGTTGGATGTGAGTGACTGGTGGGGTGTGTTTGTTGGATGTGTGTGACTGGTGGAGTGTGTTTGTTGGATGTGAGTGACTGGTGGGGTGTGTTTGTTGGATGTGAGTGACTGGTGGGGTGTGTTTGTTGGATGTGAGTGACTGGTGGGGTGTGTTTGTTGGATGTGAGTGACTGGTGGGGTGTGTTGTTGGATGTGAGTGACTGGTGGGGTGTGTTTGTTGGATGTGAGTGACTGGTGGGGGTGTGTTTGGTGGATGAGTGTGACTGGTGGAGAGTGTGTTTGGTGGATGAGAGTGTACTGGGGTGGGGTGTGTTTTGTTGGATGTGAGTGAACTGGTGGGGGTGTGGTGTTGGTTGGATGTTGAGTGACTGGTGGGAGTGTGTTTGTTGGATGGTGAGTGACTGGTTGGGTGTTTTTTGTTGGATGTGAGTGACTGGTGGGGTGTGTTTGTTTGGATGTGAGTGACTGGTGGAGTGTGTGTTTGTGGTGAGAGTGACTGGTGGAGTGTGTTTGGTGGATGAGTGTGACTGTTGTGTGTGTTTGTGGTGAGTGTGACTCTA
>UELW01000922.1:85736-292413 GCA_900490495.1 Danionella dracula
ACCTCCTACTAAAGGGAAAATGTCTCGTTCGCTTTCAATAACTGAATCTTATATCATCCATAGCATGAATCCACTCATTTGCTTTAGATGAAGTTACAGCTTCCCTGAATGTTTAGGTACATTGCACACAAGTTTGTTGCAATAGTCAACATTCACCATTTCCTGGCCTTTAATCCCACACACATAATCCGTCAGATGGACTGGCTTTTTCCTTTCTCTCACAGAAAAACTTCTCCCTTCCTCTTCTGTTGTTAGGTTCTCACTCAAATCAGGTTTACTCTCAGACACCTGCTCCTGCACTTGAGCGCTGTCAGGGGTTTTCCTACACTCTCTCTTCACTGACTCAAGCTCATCATTCATCATCATCATAATTATCATCATTCAGTATCACATCTATCTCTGCACTTGATTTGGACTCAAACTCAACTAATCCGTGGTTCTTAATAATCCAGTTGTTGAAATAGTACAAAATATACACTGGACTGTTCTTGTCGTATCCCATAAAAATGCCCTTCTCGAATCTTGAATCCAGTTTTCCTTTGTTATGTTTATAAGCATAACACTCAGATCCAAATTTCTACATTCTAGATATGTTTGGCTGTCTCCCTTTAAGTAAAAATTAAGCAGTCGGTTTGGTTCTGTTATTAAAACACATTTCTAATAACAGCAACAGGCTGCACTGCATAGGTCCACATCATCTTTGCCAATCCACTTTCTAATAGCATACATCTTGCCATGTCAAACAAGATTCTCCAGTTATGTTCAGCTGTACCATTCTGGTGTGGGGAGTATGGTGCTGAAGTCGCATGCCTTGATAGCATTACGTCTCAGTAAAGTTTGGTACTCACTCCCTGTGAATTCTGTTCTGACCGAATACACTTCACCTTGTCGGATGGTGCTGTGTCTGCTAGAAACTTTTCTGTTGCTTACACTTTGTCACTCTTATTTTTCAGAAAATGTGCAAATATTACACCAGACTAATCATCAGTGAATGATACAAAAACATCTGTTGCCACCTATGGACACTGGATCTATAGAACTTGCTGTATGCACAAGCTCTAGAGCTGCTTTGGTCCTCGCATCTGGTCTTCTGTTTCTAAAATTGATAAATTTTTCTTGTGTGGAAATTTTACAAGTTGGAAATGGTTTCAGTGATCTACCATTGATTTCCCACCATTGATCATTCACAACACTCTCAAATTTCAAAATGTGCACATTTCATGCATTGATCTGCTACCTGTTTCTCTACAATGTGCAGATAGAAAAGATTATTGTGCACTTGAATGGGAAATTTTGTACTGTCCTTGTGTTGCAGATAGTTCTTCTCCTCTTTGAACACCACGGTAGCTTGATTTGACATGGCTGCCTTCACAGAAAATATGTTTTGGGGATATGTCGGAATGTAGAGCGTGTTCTTTAAAGTTTTTTAATGCTGCACCCTCTACCGTAAATCTCAAATACCTGCTGTAATTTGATTGAACACGGAATCAATTGTGAATCTATTCGGAATCGGATGTGGTGATATGTAGACTGTGTACATTTTGCTACTCATTGAGGTAGTAAGTTAGTTTTCTCTCATCATTTCATGGGCACATCAACCAATCCGAAGCTTCCTAGAGTAATCATATGAGGAAAAACCCAGAAACCAGTAATGACAGTGGGCGAAGTTTGCTCACGGGAAAGGAGTAAGTGTAGCATTTCTAGCATTTATTCAGGAACCATCCACTAGTTTCCTATTCCTGGTCTGAAAAAAACATTAGAATTCAGAAACATTTGAGAAAGGGTGCCTTACAGACCAGGGGTGTGCAGTCTCAGTCCTGGAGGTCCAGCCTAGCACATTGTCATTGGGTGTGTTGCATGTTGGAATTTGTATCAATTTGCAAACCCCCATAAATAAATGATGAATGCATGAACTTTTATATATATATATATATATATATATATATATATATATATATATATATATATTATGTACACAAAGTGTGACTATATATTAAATACAACATGCATTACTCAGATTTAAATAAACTTGTAATGTGCAGTAACAGTATTTTTCTGTTATATGAGGTTTATCACTGTGATGTAAGTCTGAGTGCAAGCAGCGATGACATCTCAACCTGGACCCAGTGTATTCCTTTGGTAAGGTTACAAACACATACATAACAGATATTAACGACTATATATAAATATATGAAGGCAAATGTATGGCCAAACAATGACAAGAAAATTGTATTCTAATTAAAATCATTAGGCTCTTCAGTCATACAGCATGCTTTGAATGTATGGACTGCAGCCAGCAGTAAAATAATAGAGTGGATAATAAACCCCACTTTCCCATGAAGAAAGCAGGTCAAACATTTTATATGAAAAAAAAAACATTAATTTAAGTGTAGTAAACCCCATAGCATTACATTAGCTGACCTTGTCCATCAGTTGTTGATGTTTTTGTAGTCTGTTGTTTAGAAAGATATGCTGGAGCTATTAATCGTACATGGAGTGTTTTGTATTGAAAGACACTAAAGAAGTTTGAGATTGAGAAACAAATTGAATTACTGTCAGGTGACAGGAATGCTGCCAATCTCATGCATTTCAGATTTGCTTTTGTTTGTTTGCTTTTGTTTGATTGTTTGCAAATGTTTACTTCATTTACAGAAGGAGGTACATTTAGGTGTTAATTTAGAGGTGCTGAAAATCATGAACTCGACTTTTCAAAAATTTCTAGCATGTTTCAGAATTGTTCTCTCATCAAAAACATGCCTCAAGTCATATTAAGATTGGTTTATGCGTGTTTGTCTAATCATTTTCTTAATTATGGCCATTGGCTAAAGCATCGCCCACTAACTAATCAGATAAACCTCTAATGCATTGGAATGACAAACATATGCAGTGACTAGCCCAGAAGTCTAACCATAGTAGAACCTCGTCGATAAACAAAAGAAAATAAAGTTTGTTTTTGGATGTACCATGCCAACAGTGTTTTTTGGTTTACCAAACTTGAATGTATTAGTGAAAAATGGGTGGCTTTTCTGTGTGCCAACAAGCAAAACCTAGCAGGGGGCATTGCAGGAGGAACAGGGGGTACTATTAAAAAAAATACTTATATGTAATAGTCTGGTTAGAATTATGACTTTTGTGTTTCAAAGCAGTTTATTTTAGATTTAAAGCAAAAATTTGATCCAAAACTGAAGTCACAAGTGTATTGTCAGATTACACACTGAAAGCTAGCTCTTCTCCTAACCATGCCGTTCTCGTTTTGTGTGCTTTTCCAGAATATAGAGGGAGATTCTGTTACACTATACATTACTCACTTGTAATCTCTAAAGTCACTGTACTACACAATGTACCACTAGTGCTTGAAACATTATATATGTAATGCAAATCTGTATTTATCTGGTAAAAAATTTAAGATAAAATAGAGCCAATTAACTCATTACACTTCTGAGAGTAATATTGTAGTTTAAGGAATTACTTTTAAACTGTAGTAATAAGTATGATGTATTTATGTTACATTCCTTTTTATTTCCTAAATTATTATGTATTTAGGAATTTATAACAATTTAGGAATTCACTTTTATCAAATTCCTAAATTAATGTGAGTTATATTTAGCACAAACACTGAAATATAATTTGCCCAACACTAATTATAGGTGTACATTACTTACATTTTTGAAGATTTGAAGAAGAATTTGTTATGCTTTGAGGTGTTTTTATGGTTGAAGTGCAATGCTAAGATTCTGAATATTCTGTACCTTGACTATTTAACTATTTGGTTAACATTATGTTCTTTCCTACTTAACGTTAACAAATGATAAGCTGATAATAGAGTACAGCATTTATTCTCTTTGTGATTCACAGCCCGTGGATCAAGGCCAGCACTATCAGAAAGAAATGAACCCTCTTCTTCACTCTAATCCGAGGTATGAGAAAACTCAGTATAATACTTAGAGTTACACCTCAGAGACTCATAGAAACTAAAATTACAAAGCTGACAAGAGCTTTAGGCGCAAATTAACCTCATCAGGATATAATATTTCAAGTTTATATGAAGCCATTCTCAACACTACAGCTCAACTCAACTAATTCAATTCAGAAAGAGTTAAGAACAAAAGTAATACATTTGATAGCTTTGCAGAGAGTTAAGGGAGTCAAAGAAGGTAGTTTTATTGTCTACAATTTGTTTTAAGACAAGGAGATGAAGCTGCCATCCTGAGAGAAACGAATCCAGCCTGTTCTATTTTTGCTTAGTTTATTTTATTTTTTAAATCAATAAATTATTGTTCTCCGTGAATAGTCCACTACAATGTATGCCCTATGAGATGACTATGAGATTGGAGCAGCTTGGAGTGGAACGATCACATTCATACACACTTGAGACAATGAACGTGCGAATGGGCGAAGATCCTGCAAGCTATAGAAGTCGACTAGAGTGTTTGAGCTGCTGAACCCCGCAGCTCTACAGTCATCGATACCTTACTATCCTTAAAGAGTTTTTTTCTCTTCTTTGTCATTGTCTTTGTCTTTCTTAAAGACAATGTCTAGGCCTTGTAGGTTTTCTGGATGCGAGCAGTCCTTCACATTTTGGAACTGCGGACACTACCTTCGAGTGGTTGGGGTGTTGACATGCCAAGGCAGCATTGGACATTGGACAGACTGTGTGTTCTATGCTTCTTTTTCCAATAACACTCTTGGATCCAGGGTGGTGGCCTCAGATAGCTGGTGAACCCAGAGATCTTTTGAGTCGAGCAAGCAGGTTAATAACTGTGCTCCTCCCTTAGATTTGACCTAAGTGTGATGAGCAAAGTAAGTTGAGCTGGGTGGCCCCTCACTCCTCATGCTTACTCTGTATGTAGAAGTTGATCAAAGCTCCCTAGCACTCACACTGTCCTTGCTGCAAGGGAAGGAGTCGGTTCCTCTCAGAGATCGCATGAACCTGGTCTGTCCCTGTGGATTGATAGTGGATGGCTGTAGCAATGAAGACATTGCTTCCAGGGTGGCCAGAAGATGTCTCTGTCGTTCGCACTTAAGATCTCCTGGCTAGATGAGTGGTTCGGCTCAGAGTGAGGATTTCCTTCCGCCAATCCTCGTGTTCCCGGATGTGCAATGAAAGCTGACAAAAAATATGGTAGGCCCCTTTTACATTAAGGGTAGCCAGATTCTCTCAATCCTTGACTTCCCTTTATGGTAGAAGGATTGGACACACTGCGTGCGGTTCAGGCTGCATCTGCCTGCACGCCATAGCTGTTTTTTTAGCTCTTTCTAGCCAACATGCTGAAATTGGTACACAAGGGGAGTTGTGCCTATAGTTTTGATAAAGATATATTAGCTGTTTCTGACTTCACATTAAAACAAAGGAAGCAGCGACAAGCTCACTTGACAAAGTGTCTCATGAAAGAGCAGCATTCATGCGATTTTTGATACAATGCAGCCTGTATGGTGAACATGATTCGCTATGATACGCTATGGCTATGTGATTTGATTAGAAGTCAAGTCATGCGCGCATAATATTAAAATTTGAGCGAGCAGAAACAGATCCGCGCGCGCAGAGAAACAAACCGCGAGCTTTTTTCAACCCGCGCGCGACTGAACCTGAGAGCAAAACACTCTGTCGCACGCGCGGGGAGGGGCTTACCTGCTCGCTCGCTCTTAAATCTCCCTCCCTTGCTCGCTCTCAATCTGAACCTGCGCGCGCGCAACTCATTCCTGCGCGCGCGCTAACATGATTTTTGTCCAAGATGGGGCGGGACCCTCGTTTCCCGGAAGTCAGCTGTGATTGGATGCCTCTTTGTCAGTCAGTTCTGTCCCTTTAACGCTCAGTCTCCCCCAACAAAGACGTTAACCAACTTATAAAAGTGACTCTTTAATCAAACAACAACGACAAGCCAGACATTTACAACCATTACAACAAAAACAATAAAGATGACTACAAGAACAATATAAATCTGACCGAATATTACTCCAACAGCTTAAAGAATACAAATAAAACAATCCAACTTGCTTTTGTGTTTAAAGGATAAACTCTAATCAATGTTTTTTTTTAAATCCTGTCTCAAGAACAGTTGTTAGTTGTGTTCATATCTGGAATATGGATGTATGAATAAATACTTTTTGTTAATGTCAAATTAGACGACTGATAAAGTTGACGTTGTATGGCATGTTTCTATCATTAACATGTTTTTAAGTTTTTGTGAGTTCTCGATTAAATAGTAATTACATTTTACTGTTTTGACAAAACTAGGCCTGTATTATTACATTTTTGAGTTTCTAGAGTCTAATGAAAATGTATAATTATTTTGAGTTCTGACTGCTGCTTTTGCAAATAGAGATCACTCAGCAAGAAAAAGATGTTCAACAGCATGTTTCTATCATTAACATGTTTTTAAGTTTTTGTGAGTTCTCGATTAAATAGTAATTAAATTACTGTTTTGACAAAACTAGGCCTGCATTATTACATTTTTGAGTTTCTAGAGTCTAATGCAAATGTATAATTTCAGACTTGAATCCTGGTTTTGATTAATTTGTTGAGTTTGGGGTTTGAATTACTGCGTTAGTTTGATCATTTATTTCCACAAGAAACTGTATTTTTAATCTTGATTTTAATGCAATCAAAGTTACTTTTACAAGCGGGGATTAATGGTCAAATTAATTTAAATTCAGATTTTACTACTATTTAAATTAATATTAATTTTAAAGTAGCAAAATATAGTTCATTTAATTTAAATTCTGACTGTACAAAGTTAACCTGTAGCATCAGGTTTAGCGCAATATGTTGAGTACTACCCCGCTAGCATTTTTTGGTTCAAAAGAGGTTTAATAAACGTTTATTGATAGCCTAGACTTCTAGGCTAAATTGGGCTGTCAGTGAAAGTTTAAATGACATTTAACTGTAGACAAAATATAACCTAGACATTTAGACCTCTAACAAACAACTGCATATACAAGTTTAAAGGACATAAATCTGTTTAGGCTACACAATAATCAAAGTAACATTACAATTTTAAGTTGAGATGGTTATCATAATAAGCTAAGGTAACACACGCATAAAATGTAATTCATTTTCATTTTAGTCAAATAAGATTGGAATGTTACACACACTTGTGCCTATGCAAATACACATAAAGGTAAAAGCAATTAAAAATAATAAGACATTTCAAACACATACATGCAGTTAAAAAATTAAAATTAAAAAACACTTTATTTAAATGCTGCTATTATAAGCACTGCACAGCTGCTCTCTGTGCTGCATGAAGAGATTTCTGACTGCTTTCCTGAGATCAGCTTCCACTGGGAAACTAGTCATTGCAGATCTGTGAAGTAGAGAGGAAAAAGTGTTAGAGAAAACACTATCATTGTATTAGCATGCAATGTACTCCATGTACATCAGGGCTGGAGAGCATTATGCTGCGTTTCTTCTTAAAAAATAAACCATTTACCTGTATGTTAACATTATAAATTACGGCTGTGTATTTAAGTATTATGTTTTTAAGGTAATTGAAATAGAAAACAATTATAGGATCCACGCTTTAGGGATGCTAAGGTTAACTATAAAGAACCTAAAACCGCGTTTGTTAATTAATGAAATCTGTCTCGTGAACGCAGTCATGAAGAGTCGCGTTCAGCCTTTCAAAACATCATCAAAGACCTGATAACGTTTTATTTACCACAACATGGACACAACCGCTTCACATTTGTTCTTTAAACATGGCTTTTTAAGGAGAGACTTTGTCATTTTAAAATGCATTTACTGACCTGAAACGTGACGATAGAAGGGCGACATGACAAACTTCTCTGTAAAATCCGGAAAGGAAGGCGTCAACTCAACGTTCCGGGTAAACCAAGCACTGCAAGGAAAAGTTCCGGCTCATATGTTGCCTTTACCGCTTTTGAAAATCAATTTAAACTTAAATGTTTGTTGACACTATGTAATCATTGCAGATTATATAAGAAATATTATTGAATTTAGTTTATTTTTAGCTGTTTTGACAACAATGTAATAAAAACAAAATGTAAGGTTTTTGGACTAGATTTGGGTTACATGTTACTAACGTAACAGGTTAACTTAGAAAAATAAACATTTAATTAAAATAATCTCTTTTTCGCTGCTTCTAAAATTAATATTTAAATAGTAGTAAAATCTGAATTTGACCATTAATTTGACCAATTAATTTGACCATTAATCCCCACTTGTAAAAGTAACTTTGATTGCATTAAAATCAAGATTAAAAATAGTTTCTTGTGGAAATAAATGATCAAACTAACACAGTAATTCAAACCCCAAACTCAACAAATTAATCAAAACTAGGATTCAAGTCTGAAATTATACATTTGCATTAAACTCTAGAAACTCAAAAATGTAATAATGCAGGCCTAGTTTTGTCAAAACAGTAAAATGTAATTACTATTTAATCGAGAACTCACAAAAACTTTAAAACATGTTAATGATAGAAACATGCCATACAACGTCAACTTTATCAGTGGTCTAATTTGACATTAACAAAAAGTATTTATTTACATCCATATTCCAGATATGAACACAACTAACAACTGTTCTTGAGACAGGATTTAAAAAAAACATTGATTAGAGTTTATCTTTAAACACAAAAGCAACTTGGATTGTTTTATTTGTATTCTTTAAGCTGTTGGAGTAATATTCGGTCAGATTTATATTGTTCTTGTAGTCATCTTTATTGTTTTTGTTGTAATGGTTGTAAATGTCTGGCTTGTCGTTGTTGTTGTTTGATTAAAGAGTCACTTTTATAAGTTGGTTAACGTCTTTGTTGGGGGAGACTGAGCGTTAAAGGGACAGAACTGACTGACAAAGAGGCATCCAATCACAGCTGACTTCCGGGAAACGAGGGTCCCGCCCCATCTTGGACAAAAATCATGTTAGCGCGTGCGCAGGAATGAGTCGCGCGCGCAGGTTCAGATTGAGAGCGAGCAAGGGAGGGAGATTTGAGAGCGAGCGAGCAGGTAAGCCCCTCCCCGCGCATGCGACAGAGTGTTTTGCTCTCAGGTTCAGTCGCGCGCGTGCGCGGGTTGGAAAAAAGCTCGCGGTTTGTTTCTCTGCGCGCGGATCTGTTTCTGCTCGCTCAAATTTTAATATTATGCGCGCGTGATTATCAAATGCGCGCGCTCGAATTATGACCCTGATTTGCCGCCATATGAGTCACTCGGCTTGACTCAGAAGGATCTCAGTTGTGGCATTTTCAAAGGGTGTTCTCATAGTCGTGCCATGTGATGCCTAAGTTTACTTATTTAACCCATACTCCCCGAATAGGGAAGAGATTTGTACGTCCCTTTGCACCAACATAGAAGTTTTGAGTAAGTCTTTGGATTGCCAAGGGGTGAGGGTTGTCTCCAGAAGCATTACAGACAAAAGTTACTCGCTTTTGCATTTATACTCAGCATATGATAAAATCTGGTCATGAGCATTTAACAATCATTGGCTCCTTCGAGTGTGTGTGGCGTTGAGCGCTCTGCTCCGAGGTGGTCCTACACTCTCAGAAAAAAAGATACCAATCTGTACCTTTAAAGGTACAAAGGCTTGTCACTGTGGCGGTACCTTTTAAGGGTACAGTTATGTACCTGCATGTCAAGGTACATATTTGTACCTTCACATTTTGTACCTGTAAGCGTCTGATTTGTACCCTTTGAAAACACAATTGTACCTTAGTCCTATGTACCCTACAGGGCCTGGTTTGTACCTTTTGAGCATGTACCTTTAAGGTCCCAATGTGTTCATGTGGAGGCACATTTGTACCCCAGACATATGTTCCTTATAAAGTCTGGTTTGTACCTTTGGAGCATGCTTTTAAGGTTCAAATTTATACCTTTCTTATGTACCTTGTAGGGCATGATTTCAATGTTAAGGATTACATTTTTAAACTTGTATTTTAGGTGTTCTATCAGTGACTAAATAAATACTTTACTCACCACAAACAACCACTGAATACTCACTTTTTTAATTACCATTTGGCTTTTTTCTTATAACAAATTCTATTTCAATACACATTAAAATGACAGTTTCAGAAAATAAGTACATACAAAGAAATGTTACAATCAGAACATGTATATTTGACATACTAAATAACACAAAAACTTCTCCACTGCCACTATAACTCCACAATCATGAACTGCATTAAACCTTATAGAAACCTTATAGAAGCATAGAAACTTCACAGACTTACAATAGAAGGGGACAACAGTTAGTTAATGTAAAAATACATTCAAAATATATTTTAAATTGTCTGGCGGTCAGGTTCATACCAGAATAAACTAATTCATAGAGACACACAAATAAATAACTAATAACTTCACAATCAAGGGAACTGCATTAAAACATTTGAAAATAATTGTGTTACACTAAACCACAATAGAAGGGGTCCATATTTAGTCATATAAAAAGTGTATGTGGTTAAGGTAATCCCCCCAAAAATCACAAATGTACTTTGAAAACCCTAATACATTTGACAGTGAATATGGTGAACTATAATTGCATAATATATTAATAGTCATATCTACGTCCAACAAATAGACAGTCATCTACAGCATAAAGGTCAAGTGCTTGATGATCAAATTCATCCTCTGGCATCATGCAAAACCAGTCTTGATCAAATCTAACATGAAATGCATGAAAATGAGTATCAAAAGATTGTGGCACCAATAACTTTCCACATAGTAACCATAAGGTGTCAACATTAAAGATATATTTTATCTGAAAAAATATAGGAACGCTTTCTGTGTGTACCACATCAACAACAACACATCTTTGATTGAATATTTTACACTGTTTACACACACCTCTTTTACACTTTCAAGAGTTTTATCTGTGAAGTGAATTGCTTGACATTTTGCATGACGTTTAAGAGTACACTGAAGTTCTTTTGGTAGAGAGGTGAAAGGAGTTTTTACACTTGTACCAACTACTTTTTCAAAATCACTCAACAAATTTCTTGTGGAAAACTCCCAGCACTGTTTGTATTGGTGCCTTTTGCTTAATGTTGTTGTAATGTTAATGAAGTTTTTACATGTACTAGACAATTCTTAAAGTACTGATGCTTACTCTCAAAACGCATACACCATAGAGGACGCAAAGGACAAAAGACAAAAATAAGTCTCGCATAATGTATGAGGATAGTGACATTTTGGGTGATAATATCAATTCATCCTTTTAACTCTTTCAAAAAACTCTTGTACTTTTACATTACGAAGAGGTTAAGGTTTCTGTTTATAGAAAGGGGCCATAACAAATCCATTATTTCTCGAGACGAAGATAGACATTCCAAATACTTTGAATTTGGTGGAATGCGGTGTGCAATCAAAAAGGGGTAAAAGTCTAAATAAGCACCATTTTGTGATGCTGATCCTGAAATATTAGAACTGCGCAAAATTTTCTCAGACAGCAGTGATGGTTTATTTGCTTTATCATTTTGACCTAAACAGAAAGTACTTATTTCAGCATTTATTTCTTGTATGGTAATATGCTTTTCTCTATGAGCCTTGCAATATAACTAATTTGAGTACTAAAGGAATTATTCCTTCTAAAACATCATGCATTATGTCCTGGTGGCAACCCCCTTTGTAACATCAAGTAATCAAGTGAATCAAAGGGACAGGTTCTCTCAACACCATATAATGCAGCATTGGCTGGGTTTTTCATGTACAGCAGTTAAATGATGGCGGTGAACTTCTGAGGTTCTAATTATGAATTTCTCCTCACAAAAAAAAAGTATTTTTACTTGCATGAGTAGCCATACAATATCTACAGATACGTCCAGAGTTAAAGGACATGCTAAATCCACCCATCATATGTGCAGATAAATTATCTCCAGAGATAGAAAGAAAGAGCAGCATAAACATTTTGGAGCTTACCATTTATGAAAAGAGTAAATCCATCAGTTGAAAGTAATTTTAAATCATCAAGCAAAGGCTCGAGAATCAAATCCATATGCTGCCTAAACAAAGAATGTTTGACGAGTAAGGCAAGATGAATATGTTTGAGTTGTGATCTATATTTATGTCAAACATTACCAACCATGTAATAGATGGCACAGAGTTTATGCTTAGTCCTTTTTGACCCTAAAGGATTTACTACCTCAAATTCATCTTCATAAAAGTGCAAACGTAAAGATTTAGGATATTTGGTAAAAAAGGATGTTCTTTAAAAAATTGCCCATCAATATAGTCTTTTAATAAATGCTCATTCCTCGGCTGGTTATTTTGGGTCTGTATAGAATCCCATATGTCTTCATGGCTGCAGTACTTCTTCAGAACATCAATAATAGGAACATACGCAAAATGTCCTATTTTCTCGCCATTCATTTTTTTCAAAGTGTGTTGAACTGGTTCAATCATATTCCGATTTGAAACACAATAGTCTTTAAACAAATGTTCAGAGTCAATAACCTTACAAGCCTCTGCAAAAAAGTCCAACAGACTGTAAATGTTGCACAACTTCAGAATTTCTTTAACATTAAAGCCATGTTCTTTTAGATGGTAATTTAGCAAAGCATCATAGTTCTCTTTGAAAAATTGAACAAAAACTTCACATCACTTAAATTTCCTGCTGGACAGACTGCGGGAAGGATGTTTTTTTTCTCTGCATTTTAATATAAATGACACTAGATTTCCTCTAAACTTGTGAGTAGATCATTTAAGTTCAAAATATCAGCAGGCATTCCATCATCAATACTACATTCAGAGTCGATGTCAATTGTTGTCATCTCACTTGGAACTCCCTCCTCCCCAAAGTTGTTGGTATTTTGACAAAATGAGATGCCTGTGCTTTCTGTAAACATTGTCGCCTGAAAGACTCATACTTTGAAAAAAGGTGACATCCATTTTAGTCTGCAGACATAGAAAAGTCATGGTCATGTCCATGAAATAAGTCCAATGTGTTTCAAAAGTTTGACAACGGTGAAATGTCTCCGTGTACATTTAGGACATGCAAAAGGCCGGGGCATCCTCTGGTCTACATTAAATTATTGATTACCCGCAGTACAGTGGTTGGCAGTGTCTTATCACCAGGAGCAGAAAATTTTAACACATAGCGCTTGTAGAACAAAGCAAAGTGTTCTTACAGTGGGAAGGATACTTTAGGTTGTAGACAAAATAGGCACAGAAAGCAGAAAGAAGCCCATCCTCCACTCCAGTGGCTCTGCAAATGTCTAACCCTCCATTTTCACTACACTGCATGCCCTCTTCTCAGTGAAAACCTGCTTCCAGTCAGAGGGTTTTTTGGAGCCAGACAGTAGGATATGGTGTAGAAGTTCGGTCTGAAAAGAATAAAAAAGAAAGATGCACCAATGTTCTCAGTATCAATTGGTGAGTTACCTAGCAAGTAAAACTAAACTTTAATCGATTTTGGTACCTGTCCTATTACAATGCAATTCTCCACTCGTTCTCTAAAAAGCACTGGCAGTAAAACTAAAGCAGCACGGAAGTCAATATCTGAACAGAGAAACAAAAAAATATACAAGAAAATCTATTATTTGGCTTACTCTGGTGTTAACAACAGGCACATTTTAGCGCCACTCACATAGGGATTTATGGCTGGGTGAAGACCTGAAAATGTTTATAGGCTTTTTTTACACTGGAAAATTTTTTCACCCATAAAAATAAGAGAATCGGTTTAATATACTTAGTCTAAAAATTATGCTTATATTCTAACATTAATGAGCACAACAATCTTTTTTTTCATAATGTTAAAACTGTTCTGTTTAAAAAATTACAGGTTCATCTCCATTTCCAACAGAAATTTATCAAAACTGTATATCATATTAGGTTTTTGTGAAGATGCTATGAAACAATTACAATAGAACTGCACAAACCACATTCATTTTAAATAGTCTTTGTGTGGTAATTATTGTGCTATTAAAACTTAATAGCACAATACTGGCTGGACAACCATTTTTTTTATCCACCCTATTAAAAACTAAGCAAAAAACAAAACACCATTAAGTTGCTTTTGAGAATTCAACCAAAGATCAACAGACCACACCTTTAACTAAATTCATTACAAAAAAGACATACCAGAAAGGCTCTCCAAAAGGGCTTCATTTCTGGCAACCATGTAATCCGCTTCAATAACCGATTTCCCCTTGGTCAACCTCAAAACACCCGACACAATGTGGCTAAATGAATCCTGAAAATGGCGACTTAAATCAGCAATGGCATTCATGCGTCCCATTTCATGGAACAAACTGAAAAAGCAAATACAAAAAAATAATATAACATTGTTGAATAAAACAGTAGACTAATGTTTTATGTTCTATTATATAAAGCAGAAATATATGTACAGTAATTGCAAGATTTTCTTTAGCAACTACAATAAGTGCAATCAAACCTCCATGTGCACTGACAGTCAAATGTGACCCAACTTAGATTTACATTCACTTGACCATATGTGAAAGATTGATTTGATTTTTGATACAGTACATGCATGAAGGTATTTTGAGGGGTTCAGGCCTCATACATATGTAGAAATAAATCAGATCTGAGACAATCCGTAAACAGGTCAAACTTCATTTTCTGATGCACTTCAACTCAACATCATTTAATTGAGACAATTTCAGTATGAGATTTACAGTGGTTTAATGACATCGCATGGTAATTGGAAAGTATGTGTCTGTGCATGTGCTTTGGTAAGTGTAAACATATGAACATGTGAAAAAAACAGGTGTAGTCATCAAATCATAATTGAGCATTAAGGTCTGCAGTATTTCAATCTTTGATTTTATTACAAATGCAATGAAATGTCTTAAAATAAACAAACACACATTCAAGGCATATTTTTTTTATGAGTGAATAAAAAAACTCACAGCTGAAGTTGTCCTGAGAAAAGGATATTTTTGCAAAATTTCAGCAACAGGAACGCCCCATCTGTTACTTCTCTCCTCCTCCAAGAATATGTAAGTTTCATTTTTTCATCGACAAACTGTTTGAATCGGGTTGGGTCTTTCTAAACTGGTCCTGTAATGTGTTTACATGAGAACTAATAGACATCGCATCCTCACCAACAGAAGACTCATGGTCACCCTATGAAAAAAAATACTTTCCTCAAAAAATATATATATTTTATATTTATTAGCTTACAATTAATTCTAACAATACAATAAGCATCAACTACATTTATTATTACTTTACTTACCAGAGATCTGCCTGTTCGTTCACAGTCAGTTGGATCATCTTGACTTTTCCTTACATTGTGGCCATATTTCTGCTTTATCCTCTTGACCTCCTCTTCATGAACAAGTGGGGACCTTTCCGTCTTAAATTTTCTTTTGAGTGACATGTGCCAGGTATGCTGTTATGGCAAGAGAAAGTTTAAATAAACTTTAAATATATATATAAAAAAAAAATTTTGACTAAAAAAAAAAAAAAAAAAAAAAAAAGATTTACAGAGTCCTTTAATGGTAAAATACCTAAACATTGATTGAACACTTTACTGTTTGTATATGCTCATTTCTCTCGACAATGCAATTGGACAATGAGCCTTTGTTAAAAAAGTTTAGTGTTTCTTAAAACTAAAAACGATTTTGAAGGAGACTTACATATCCATTCCCTTCTGCATCCCTAAGAAAGGGGTATTTTGAGACAAGAGCCTTCACTACAGCAACATAATCACTATTTGAAGGGTATCTATTAGAAGAAACAAACGTCAAAGCATGCACTTAGCTATGTATACTGGGCCATATTTTCCTGCAGAACTCGAACAATTTTTTGCCGAAACAAGTTGTTCATTTGTACTAGCTCTTTGTTATCCAGTTGAGTTTGAATATCAATTGGAAATCTTGGTAGCGCAAATACACCAGGAAACTGGAGTCTGGCCGGTTTTTCTTGACTGTTAAAAAAAAAGAATAGAGATGGAGCGAAAATATCCCAAAATAATTCAAAAAAATATATATATATATATTTCTATAAGTACATTAAATATTATTACACAAAATATTTGTTCTGTCAGATGTATCACACATGGTGAGATCTAAATTTATGAGAAAAAATTGAGAATTTACATTTAACATGAACACATTTGTAAAGGGGATAATCGAAGATGCTGTTAATCAAAGTCAAGCACAGCTTTGCTAATCACTGAGTACTTAGTCTGGACTAAACATTACCTCACTGCTGAAGATTCTGAGAGTGTAGTTGAGCAAGGAGATATTTCTTTGCCTTGTTTCTCTTTCAAGTGATTAACAAGTTTGATGAATTTAGCCTGCTTCTTAAAAGACGTCTCAAAAAGCTGCCCAATCATGTGATCTGTGAGCCCAGTACTGACTGTTTCACCATCAACTTCAAAATCTAAAAAAAAGGACAAATAAGCAGTTACAAAAAATAAACGTGAATCACTGATATTTTATTTAATGAATTAAAGCAAGAAGCAATCACATATCGCTTAGGGCCTTTACAAACTAGCGTCTGTATGACATTTCACAGTTTTTACTGCTATTCTTATGTTTATATCAACCTTTAATAAAACCACTTCCAGAGGTAGTTTTGGAAAATGGTTCAAGCAGTCAAACACATTTTCTGAAACCTTCAGTGTTTTTTATGCACCGAACATGTAACGTTAACTTAATGTTAACGTAGACTCCGGGTATTTCGGACACTTGGAGAAAATCAGCATTTTGCGGAATCGAGTCTTTCCCACCCCAGCAGCTACCTCGAGGGGGCACTCTCCGTAAACTGACTCAGATATCTCTCGAATGACTGAATGAAACGCATCTCTGATGGTCGTGAATGAAACAACACAAACGAAAGAACCCCGGAAATACTTTTGCGCTTTGACATGTTACCATTTATTTCTAGAATTGACATTAAAGTCGAGTGTTCCGAACACCGTTATGCACAGTGAGTCTACGTTACACCCACGACAGCTAACGTTACACAAAACTTTAGCATAACAAACAAAAACGTCATGTTGGCCTTACCTTTAAATTTCCTTTTCTCCATATCTGTGAAATCCAATCCCATCTCCGTCAGTTTGGCCACCAGTTCCTCAGAGGTTAAGGTCTCTAAGGCCATGCTGAATATGTTGCCGCTCGATCTCAGCCTCAGGAAAATTCCACTGTTTCCCGCTCTCCGTTTTCCCGCCCACAGTCTGTGGACAGTTCCACCCGAAAACAACGACGAAATTTATCGACGAACTGTTCATTACAACAAAATAATTACCCAGTTATGTTTATTTTTATTATTAATATTACATAATAGAGTCCAAATCTTGACCTTAACGTAATAAAAACTTGTGAACAGCGTCGTTCGTCTAACGTTGAAACCGCATTCCCTAATAAAACACTTTAAAACGTTTGTAATTAGTAAAAACAACTCACCTTGTCGCCTTTAAGTATTCTTTAGTGGTTTTCGTCATAAATATTTGTTCCGCGATCACGGTTCTTGAAAGCTAACACAACCTCATATGTGAATTCTTCAGTGACCAAAACTCGCGCCTTTGAATTATATTTAACCAGTTCAACCAATCAAAACACCGTTGCTGTGGATTGTCACTAACACAGCAACCAATCAAGGAACCTTCATTATGTACTGTAGGAACAAATTTGTACCTTTTTGTCAGTCGTACCTTACAAGGGGCTAAACAGTACCATTACAGGCGTAATATGTACCTATAAAGGTACGGCTAATGAAAAGGTACAGATGTGTTCCTTGAGGTACTTTATTTGTACCACCGTGTACCTTTTTTTCTGAGAGTGTACGTCAGAGGAGCCGCCTCTGTACCAGTCGCGGAGACGAAAAATAACACCTGGTTTCGTTTCTCCAGAAACGGCTTGAGAGGAGATAAAGAGCTAGGGTTTTGGAAAACGGACTCAGAAGCTGTTTAGAGCTGTACTATCCTCTCTACTCTACCTGATCCTCACGAGGACTTCGTGGAGCTGCTTTGAAAGCAACTGCTAAAGAAGCGCTATATAAAAACTTGATAGATTGAAACATTCTAATTGAGTCATAATAATAATATATTATAATACATTACAATAATAATATAATATTATAATACGTATAAGCCGTATAATAATCTACTAACAATACATTGGATCACTGCAGGCTGCCTTGTGGATGAGCGAGGGAGATATTTTAGTTAAAAAGAGAGAGAGAGAGAGAGAGAGAGAGAGAGAGACTGAGGAAACCCCGCTATTGGTTGAGACGGTCCGCCCCTGCTGGGAAACCCTGTCTTTCTTTTCAACCAGATTGCGGGAAAAAAATCCTGTCAGACTCTGAGTTAACGCGGATCAGGGAGAGTTAACTTGACTGTAAAGAAAAAAATAGAAATTTTTCCTTAAACTAGTTATAAATTTAGTGATCGAGACATCTACAGAGCGAGTCAGGGACCACTGGATGATTTGAGAAGGGAACAGGAATGAGTTCGGGACTGCGGAGCGCTGAGGGGAACCCCATCAGAGAAGGTAATGTTAACGTTATTTATTAAAAAGAAGCCGATAGATATAAGCGCATAATGTAAATTATTATTACAGAAAATCATCGACTGTAAATGTGCTCTAAACGACGAGACACACAGAGGAGCCGTTATTCGGTTTCCCCGTCGAAGCATTCGGTTAAAAAAAAAAACGTTTAGGAGCCACGACGTTATAAGCCATTAATTACATTTCGTGATCATCTTTGGGATTTTTCCTTTCATGGTCAACTTCTGTTTAAAATCTAACTACCACTAAAAAACTTAATGTGAAGTGGAAATTAAAGACATAATTTTATGTTTAATAATAGCAAAGTTCATGTGTGGTATGAATTAATTGTCATGGAAATAAGATGATTGTTTTCAGCTAAAGCTGCCAGATGTGTTGATTCAAATAAAATATATATTAATGGGTGAGATGCAGAGATTGCACTGATAACATGGGTTAATGGAGTAACGTGTTTTAAGAGGGTTTGTTGTGATTTAATTGTGAAAACGATTTTATATGGAAGCATACGAGCAGCGAAATTTGTAATGTAGTATGGCGATGTAATATGCAATATGAAAATGTGATATGTAAAATTTTAATATATTTCTGTAATAAATGAGCATTTTTATTACATAAGTGCTGAGTTGTAAAATGTGTTGTTAAATTAAAATATTTTATGTACATTTGCCATTTACAACTGTAGTGTTACAATATAACATATAAAGTATGTGTTCGGGCCATTTTTGGACTACTGATCTCTCAAGCGGACCGTCCAGCATCGGCCGGATTTAATGGTCCTCTCAAAGTCAACATCGTGACATGTTTGCTCGGTATTTACGAATATTGAAACATCAGTGATTTATAGGATTATAAAACTGAACACATCATTACCTGGTGATGACTTTCCATGCTTTTCACTTAATAAAGTTATGCATGTTTTCTCTAAAACGGGAAAAGTTATATTTATAATATATTATAATCTTTGAGTTTATAATCTCTGACTTCTATTTGATTTTAATATATTTCTTTACTCTTAACTATTGTTTTATGGTGTTCAATTAATCCTTTAATCTTTTACACCTTCAACCTTTTTATTTATTATTCTCAGGTTAGGTTAAGTAAGTCGAATCTGCCCTAAATTCTAAGTTTTAAATGCTTAGAGCTTGGTCAGAAGACTCCTTTGTGGTCAGTTCTTTCTCTTAAGCTTTTACATTAAAAATCTTTCATCAAAGATTAAAAATCATTTTTAAATCGTAAACTCGATAGTCAGTAATTGCAATTAATTATATTTCTTTTAATTAATCGCTTTTTAAATATATTACAAAACATAATAATCATCATAAAGTAAAATAGTACTAATCCATCGTGGATAAAAATTGGTTTGTATGCTCGGTATTTACGAATATTGACACATCATTACCTGGTGATGAGTTTCAATGCGTTTCACTTAATAAAGTTATGCATGTTTTCTCTAAAACTGGAGAAGTTATGTGGGTGTTTTGGCAATTAGGTGACCTGATTTAACATTTGTTTAATTCGTACATTGGTTTTGATTCCATGAAAAAGACAGTCTGACTTTAAAACGGAGTGACATTTTTCTGATAAGGAAATGTTAGTAACAGCAGAATAACTGCCACGTTATACTTAGGTAAGACCACCTTGAACATTGAACATAATGTGGGCTGAATTAGCTTGATTTAGAGATAACTTCCTGTATATATATCGCGCCTATGAAACACCAAAGGAGGTGCAGTTTTCGAGCCAGGTTCTGTAACCCATCACATTGCTGTTTCCTGAAAGATCTTGTGCTGAAAAGTAAAGAGAAATCGGACTGAAAGTCGTAGTCTGTCTTTATTGAATTTATTTTCAAAAATGTATTTTATATTATGGGAAAACAACCACATTAAATGGCGTAGTCGGCAAAGATTCAAGAGTCTGAGATCACAGCCGTTGACCCTGAAGAGGTGCCAGGAGCCGCTGTCAGAGCTTCACTGAAGCCAGCAACAACACTTCGAGAGCGAGAGAGCAAAAGAGCAACCTCACCCTGTAACTGAGAGCTAACGCTCTCATATATTATTCATAATATATTATAATAGTATGAGTTTTTCGACTTTTATTTGTTTTTAATATATTTATTTACACTCAACCCCTCATTTATAGTGAGAGTTTGTGTTTGAAGATTTTGTGGAAAAAAAACAAATAAACTATCCTCAAAGTGTCAGGACTCCTGGCTGATTGCTGGTTCTATCTGTTTGGTTTGTTTATATTAACCACATGTTCCTTTGTTTGTGCTCCTAATTGTTTCTCTCCAGCCCCTCCTTCTCATTCAGTTAGTTGATTCGTCTCACCTGTCTTTGCTCATTTTCTCCTTATTAGCTCCTCTATTTATTCCTTGGTTTGTGCTGTTCTGTGCCAGATTGTTGTTTGTTTGCTTCTGACCTGACAACATTGGAGATTGGTGAACTGGTTGCGTGTAGCGAACCTCTTTTTGTGTGACTCCAGGACTCTCTCCCTACCTTCTCAGCTTTTATTTTGGTGTAGTCTCTGGCTTGCCCAACGTCCTTGCTCTCTGCTGCCTGAGGTTCTGGACACTGACCTGGTCCTGACCGTTCCACCTGCCTCTGTCCAGTTTATTTTTTGTTCCTGGTTATTTCCAGCTTAGTCTGCAAGTGTTTTTGTTTTCATTTTTTGAACTAAATAGTTTTTGTGTTTTCCCCCTGGAGTACTGAGACATTTCCTTCAGTGGAATTTTCATTTGCCTGTGGACTGATCTTTCTGAAATGTTGCCTGCTATAAATAAATGATTTGGCTTCACCTGCTTTTGGGTTCTCTGTCTGCTTACTGGCCCTGACACAAAGAGAATACAAGTTTAACTATTTTCATCAAGTCATTTGGGAGACTTGGGAAAAAAAACGTGATGTAACAATAATAATGAAAAAAAAAGGTAAAAACAAACCTGTACTTTTATTTGACATATATTCAACATTGTGGATGGAGATGTTTCACCAAAGATTGTGTAGAAACGATCTGAAGTAGCCCGTTTCATGACCATGCAGAGTTATTTCATAGAGTGACCACTAGATGTCAGTGTGGGGCCATGTGTCAGATTGTTTCGAAGCCTCGAACCAAAACGACACAATTATCTACTTCAAAAACTTCAGAAATACACACTCTTCACAATCCGCTTCATCTACAACAGTTAAAACATTTGATTTATTATATTTTTTACAAACTGATTGAGTAATATTTAGTTAAATGTATTAATAATTTTTTTGTTATTGTAGTCATCGTTATTGGTTTTGTTGTAATACTTGGACTTTTCCCTGGCTTTTCTTTGTTGTTTTGTTAAAGGTTAATTCCATTAGTAGGTTACTATATTTGTTGGAAGAGATTTGATTTTTAAGTTAAAGCAACTGAACTAGCTGAAAAACAGGCGTCCAATCACAGCTGTGTTCCAGGAAAGAAGGTTCTGCGTTCTGGCTCTTAGAGATCTCATTTAAGAGTTAAGATACACTGTTATCGGGAAACGCGGTGCAGCCGGGGATTGTGTTTTGATGAGAACAGTGCAAACCAAATAGATGAATATAAGCGTCCTGATGGCAGTGTGGAGATCCCTGAGGAGTGATGATCATGTGATCTTGTTTAGTTGAACAGCTCAGAAATCGTTCACCTCGACATGAGCTGCGTACGTATCGTGCAGAAAACACATGAAATCATTATGCTGACACATCAGAGCACTGCGATATGAACATTTGTAACTATATTAACAATTGTACCAGTATTATCGTGATTAATACAATATGGCCCACCCCAAAAGCAAAAACAATATATCTGCCCGGATGTGCTCTGTATAGATTCTAGCAGCATGTGATAATACCTCATCCTGCCGTATGTATTTTTGTGTTCATGTTCTTGTTTCTCTATAAACTCAGAGAGGATCAGTTTCCTGTAAACGCTGCTGTTTTCAGATAGAAATCCATGAGTTTGTGACTGTCTCTCTTTAATTCCAAACACGTTCTTCACTGGGACTTTTCTTCTGGGGTTCCTGTTAGCTTCAACAGCTCTGAAACTTCTCCGGATTCACCAGAGATTAAAACCCTGTAAGAGAACATCAATCAGAGTAGAAGAGGATCAGAGATCATCACTGCTGAAGATCTACTGAGAGGAGAGGATTCAGTAATTTTATTCATCACTAATCAACCATTAATACTTACTCAGAGACTCCAGTTTATAACGAGGATCATCTCTTACAGCAACAAGAGGTTCTTTATCTTCATCTTCAAGATTATTCTCTCTCAGATCCAGTTCTCTGAGGAGTGAGGAGTTAGATCTCAGAGCTGAAGCCAGAGCAGAACATCCTTCAGCTTCAACACCACAATCCCTCAACCTGCAGAAGAACCACACACTCCTCACTCTCTGCTCAGAGGAACAATCAGAACTCAGAAAACTACCCCTGAAGTTCTTCATTCTTGACACAGATCTTTCTCACAAATTAAACCTGTTTTAAATGGTTTTACACCATAATAAAATGTTATTCATACTGCCATCTTCTGCTTATCCGGGGCCGGGTCACAGGGGCAGAAGTCCAAGCAGTGATGCCCAGACCTCCCTCACCCCAGTGTAACAAACTGGTTATCACATATTTAATAATTAATAATAATACGGTAAGGGGCAATCAACCATATTATCTTAGAATCAGAACCCCAGGGAACGGATTGACTGAAATAAACCACGAATAAGGTAAATGTCCTTTTAATGCTTTATTAAATCTATTCTAGACACACAAATGAGATAAAAGTGATTTCTACTAAGCTAACCTAACTCATTCGCTCGCACACACACGCACACACACAATCACCGAGAGGGAGGGGGTGAGGAAGAGAGAGGTAGATTAGAGTAAGAGAGAGAGAGAGGGAGAGAGAGACAAAGAGAGACAAGTTTTGAACTCAAGTTATCTTTAAATATCAGTTTGGGCACGTAATTAATTTAGCATTCCCACAGTCGTTCTGTTCTCGTTACCCGCGCCAGAAGTTAAGTAATTATCGCAGTCTACCGTTTAGATCTTCGATTGATCCGGTCAGGCGTGATCCGTGACAGAACGAGTAGATCCTGGAAGGATGGCTGTGAAGGGGTGCCCGATTTGTGAGGGTGATCTTAGTGTCCCAGAAGCTTCCGTGAGAGTCCGAAGGAGTTTCCCGTTGGATTCGACAGTCTTAAGTTCAGATCACGGCTCGGTGTTGAAGAGCCGTGTTTACTTCGTCGAGAGAAAGCGCCAAACGATAACGTTCTGGACTAGTACTGCGAGCCCGGAACGAAAAGAAGACTAACTAGAAGTGAGACTATTCAGAGAAGAGAGCTTCAGAAGAAGGAAAGGAGACTATTCAGAAAAAAGAGAAACTCTACAGACTAGCACACGCGCCTCAGGTTTTAAATGAGGGGCGGGTCTTCCTCGCGGCTTTGGCCACTGAGAGTGCTAACTTGCATCAGATTGGTGGGGTTACACCATGGTCCAGCCCCAAGAGGCTCTCATCTGAAGAGAAGTTTTTCTGATTTGCATTTATTAATAAACGAAGCTATATCTCCTCAAGAGAGTACAGGATAATTTTTTACACAATTAAATCCTTTCCGTAACGTGATCTGCATTATAACAAGATCAAACACTAGGGGGCAGTTACGGAAATTCATTCATTCATTCATTCATTCGTTTTAACTGACTAAGCTATTAACTGTACAGTACAAATTATTCCATAACATGAAAGTACATTTCAGGAGATATTGTATGAGCTCATAAAGTGTTCCTAAAGCAAGCTTAGTGTTCTGAAAAGCGGTTTTGTGAATACGGTATGAGATCACGCTTCTGTGTCTCTGTAAGTCACCCAGGCAGAATCAAAGCAATCCTTTGATTCTGAGCGGCTTCGTTTGAGTTGAAACAGGCTTCGTCCACTCAGCGTTTGATCCTGGGGTCGTGGAGAGTTCGAAGCGTTCGCATGGTCGTGCCGCTTGTTAGGTGGCGTTGAGGTTATCTCCGTGACCTCTCTAAGTTCTGTGAAGGTAATTACGTTTGACTTGTTTGAATAGAATCGGATCGATGGCACCATTAGATGGGGTGAGGGCCCCCCCTCTGGAATGTGGTTTTTTCAGAATTAAAAGTGCAGTGATGAGTTGGGTCTATAGTTCTTACACCAGACACTTCCTCCAGCTCTTCCGGGGGAACACAGAGACATTCCCAAGCCAGCCAAGAGACATAGTCTCTCCATTGTGTCCTGGGTCTTCCCCGGGGCCTCCACCCAGTGGGACCTTAGCTGACTCCTCTAAGTAGCAGCAGCTCAACCCCGAGCTCCTCCCGGATGACTGAGCTCCTCACCCTATCTCTAATGGAGTGCACAGCCACCCCATCGAAAGAAAACTCATTTCGGCCGCTTGTATCCGTGATCTAGATCTTTCGGTCATTACTCAAAGTTCATGGCTACAGGTGAGGGTGGGAGCGTAGATTGACTGGTCAATTGAGAGCTTCGCCTTACGACTCAGCTCTTTCTTCACCACGATGATTTGGTACATCGACCGCATGACTGCCAACGCTGCACCAATCCGTCTGTCCATCTCTCGCTCCATCTTTCCCTCACTCATGAACAAGATCCCGAGGTACTTAAACTCCTCCACTTGAGGCAGGACATCTCCACCTCCCCGGAGAGGGCAAGCCACCCTTTTCCGGTCGAGAACCATGGCCTCGGATTTGGAGGTGCTGATTCTCATCCCAGCCACTTCGCACTCGGATGCAAACCGTCCCAGCGCAAGTATAAAGTTTTATATCAAGCAATAAATATTTGAAATGAGGAAGATAAATATGGACCTTGTGTTCTTGTGAGATTGTAGTAACTTTCACAACAAACGTTTGGTCTACACTAGATGTGAGGACCATGAGTTCTTAGCAAAATAAAATGAATACTCCACGATGCCAGTGCCAGGATTTATCCAGCTCAAACCGTGAAAGAGCGGCTCTGGGAGCCGGAGACACCATCTCCACTCATGGATTGACCTCCACAGAGTCCAGAGTTCATCACCAGAGAGAATCTTTGGGACGTTTCTGAGAAGACTTTGTGCAGCAGTCAGACTCTAGATCTGATAGAAACGAACAACACTGGATGGAAATCAATCTTGTGACATTATTACTGACGCGTGCCGAAAAAATGCCACAATTAAAGGCAAGGCAAGATTCCGATTGAAAATTATAAAAGCTGAGTGAAAACTATAGAAGAGGAGCGAGAGATCCTGGAGCTCGACATCGCTCACATGAGCCTGAGTTAGAGAGTCCAAATTTGGTTTGTATGTAGTTCAGATTCTGGTCTACAAGTGTATTTTCCTGCAAGCAGAGCTAGGGCTTTCAATTAAACAGCTGAAAAAGAATAATAAGAAGGAGAAAACCAACAAATATAATAAATGTCTTCACGGATTGTCCTCTAATAATTACAACTTTAATTTATTAAGTGCCTTTAAATCAGTTCCTAAAGAGAAAAACACACAGAACAGATGCACTAACATTATTTAAGAAAAAAAGATTTACCTTAATAAGGGTTATGAGATTATATTTTGTCTAAAATAATGTCAGACATACTAAAAAAGAAATTTTCAAGAACACTTATAACATTATTATTGATCTTCGAGATTCTGTTGACTTTAGACAAGCTAAGATTAAATTTAATAAAGGAGAGAGAATCAGGAGACAGAGCCGCGAGTCTAAATAAATATCAACAATTATAACTTTAATTTTTAACTGATATAACACATAAAATAATCTGAATACATTTAAATTAGTACAATTATTTTGATTTCTTGAACAAATTTCATCTATTTTGTTTTCAGTTTTGACTGAATTAACAGTAAAAACTCAACCATAACTGAGATGAATGTTTAACTCACGACAGTAAAAACAAACTAAAATGTAAAGTCAAAATTTTCATAACAAAAAAAATCTCTCACGTGAGTTTCTCTAGTTTACAGCGAGGATCCTTCAGTCCCTCAGAGAGCAGCTCCACTCCTCCATCTTTAAGATTATTCTCTCTCAGATCCAGTTCTCTGAGGAGTGAGGAGTTAGATCTCAGAGCTGAAGCCAGAGCAGAACATCCTTCAGCTCCAACACCACAACCTCTCAACCTGCAGAAGAACCACACACTCCTCACTCTCTGTTCAGAGGAACAATCAGAACTAGCCCCCCATTATTTTTACATTGTGTAAATATTTTTTTAATGATTAAAACATAATAAAATAAAAACAAAATAATTTCATGTAAATGTAGTGACATTAAATCTAAATACATAACTAAATAAATGATTCATATTATTCAAGATAAAAACGTCTTTAATTTAACTTTAAATAACTTAAATTTTTTTATTTCAACTAAATAAAAAACACAGAACAGACAAATAAAATTAACTTTTAAAATTATTTAAAGAGCTATGAGGTTAAAAATGCATTCATATGAAAGGAATTAAAGTGTACTCTAAACAAATGTAAAAAGGTTTTGTAGGTTATATTTTCTTTATTCTTTAAAAACAAACTAAAATGTGAAGTCAAAATTTTCACAACAAAAAAATCTCTCACGTGAGTTTCTCTAGTTTACAGCGAGGATCCTTCAGTCCCTCAGAGAGCAGCTCCACTCCTCCATCTTCGAGATCATTATAACTCAGATCCAGTTCTCTGAGGAGTGAGGAGTTAGATCTCAGAGCTGAAGCCAGAGCAGAACATCCTTCAGCTCCAACACCACAATCCATCAACCTGCAGAAGAACCACACACTCCTCACTCTCTGCTCAGAGGAACAATCAGAACTAGCCCCCCATTATTTTTACTTTGTGTAAATATTTTTTAATGATTAAAACATAATAAAATTCCAACTAAATAATTTCATGTAAATGTAGTCACATTAAATCTCAATACATAACTAAATAAATTATTAATAATATTCAAGAAAACATTTCTTTAATTTAACTTTAAATAACTTTCAATTTTTTAATTTCAACTAAATAAAAAACACACAGAACAGATGCTTAAAATTAACTTTTAAAATGATATAAAGAGTTATGAGGTTAAAAATGCATTCATATGAAAGGAATTAAAATGTAGTCTAAACAAATGTAAAAAGGTTTTGTAGGTTATATTTTCTTTATTCTTTAAAAACAAACTAAAATGTAAAGTCAAAATTTTCACAACAAAAAAAATCTCTCACGTGAGTTTCTCTAGTTTACAGCGAGGATCCTTCAGTCCCTCAGAGAGCAGCTCCACTCCTCCATCTTTGAGATTATTCAGAGACAGATCCAGTTCTCTGAGGAGTGAGGAGTTAGATCTCAGAGCTGAAGCCAGAGCAGAACATCCTTCAGCTCCAACACCACAATCCATCAACCTGCAGAAGAACCACACACTCCTCACTCTCTGTTCAGAGGAACAATCAGAACTAGCCCCCCATTATTTTTACTTTGTCTAAATATTTTTTTAATGATTAAAACATAATAAAATTAAAACGAAATAATTTCATGTAAATGTAGTGACATTAAATCTCAATACATAACTAAATAAATTATTCAAGATAAAAATGTCTTTAATTTAACTTTAAAAAAACTTTCATTTATAAAAATTAACATACGAAATAAATAAAACACAGAACAGATGCATAAGATTAACTTTTAAAATTATATAAAGAGTTATGAGGTTTAAAATGCATTCATATGAAAGGAATTAAAATGTAGTCTAAAAAATTTAAAAAGGTTTTGTAGGTTATATTTTCTTTATTCTTTAAAAACAAACTAAAATGTAAAGTCAAAATTTTCACAACAAAAAAATCTCACGTGAGTTTCTCTAGTTTACAGCGAGAATCCTTCAGTCCCTTAGAGAGCAGCTCCACTCCTCCATCTTTGAGATTATTATAACTCAGATCCAGTTCTCTGAGGAGTGAGGAGTTAGATCTCAGAGCTGAAGCCAGAGCAGAACATCCTTCAGCTTCAACACCACAATCGATCAACCTGCAGAAGAACCACACACTCCTAACTTTTTTAAACAAAGCAATTTAATATTTAAGCTGAAAATATAGAAGTGTTTCTTTCTGAAGAGGAAAAGTGCAAAATAAAAGGATTTTATTCAATCTACAAAATAAAAAAGGGTTTTCATTACTTCATGAAATTAATAATAGACACATTAACTTAAGATTTAAATAATGTTTAGCTGCAGCCTCAATAAGAACAATCAGAGAATAAAAAATCTCTCTTTCAGCTCACGTGAGTTTCTCTAGTTTACAGCGAGGATCCTTCAGTCCCTCAGAGAGCAGCTCCACTCCTCCATCTTTAAGTTTATTCTCTCTCAGATTCAGTTCTCTGAGGAGTGAGGAGTTAGATCTCAGAGCTGAAGCCAGAGCAGAACATCCTTCAGCTCCAACACCACACTCCTCCAACCTGCAGAAGAACCACACACTCCTCACTCTCTGTTCAGAGGAACAATCAGAAGTAGCCCCCCATTATTTTTACTTTGTGTAAATATTTTTTTAATGATTAAAACAATACAATTAAAATGAAATAATTTCATGTAAATGTAGTGACATTAACTCTCGATACATAACTAAATAAATTATTCATATTATTCAAGATAAAAATGTCTTTAATTTAACTTTAAAAAACTTTCATTTATAAAAATTAACATACGAAATAAATAAAACACAGAACAGATGCATAAGATTAACTTTTAAAATTATATAAAGAGTTATGAGGTTAAAAATGGATTCATATGAAAGGAATTAAAATGTACTCTAAACAAATGTAAAAAGGTTTTGTAGGTTATATTTTCTTTATTCTTTAAAAACAAACTAACATGTAATGTCACAATTTTCATAACAAAAAAAATCTCTCACGTGAGTTTCTCTAGTTTACAGCGAGGATCCTTCAGTCCCTCAGAGAGCAGCTTCACTCCTCCATCTTTGAGATTATTCAGAGTCAGATCCAGTTCTCTGAGGAGTGAGGAGTTAGATCTCAGAGCTGAAGCCAGAGCAGAACATCCTTCAGCTCCAACACCACACCACCTCAACCTGCAGAAGAACCACACACTCCTCACTCTCTGCTCAGAGGAACAATCAGAACTAGCCCCCCATTATTTTTACATTGTGTAAATAATTTAATGATTAAAACAGAATAAAATTCAAACTAAATAATTTCATGTAAATGTAGTGACATTAAATCTCAATAGATAACTAAATAAATTATTCAAAATATTCAAGATAAAAATGTCTTTAATTTAACTTTAAAAAACTTTAATTCATAAAAATTAACAAAATAAATAAAACACAGAACAGACGCATAAAATTACTTTTAAAATTATATAAAGAGTTATGAGGTTAAAAATGCATTCGTATGAAAGGAATTAAAATATAGTTGTAAGAATAATAAGGAATTCTCATTTTTATACTCTGTATTCTTGTGAAACTCTGTGTGCTGAGTGTGACTAGATTATCCTGTGTTTTTATTTCTGTGACTGATTTACTTGGTTTTATTGCTCCTTCTATCTTCCCCTGAATACCATCTGGACGGGGGGTTGGAACTCTGACTATGCTTTTGTGACCAGTTACCCCTCCCATTTGGGAGTATACAAGGAGACTAAAAACTCTGTGTTTCTAGAGGTTCTTTGTTAGAATAAACTCGTATACACCGCAGTTGAGTTGTTCATTCAAAAGCTTCTCCAAAGGCTTCGGGAAATCCGTTGGTGATGTGGCTCAAATAAAAGAAATCCTACAACTTGGTGACCCTGACGTGATCCGCCTGTGCAGGTAAGCGAATTCTATTTTTTCCTTGCCTGCCCAGGTGGGTCTTGTTTGTAGGAAGATTAGGGTTAGAATTTAGGGTTAGGGTCAAGATTCAAAATCATGGATTGTTGTAAAAGATCCATCCTTCAACAGCAGTTCTTTAGTAAATCAGTATTAGATTGCTGCGCGATCACAAAGCAGTCAGAAGTGACAGGAAATATTGAATAAACTATCTTTGCTCAGGAACATTGCCTTCAAAAACAAAAAATGCTAATGAGGAGCAGCAGTAATGCTTCTGTGAAATCACTTTTATTCTCACAAATGAGTTCCTATCGAAACAAACTCAGTCAAACGATAACTAAAAAATACTGAAATCACAATATTCTACTAGTTATTTTCATCCACACAAGTACAATGATTGAGTAGATGTGAAGGTCTCTTACTCTGCTCGTTTGGTGTTCTTGATCACTGGCATGAACCTCATCAAGGCATCAGAAGATCTGCTGTATTCATGCAGTTTAAACTCTTCTTGAGTCTTCTCTGACATCAGGAGGACAAATGCCAGAGCTGACCACTGAGCTGAGGAGAAGTTCTGAGTTGAAAGAGTTCCTTCACTTAAATTCTTCTGAATTTCCTTCACGAAATCATCTTCCAGTTCATTCAAGCAGTGAAAGAGATTGATTGTCTTCTCTGCTGACTTCTGCTTCTTAATGCTCTTTTTGATATAATCAACTGTGGGTTTGGTGTTCACTGGATTTATTTTAAGTCCTGGTAGAAGGTCCTTCAGGTCGCTTTGATTGGAATCAACTGAGAGACCCATGAGGAAACGGAGGAAAAGGTCCAGGTGACCATTCTCACTTTTTAAAGCTTTTTCAACTGATGTTTGATGGAGAGCAAACATTGACCTTTTGTTGAATTTCCACTGGAGTTGTTCTGTAAAGCTAAGAGGAAAGACATTTTCCCCCTTAACGTTGCAATTCAGAAATGCATAAAGAGCAGCAAGAAACTCCTGGACGCTGAGGTGTATGAAGCTGTAATCCTGTCGCTTGGAACGAGCTTTTTCTTTCTGGAAGATCTTAGTGCACAGTCCAGAGTAGACAGACCCTTCATTGACATCGAGTCCACACTCTTCCAGATTCTCTTTGTAGAAAATCAGATTCCCTTTCTGGAGCTGTTCAAAGGCCAGTCTCCCAAGCTTCTGAAGAATCTCTTCGAATGACTTGACTTTAAGCTCAATCTCAGGATCATCAAGGAACTTTCTGCTCATCTGCTGCTTTTGTTCTAGTAAAAGGCCGATATACATTCCAGTGAGAGTCGTGGGTATCTTCTCTTCACTTCCATCAGCCAGTCGAGGCTGCAGAACTGTGAGAGAAATCCAGCAGAAGACCGGGATGTGACACATGATGTAGAGACTCCTGGATTTCTTGATGTGTTGGATGATGTTTTCTGCTACTTCAGGTGGACAGTTTTTGTGGAAGTACTGCTCTTTCTGCTCATCGTTGAACCCTTGCACCTCCGTCACTAGATCGATGTAGTCTCGTGGTACTAGACCAGCTGCTGCAGGTCTGCTTGTGATCCAGATAAGAGCTGAGCGAAGCAGGTCTCGTTTGATGAGGCTGATAATGATCCTACTAACAGTTGTTTTTTCATTCACGTCTGTTAATTTTTCATTCTTCCGAAAGCTCAAAGGGAAACGACATTCGTCCAGTCCATCAAAGATAAACAAGACTCTACCATCCTCTTTAGGAAGAGAGCAAAGTTCATCAGCGCTACAGAAGAAGTATTTGTTAATTAGTTCCATGAGGCTGTACTCCTTTGTTATCAGATTCAACTCTCGAAATGGAAGTGGAAAGATGAAGGTTATTCCCTGATTCTCTTTTCTTTCAGCCCAGTCGAGGATCAATTTGTGGACCGAGACTGTTTTTCCCACTCCAGCAATTCCCATCGTCAGCACTATACGGTTTCGTCGACCTGTTTCACTCTGGACATTAAACATGTCTCTACACTGAATCGTTTTTTCTTCTGCAGCCTTCTTTTTGTGTTTTGCTTCAATCTGTTCAACCTCGTGCTGATCCACTACACCACCGGTCTTGTTTTCCACCACGAACAGATCGGTGAAGATATCATTGAGGTATTGTTTATTACCTGATTCGGAATTACCAAGCAACAAGCGTTCATAGTCCTCCTGGAGATTCTTCTGAAGTCTCTCTTTTATCTGTGTGAAGTCTTCTGTACTATCTGCTGTAGTTTCTCCTTTAATGGAAAAAATTATATTTTATAGAGTACATGTATCCACTTAACCAAAGTAATGTAACACTACAGGCAGTCACACATCTGGATCCATTTTAGATGCAAAGCTCTGTAAGTGATTTGGGTTCATCAATTAATCAAATGGAAGATCAGGAATACAGACGAATGAAGTGTTGGTCAAGCGAATAGTGCAAGCATAAAAAAATGGTCCTTGCATAATAGCTTTGTTTTTATCTCGAGCCAAACCCTTCTGGTCGACCAATGAAAGTCCCTCTTTTGATGATGTGTTCAGAGTGCTGCTAGGATATAAACGATCTGCTGAGTAGAACTCAATACATACGCTCACTTTGACCTCTCAACATGAAACATCAAAGAAGAAGAACAACGAGAAGAAATGCCAAAGAAGATGAAAACAGAAGAGAAAAGTTATTTTTCTCACTTCCAACACAAAGACAGAAGTTGCAAATTTCAAGCCCTGTTTGTGTCGATTAAAAGAACTTCATCTGGTTTCAGAATGTTGACATTAATACACCGGCTCTGTATTGCACCATTGGTTTTAAACGTGTCTGCAGGAGTTTGCAGATCTTCAGTTAATGCTGAATGTGAAATTTCAACAAATTGTCATTGCTGCAGGTTCTAATACACATGTATCTCACAACGCTTGTCACTGAGCCAACTCATGATGAAAAACTGCAGAACGAACAAACAACGTTCTTTAGCAAACACAACTTGTTGCAGAAGAGCATGAGATGCACCGTTTCTTTGAATATTATTTGAATTTTATTATTTGTGTGGTTAGCTGATTTCACAATATCAAGGAAGAAAAATTGCTTATAGTTGCATCTATTTTAGACTATGTATATTTGCCATGTTATCTTAAATAAATTGATTAAAGGCAAGGCAAGGCAAGGCAAGTTTATTTGTATAGCACATTTCGTACACAGGGTAATTCAAAGTGCTTTACATTGGAAATAAAGAGTAAAAAGAAAGTGCATACATTAAAATCAAGCATAAAAAAAGTCATATAAAATCAAACTGATTTAAAACACTGAAATTTAAAACATTGATTAAAACAAAGATTAAGATTTGAAGTGCAGAGGTAAAATAGTTGTTGGACGTTGGTGCTCAGTCGACAAAAGCGCAACTAAACAGGAGAGTCTTTAGCCTGGATTTAAACGTGACTAAAGTGTTGGCACCCTTCCTCTGGAAGTTGTTCCATCTGTGGGCCGCATGGTAACTAAAGGAGTATTTTCCCTGTTTGGAATTTACCCGGGGTAGATCTAATTTATTAGATCTGTGGGATCTCAGCTCTCTGTTTGGTGTGTATTCACTGATCATGTCTGTTAAGTATTTTGGTGCTAAGTTATGTTTAGACTTATATACGAGCAGCAGAACTTTAAAATCTATTCTGAAGGAGACCGGCAGCCAGTGTAGAGACTTAAGAACTGGAGAAATGTGTTCTGACTTTCTAGTTTTAGTTAGAATTCGAGCCGCTGCATTCTGAACGAGCTGGAGCTGTTTAATGGTCTTTTTGGGACGAGCGGTTAAGAGGCCGTTACAGTAGTCCAGCCTGCTGGAGATGAAAGCATGAATCAGTTTCTCTAAATCTCGTCTGGAAACGAAGATCTGATTCTTCAATGTTTCTAAGATGGTAATAAGCGGATTTTGTCATTGATTTTACGTGGCTATTGAAACTAAGATCAGAGTCCAGAATCACCTCAAGATTCCTGATTTGTAGTTGTGAGGCCCTCAGCAGTGAGATACGAGTTAACCTTCACAACCTCGCTTTTGCTTCTGAATGCAATGACTTCAGTTTTGTCCTTGTTTAATTGAAGAAAGTTGTAAGTTGTTTTGCATCCAGTTTTTAATTTCATCAAGACATTTGCAGAGAGAGTTTTTCATTTTCTTGTCTGCTTTTTCCCTTTCTG
This sequence comes from Danionella dracula, assembly GCA_900490495.1. NCBI lineage: Eukaryota > Metazoa > Chordata > Actinopteri > Cypriniformes > Danionidae > Danionella > Danionella dracula. Next base: position 120,096 of record UELW01000922.1, read on the forward strand.
GGTCGCCACAGTACACCGCCAACTATATGTTTTATGCAGCGCATTCCCTTCCAGCCGCAGAAACATTCACACACACACTTATTCACATTCATACTCTATGGACAATTGTTTTTTTCTCAATTGACTTATTCCGCACGTCTTTGTTCTTGTGGGGAAACCGGAGCACCCGGAGTAAACCCACGCGCTCACGAGGAGAACATGAGAACTCCACACAGAGACTGACCTGTGAGATGACCGTGCTACCCACTGTGCCGCCGTGACGCTCCCATTCTGGGAGAATATCAAGGAAGAAAAATAGCTTATAGTTGCTTCTTTTTTAGACTATGTACATTTGCCATGTTATCTTAAATAACTGGATTAAATCATGTAACTTATTAAACAAATAATTTCTCACTTAACCCTCACCCCCCACTTTCCAAGGAATGTTCCTGTAACAAATATTCAGAGAACATGTCAGATCATATCTGTAAAGAATTTCCTTTTCATTTTTCTTTGGTAGCTCTGAACAGAAGTAAACACTCCAGAGATCATTATCATCTTGAGCTTCCAGCAGAAGAATATTTGGAAAATCATCAGGTTTCAGGAGCTAAAACACTTCCTCTGGTTCACTCTCGGCTTTCTTCTGCTGCGCAACACAAATCATAAACGAGGGTTTAATTACCAAAGCCCTGCAAACAAACGCCCCAAAAGAGTTGCTTTAACACTATAAAAACCTTAAATGCTTTGTTTCACACGAACCTGAAAGCTGTATTTAAACAGAGCATCACATTATTCATTCTCATATCAGCATTTTACCTTCCTTTGTTTTTCGACTGTGTTCGTTCTCTAGCTCTTCTGCTAGAGCGTTCTTCTTCATCTTTCTCAGGATGGTGATCGTGAGGGTCACTGCCTTCTTCTGTCCACACCGCTCCACCATCATATCTATGGTGCTGAGAACATCTGCGTTCTCCATCTTACATTTTGGGAAACGCTCATCATTCACTAGATACCACTTGAACTTCTTCAGTTCATCTTGCACCAGACCTTCCAGTGTCTTCACCAGAAGATCATTAACAGGTGCCATCATTCACAGAGTCTGGAGAAGAAAAACAAAGCTGTAACCCATGAACCACGCATCCAGCCTGGAGATCTCATACCAGAGGAGTAGCGCCACCTCCAGCCTGATCTCTCCAGCTGTCCAGGTTAGCAACTCAGGAACCAGAAACTAACCTTCTATTTCCATTAGGAAAAGGCTTTTTAGCTTAACAGTTTTCACCCATTTTTATTTATACATTTGCATTCATAATTAAATGTAAACTTGTAACATAATCACAACCAATAACAACTATTGTTTAAGTTTCAAAAACATTAACCTTGTTTACAAAATGCCATTATGTTTATTCATGCCAAATATTAAATATTAGCACTTTCACTAAAGAAAGGAACGGTGGCTCTTAAAAACCAGGATGTCTGGTTTAATAACGAAATAAAAATTGTTTTTTCTAAATCTTTTTTACATTGAGAGTGAACACTTGTTAAAGTTTAATTCAGCACTTGAAAAGAAGAACTACTGTTATTATGAACAAATATACTCTCTTTTTAAACAATTTATACTCTCTTTTTAAACAATTTTTCACACTTGTTAAAGACAGTGACCAGAACAACAAAACTGATCTCTTTTTAAACCTTAAGTAATATATATACCTTTCCTTTTTCGTAAAAAAAAAGTATGATTTAATATTCAGGTGACTTTCTGTTTGTCTTTTGTACTTTGCATTTTGTTACTATTGATCATTTAACGCTGATAAAGGGAAATATGTTTGCGATTGTTTATTTGTTAATGTTACAAATGGTTGAGGAGAAATCAAGTTATTTTAATTGATTACATATATTACGTTCAATTTATCCCCCGGTTTAAATATTCAACGTAAATGTTGATGGCATCAATAAACATAATTTTAATTTGTAAGAGTGATTAATGTATTTGAAATGTGTCCGTTCAATTAACAAATTAATAATTTTGATTTGTTGTGATCCTTTATAGGAGACAGAAAGTTTAAAATCAATTATGGATGCAAGTCTATTAAAACATATTAGAAAATGGGTAAATAAATCATTTTCCTGTAAAGAGAGTCTCATTACGTTCTTCATCGCTTCACTTACTTTGTGTTTTATTGAGCGCTGAAGAGATGATTTCCTCAAGAATCTGGATTTCTTTGTTGATAAAGAAGGTGAGGTGCTTTCAGAAACGTAACTTTCTGTTCTGTTTCGTCCTGAACTCTCGAGAGAAAACTCTAAACCTGCAAACATCCTTAAACTGCTGAGAAGAGTTTTTCAATAATCCTTTGCTTCTTCACTCAGAGTTAATCCGCGCGGAGCATTTATGAAGAGACTTGGATGCATACATTAAAGATATTTAACCATCCACAAGCAAGAAAAAGTGATGAAAACTTTGAGAATATTCTCCTCTGTGTGTCCTCTTAAGCAGTGCTCTCTAACAGTCTCTCCACCTCTCTCTCTCACTCTCTGTCTCCCTCTCTCTCTTTCGCTTTCTCTCTGTCTCTCTTTCGCTTTCTCTCTCTCTCTCACTCTCTCTCTCTCTCTTTAAACGAGTAAAACAAGTTATATGCCCTCTGGCGATTCTTGTTTTGTTTTCTTGAGTTTAGTTAAAGGTGTAAAATCCCATTTAGCTGTAGAGGGGCATTCAATACAAGAATTTCATTCTCTTATAAACATACGTTAACAGTGAAAAACGTGCTTCTGTCAGTAAAGGTCATACACTGTAAAAAAAATCTTATGTGGTATTTACATAAAAAGTTATGTTAACAATTTTACACAACTGTTAATTGTGTAATAAATTGTGTAGAAAATGTTAAAGCATTTTTTGGTTTTAAAGCTTTTGTTTTTGAATTTATTTTGTAAAAAAAATCCCAAATTATTTAACTAGAAACAAATTGTTTTTAAGCCGTTTATAAAGCTTCTTCTTTTTATCCAGAATCTACTAATTTACTAATAATAAATAATGTAAAAAGTCCTGAATTAATTCGCCAGGCAGTTACGTACTGAATTCACATTTTATTATTTATTTTAGCATTTCATACTAAGTGTTTGTTTACGATTCAAGAGAATTTACAAGAATAATGTTGTAATAAAGGATATAAGTTCCATTAAGCCCTTTATTGAAATGATGAAAAAAGGTAAAGATGCTTCTGATGATGTTGTAGACACTATAAAACACGAGTCTGAGTTGATTTGTAAAGGAATTGTGTATCTGTTATCTGTTGTTCCGGTAAATGTGTAGGAGTGCTGGAATGCTGTTTGTTGACAAAAAAAAACATGTAAGATGAAACCTGTGCTCGACTCGACCAAAGTTTGGTCAGATGTTCCGTATAAAGACAGTGCAAAGCAGGAAGTTCTTGCTCTTTCTGACATCATGGCGCAGCCACGCCAGCAGTTGGGTGTGACCGAGGGCACAGTTCCGAATTTGTTTAGTCTTGGATCTACTAATAGTTTTGTATCCAGTTTGCTTTCGTTTGTACTTTTTAAAATGTAATAAATTGAAGTTAGGGCTTTCTCTTCATTTCTGGACATTGGACTTCTTTGTGTGGACATTGATCTTTTTTTCTACAACAGATGCTATTAAAATATTATATATGGTTACAAATTTTTTCGATCCAAATTATAGAAACATGAGATTGGTGTGAATTTACTTACTAAAAATTTACTACAACTGTGATAAAAAAACTGCGATAGCGCATCAGGTGATGTGAGTACCGAGCACAGATTGGGGAGTTGAGAGCATGTGTTTACTGAAATCTTGTTTTAAACCTCTTTTTAATCTTTTATGGCTTCAGTGTTCGTTAGAGTGAAACCTGCTGCCATTTGGGCTATGTATATTTATAGCTTAACATTTTTTTAAAACGTCTGTTGGGCGTTGTCCACGCTGCTGGCAACCATAAGGTGGTGCTCAGAGCTCTCAAACACTAGTCTGATTCTCTGCTTGAGCAATGAGTCTTATGTGCCATCCGTTTCCCCTACCCATGAGGTTCTGCTGCCTCATTGTTCGCATGTGCACCACATGAAAAGTGCAATTTTTCGTCATTCTTATAACCACACCCAATATTTAATATTTTTATATTTTACCCTACGTTTCTCGAGAAAGGTAAGAGATTTTAATTTTTATCTATTTTTTTGGGTTATTTCTATACAATATTACATACAATTATTGTATCAATAAAGTTTTTATCTAGCGCTTCTATAGCAGTTGCTTTCAAAGCAGCTTCACAAAGTCCTCGTGAGGATCAGGTAGAGTAGATAGGAGTTCCTCTGTGAGGCCCCTGGGAGCCTCGCTGACTGAGGCAGGTGCTAATCACCTCACCAGCATAAAGAACATACAAACTGAAGATCCATCGATGAACCCGAACGAGCCACAGCACCTGAAAAAAAACAAAGACAAAACAGAAATTAACAAATGAAAAAACAACGGTTAGAAAACTGTAGCACAGAAAAGAAACAGGTGATCAGCATCAGCTGCAGGATGAGTGATAAATGAGGAGAGCTTAGAGAGGAACATTGAGCCACAGTGTTTTTTTTCAACAGTTTGTATGTGTATAGTGCTCAGACACCAGATCCTTTTAGACAAATACCAAGAGATAATTATTGGCGCACTAGATTAAACAGATATGTTTTTAATTTACTTCTGAACTCTGTGAGCGTAGCTGAGCTCCGGACAACATCCGGGACTTTATTCCAGAGCTTCGGGCTCTATCAGAATGCTCTGCCTCCTCTGGTGGATCTACTCATCTTCAGACTGCTCAGGTAGAGCGGAGCCAAGCCATTCAGCGCCTTAAAGGCAAGGAGCAGTATCTTGTAGTCAATGAGATATTGTACAGGAATCCAATGAAGAGAGCACAGAACCGGTGTAATGTGATCATATTTCTTTGTTCTTGTGAGAACTCTAGCTGCTGCGTTCTGGACTAACTGTAATTTTTGTAGCGTGGTGGCTGGACAGCCGGCTAACAGAGCATTACAATAATCCATTCTGGAGGTCATGAAAGCATGCACTAATTTTTCTGCATCTACAATAGACAGCATGTTCTGCACTTTAGCAATATTCCTGAGGTGAAAGAAGCTCTTAGTAACATAAGAGATCTGGTTCTTAAACGTCAGTTCACTATCTGTAATAATGCTAAGATTATTAGCATTGGAAAAATAGTGGAAAAATGAACAGTGTGTACCCCAGCTCCAGATTTAAAACTGAGAGATTCTGTAATTGCTTTTTAGACCCAACAAGTAATATTTCTGTTTTATCGGGATTTAGCATTAAGAAAATTTTAATTAATCCAATCATTGATATCAGCGACACATTCTGAGATCTTATTTAGCTTTAAAGGCTCGTTAGGTTCTGCTGAGATATAGAGCTGGGCGTCGTCTGCATAGCAATGGAAACTAACCCCATTTCTTCTAATAATTTTGCCAAGGGGCAGCATTTATATTGAGAATAGGATGGGTCCTAAAACGGATCCTTGAGGAACTCCATACTCTACTGCTATTGTGTCTGATGAGTCTCCATTTACATGAACAAATAGATCATTTGAAATTTTAACCAGCGCAGTCTCTGTGCTGTGATCTGCTCTAAATCCAGATTGAAGCTCTTCATAACAGTTGCTCTTCTGTAAGAAGGAGCTGAGCTGTGCTATAACAACTTTCTCTAATATTTTTGGCAAGAACGGAAGGTTAGAGATTGGCCTATAGTTGGATAACTCAGTAAGATCCAGGTGCATTTTTCTATTAGTGGTTTAATTACTGCATGTTTTAGCTGTTTGGGAACGTAACCTAGCGATAGAGATGAGTTTATAATATTTAGAAATGGTTCTTGAGCTATTTTTAGCAATTCTTTCAGTAATTTTGTGGGTACAGGATCTAGAGAGCATGTTGTTGATTTAGATGCTGTGATTATTTTTAGCAGTTCTTTCAGGTCAATATTTGAAAAATTTTGCAGCGAGTGAGTCAAAGGTATAGGGTTTGAGTTAAACTGCTTTGATTGAATATGAGTTTTTGTGATTTTGCTATTTAAGTGATTTTATAGCTGCATTTGAATCTGTCAATGTTTGAACGTTTAGTAGATTAGCCATTGTTTCAAATACGAGGCGTGGGTTATTTTGATTTGTTTCTATTAATTTGTGATAATAGTTAGTTCTTGCAGTTTTTAATGCTAGTCTATATTATTGTATAACTTCAAGAATTTGCAATCCTCCTTCTTTTAATAACTTCATTCTCATGCCTAATTTAAAGACATTACATGAATTACGGTACTAAATGAGGATGTGCTTGCAAGAGAGATATGTTTGAGTTGCATTCTGCATGCGTAAAGCAGATATAGGTTAAAGGTGAAGTAAGTAGGCCAAAAAGTTAACTCTGTGCATCTCTGAGCCTAAGGCGTCACGGTGGCGCAGTGGGTAGCACGGTCGTCTCACAGCAAGAAGGTCGCTGGTTCTAGGCTCGGCTGGGGCAGGTGGCATTTCTGTGTGGAGTTTGCATGTTCTCCCCGTGATCGCGTGGGTTTTCTCCGGGTGCTCCGGTTTCCCCACAAGTCCAAAGACATGCGGAATAAGTGAATTGAATAAGAACAATTGCCCATAAATGTTTCCCAGCGATGGGTTGCGGCAGGGAAGGGCATCCGCTGCGTAAAACATATGCCAGTGAGTTGGTGGTTCATTCCGCTGTGGCGACCCCGAAAGGGAATAAAGCCGACATGAAGATGAATGAATGAATGAATGAATCTCTGAGCCTGCCTGGTGGGCAAAAGAGGTAGTGTGTGTGATCATGAACACTCCATGATCTGGAAATGAGGTGGACATGCCTAGAAAGACGAGATCGGAATGCGTCATAACGGGTATAAAAGATGAAGACATGCACAGAGCGGACGGATTTGCTAGCGGAGCGGCGTCATCCCCAGAGCCAGGAGACACCTGATGATGGACGACCAAGCGAGGAAAAAACTTTTAAGACGATGAAAAGACATTTGCTTTGAGAAACCAACCAACCAATTTTTATCCACGATGGATGAGTACTATTTTACTTTATGATGATTATTATGTTTTGTAATATATTTAAAAAGCGATTAATTAAAAGAAATGTAATTAATTGCAATTACTGACTATCGAGTTTTTGATTTAAAAATGATTTTTAATCTTTGATGAAAGATTTTTAATGTAAAAGCTTAAGAGAAAGAACTGACCACAAAGGAGTCTTCTGACCAAGCTCTAAGCATTTAAAACTTAGAATTTAGGGCAGATTCGACTTACTTAACCTAACCTGAGAATAATAAATAAAAAGGTTGAAGGTGTAAAAGATTAAAGGATTAATTGAACACCATAAAACAATATTTAGACATGCTCTCTTTCTAGACAATTTTGAATACTTTCAATCAAGTTTTTTCCATTTACACTTATAGTTTCTGGTTTGTCTTTTTAGCACCTTTGTATTATCATCAGACCACAGAGTGGCCTGTCTATCTCTGACTTGTTTTAATTTAACAGTGTCTAGGGTGCTAGCGAGAACATTATTCATACTGTAGGTGATTGTTTCAAGTTCATTTTCATCTGCAGGTACACTAGAAAGGTGAGTAATATCTGTTAGGTTTTTTTTTAAATAAATGCTTCTTTAGTATTTTGGTTTGTATTTCTCCCTAGTTGGTAGCGTTGAATGCTACTGCTAATGTTTATAGTATGCATAGCAGAAGATACAAGATAGTGGTCTGAGATGTCCTCACTTTGAGGTGATATAACAATGTCACTGAGGTCAATGCCATGAGATATTCTAGAGTGAGCTTTAGACGGTGAGTTGCACTGACCACATTTTGCTTAAACCCACAGGAATTTAGGAGGTCTGTAAAGGCAATACCCAACGAGTCTTTTTTGTCATCGATATGAATGTAAAAGTCTCCAACAATCAGTATTTTATCTGCTTCGACCAAAAGATGTGCAACAAAATCAGCAAATTCTTGAACAAAGCTAGAATTGTGTTTTGGTGGCCTGTAGACAACAGCTGATATTACAGAGAATGCACATCTTTGTTTTGATTCTGCCGGTGTAATATGGAGCACAAGTACTTTGAAAGATTTAAATTTATGTTCTGTCTTTTTGAGTTGAGCAAGATTCATGATTGTCACGGTAATTTTTGAATGTCACTTCATTTAATCCAAAATAATCGTTTATGTGCATGTTATACTTAATTGTCAGTTAAAACGGAAACATCCACTTAATTAAATAACTTTTATTTTCATGATCTGTGCACCAAAATCATAATCTTTAATAAAAAAACACCTGAGTATACAATGTGTAAGAAATAATCACTCTAAAGTCTCCAGTATTGGGTGTTTATTAAGGGTAGTTAAATCTCACTGGCTTTTTTTCACTTTATATCACTCTAAAGTCTCCCGTATTGAGTGTTTAATAAGGGTAGGTAAATCTCTGGCTATTTTTCACTATATATCACTCAAAAGTCTCCCGTATTGGGTGTTTAATAAGGGTAGTTAAATCTCACGGGCTATTTTTCACTATATATCACTCTAAAGTCTCTTGTATTGAGTGAGTAATAAGGGTAGGTAAATCCCACGGGTTAGTTTTCACTATAAATCACTCTAAAGTCTCTCGTATTGAGTGTTTAATAAGGGTAGTTAAATCTCACTGGCTATTTTTCACTATATATCACTCTAAAGTCTCTCGTATTGAGTGTTTAATAAGGGTAGGTAAATCTCACAGGTGTGGGATTTTTATTATTGTTTAATCAATGCTTATAAATGATCTGTCATTTAATCAACTGCTAATAGAACTTCTTTACAGCTTAATCAAAAAGACATTGCCTTACTCCACTCATTTTTGGGATTGTTGAGTGTATGGGTGGGGGTGTATGGGAGTCTTGTTAGTATGCTAGTAAATGATAATTGTATATGGGATCATTGATTTTGTGGGTGAAGGTTTAAGGGTTTTTACATTAGTAGGCCAGTAATGATAATTATATTGTATTAGAAAAGAATAGGTGGTTTAAATGTGTGTATTAGAATAGAGAGGAGAAGGTCAAGACAGAAACTAAAGTCTCTTTTGGGAAAAAGCTCTGCGAGCTTGACTCCCTGATTATAGATACCATTGATGCAGTTTTATGTGTGAGCATCTGCTTGTTAGTAAAGCCAGAAAGTTGTGCTATGAACAGATAAGAGGGGATCTGAAAGTGCTGCTGTCGAAGGCCAAAGTGGGGGCGTCTACGGCCGCATACCTCTGAGAGCCGGTGGTTGAAACGGGAAGAATAATTACACCAGCTTAAAGCTATAACTTCCAAGGATTGGACTCTCTCTCTCTCTCGCTCTCTCTGCTGGAAGGACGATCAGATGAGGAAGGAGGAGCCATCATGTTCGGCAATAAATTGTATGTTTAATTATGCAAGGATTTGCCTTCTCTTAAGAACACACAGCTGAACTGATCCTCATTGTCTCAGAATAATAAACCTCTGTTATTTGATTCTCAAACTGAAGTCCTGATCATTTTGAACACGCAAGGATCCCTCGGATCCACAACAATTGGTGACCCCGACGTGATGGTCAAGGGACTGACCAGTAATTGACCATAACGAGGAAGGATTCAAATTCAACACGAGTCGGCCAACTTAAAAATAGGTAAGCAGAAACCTGTTTATTCGAATTCTGCTATTGACTAAAACTAAATTTGTGTGTTGAATTTGATGAACACCCCGGTTTAAAAGTAATATTGAAAGAGGTTGACACTTTATTCTGTTACAATGAGACAAAGAAATTAACTGTGTGATATTAGGTTTTGATGCCTTTAGACAATAAAAGTTCTGTAAAACCAGAAATAATATCAGGTTTAAATTCCTTTAGAGAGCGGTTCTATTAAAATAACTGTGTGGTCAGCTTTAAATTCCTTTAGAGAGCGGTGCTATTAAAATAACTGTGTAATCAGGTTAAAATTCCTTTAGAGAGCGGTTCTATTAAAACCAAATTTAAGCATTTTATTGCTGATAAACGTTTGGTGCCAGTACGACATAAATTGGGTCAGTACAAAATTCATTTTTTTCTGTTGTGTATTTGTTACTGCTCTTTTTTTATGCTGTTTTTTGCGCTTATTATTCTTGCTGTGTTTTATATGTTTGTGAAGAAAAATGTCTGAGTTAGAGAAAAAGAGTGAGAAATATGATTGTGTGCCTGTGACCACACAATGGAAAAATGTGGTGGATATGATTATGGATCAAACAGAACCAAATGATCAGAAAAAGAGACGGAGGGAGTTAAAGAAGAAATGGATTGAACTGTGTGAAGATAAGGGGTGGATTGATCCGAAGAAAGTCAAAGTATCGTTGCCAGGAAAAATCAGAGAAATGGAAAAAAGAATGTATAACAGATTGAAGGGACAGGAAAATAGAAAAGGAGAAGGTGGTTGGTTTGAGAGAAAGAAAAGTGATAAAGATTGTGCCGAAAGAATCTCCGCGCTTGGACTAGTTTGGCTCTGACAGCAACAGCATTAGAGAGGAGAGAAAAGAAGAAGGAAGTTCACCAGACTGGGAGCAAGAGTAGAATGATAGAGACAGGAAGCGCTTGACTGCCACCCTCTGCCCCGCCTCCAACCAAAATGCCTGACCTCTACCCGAGTTTGGTTCAACCCCCTCCGCATGAACAACCCACTTCTGCTTTGCAACAGCCAAATGTTATAGTGAAAGGAGGAACCATCGATGTAGAGATACCAGATATAAATTAATTAAATGGTCAAGTGCAAGAACTAAAATATACTGTACACAGAGAATTTGCTGACATGTCGAGGAAAGCACGGACAGTCATAGAAAAGATAGAGAGAAGCATTAGATAAGAACACGTAGTGGAAGAAGAAAAATCAGAAGTTAATTCTGTTTCACAACACAGCATGCGATCTCAATACAGTGACAGGGAAGGAAAAGCAGCCTTGGAGTCAACTGCTAATTTGGAATCCAAAACGAAACAAGTAATAATTACTGGTAAAATGACAGTACAAAATGCTCACCCAGACTGATTAAAGACAAAGAATATCCAGGCCATCCCTCTAATGGCTCCTCTGCTACAGAAAGCAGATGGGCGTGACGTGTACCAACCATGGACATAAACAGACATGAATACTGTTGTGAGTAAATTACCACCTCTAACTTCTGGAGGGAGCTGTTGGTTAAGTAAACTCACTTCATAATGTCATGGAACTACACTGGCTTTGGGTGATGTGAGATGCCTTTTGGGTCAAATTTAACTGCTGCACAAATGACAGACTTTGAACAAAATGCAAGAATTCCAACCTGTCAAAATGACGTTCCCTTCACACAGGTGAGCACTCTGATTGGTGCAGCACTGCGGGCGATGTTCCCTATTCCTCCTACAGTGTACCAAAACATTAAATTTCGAATCAAACCTGGAGAAATCGGAGCAGCTTATCATTTTCGTTGTGCTAGTGAATGGGAATCAATGGTAGAAAAAAATGGTATTAATAATGCTGTGACAAAGATATTTTCAGAACGGCAGTGATGTCAGGAGCACCAAATGGAGTGAAGCAAGCCATGGACAATCACCCAGATATGCAGGGGGCTTCAAATGAGGTATGGGAAAGACATTTGATTTTTCACACAGATAAGGCAATGGACAGGACAGCAAAGGACGAGGAAGAGATAGAGAAAACCAAGACACAACTCCTCAAACTGCAGCTGGAAGCGGCTAGGAAGGGAGACAAAGACAAAAAACCTTCAAAGCAGATGCCTCAACAAACAGAGTCAGCCTCAGCCACAATATGACACAAGCAAGTATGAGCAGCGCCCACAAGGGTGGAACAGACCCCTGAGGGGAAATATAATAGGTGGAGGTGGGGGAGCTAATTACAGGAGTGAAAGATGTTGCTATGGGTGTGGCAGTATAGAACACTTCATTAAAAATTGCCCTGGCCAAGCCACTGGCAGAGGTCATTTTAGAGCACCGAATGCGGGGGATGGGGTCCCTGAAGAGGAGGTGGCTCGGGTGGTCTAGGGGGAGGACCAGCCACACCCCGACAACACCTTCCATCATCCTCTCACTTTCAGGCGCCCATGCTCCCAACCTGGGGCCGACAGGATGGTGCGGACCACTGTTGAAGGGGCCTACAGAAAACCACCATGAGGGGTTGTGCCGACCCACTCATGGAGATAGTGGTCAACAACAGACCACTAAGTGCCTTAGTGGATACAGGGGCAACTTACTCTACGGTGACAGAGCATATTGACAAGCGTCAACTGTGTAACACAATGTGTAACCGTGAGAGGGTTTTCTGGTATGGCTAAAAAATAGCCTCCGATGAAACAACTACTAGTTAAAATAGCAAATCAATCGCTAACTCATTATTTCTTTTATTCGTGTAATGCACCTGTCCCTCTACTAGGAAGAGATGTGCTGATCAAATTAGGAGCAAGCATCCTTTGTACACCAGAGGGCATAGTGGTGACCTAGCGGAGAAGGGAATCAATGGGTTTAACAAGTGAGGGTCAGAGAACTGATGCAGACATTTATTGGGTAAGACTGGAAGACAGAGAAGATGACATGAGTGTTAACAAACTTTTTGCTAAATATAGCTCTTGGATTCATCAGCTAAATGTCTTTGTGCCTCCAATTGACCCTCTACATTGTACACTTTTTTATGACAGGAATGACACAACTCTATACCAGGAAGTGTTCCAGGAAGTAGAAGGAGACAAGTGGGTCCTGAGAGGAGAAGGAATCATGATAGGGAAAGAAGGAGTGGTAGCGCCAATATGCTTTACTGAAGAGCAGACGAAATGGTATGAAAATCAGATACAGCAGCACCACACATTTCCCTAGCATTACATCCACGACATGAAGCAAGAGAGCTGGGACAAATGGCCAAAAGACTACTACAGGTAACAGACTGGGAGAAAACAGGTAGAACTAACGTGAAACTTCATGAAAAATATCCAGGTGTCATGGCAGAGAAAACACAGATGGGGAAGGTTCAGAGGAGCTCATTGCATCACTGCCTGAAGAATTATGGTCTCAAGGCCCCACGGATATGGGATTTTGTAATGTAATACCTGTAACATTTGAACTGACATCTACCAATCCCGTATGGGTCCCACAGTATCACAACAAACCAGAAGCTGAAGAAGGAGTGGCCAGTACAGTGGCTGGTCTCCTAGAGGGAGGAGTGATAACTCGATTTGACTCTGAGTGGAACACTCCCCTCTTTCCGGTTCCTAAAGCAGGTACACAAAATCACAGATTAGTGCATGACCTCAGAGAAATCAATTCTGTGGTGGCCACACCTACATTGGCGGTGCTTAATCCTTATGTATCACTCTCTGTTTTGACACCATCTCAGAAGTGGCTCACGTGCATCGGTTTGGCAAATGCATTCTTTTGCATACAAATTGAAGAAGAATGTAAAAAGTATCTAGCATTTACTTTCAGGAAAAAGCAGTACTCTTACAACAGATTACCACAAGGTTTTGTTTTATCACCTGGAATTTTTAACAGTATGCTAAAGCAACAACTTGATGGCTGTGATATATGATGTGTATATGATAATGTATGTTGATGACATTCTGTTAGCAGCTCCTTCACAAGAAAGTTGCCTCATTGATTCTGCAACAACTGCACAAATCAGGATTCAAAGTGAGCAAAGCTAACTACAAATATGCAGAGCAACTGTTACTGTTATGGGAAGATTGATTACAGCTACAGGGTCATCTCTGACCAGCAGTCATAGGAGTAACATCCTCTCGCATCCTAAGCCAGTCACTGTTTCTGACATAATGTCTTTCTTAGGTTAACTGGATTCAGCAGACACTACTTACCAATGTATGTAGCATCAACAATGCCCTTAAGGCAGTTGATGAAAGAAAAAGGGATGAAGAATCTGAAATCAAGACTGGATTGGACACCGGAAGCGGAACAATCCTTCATTGAATTAAAGCTGCAGCTTTCTAGAGCAGCTTCCATAAATTGCCCAGAATTCACATCTGCATTTTATTTGGATGTCTCTGAAACAAAAACCTTTGCATATGGGGTGTTGTTCCAGAAACAACGCGGCCAAAGAAAGGTCTAGACCTACGCCAGTGTTCTCTTGGATAACACTGAAAAGAGGCAACCCACATGTGCCAGATTTGTTGCTGGATTGGCTAAAATCATTGTTATGGGCCATAAATTAAATGTACTGACATCTCATTCTGTTATGTCCTTTGTTAACTCGACAGCATTTACATTCTCTTCCTTGAGACCTAACATTACTTATTCCCATGAGGGAATAAACATGGCAGACCTAATAACTGACGGTGAACCCCATGACTGCGCCCCACTGACAGAGGCTGAATCAAAAATTCGCGAAGGACTTCAGGCAATTGAGCTCGCACCAGCTCCAGACATACTAAATTTGTTTAGAGACGGCTGTTGTTTCAGGGCAGAGGATGGTACGCTGAAGTCTGCTTATGCTGTGGTGGAGTCTGTAGGGGAGAGCTTTGTGACAAGAGTTTCAGACACGTTGGAAGGGAAGTAGTCTGCACAAAGAGCTGAATTTCTGGCTATGTTACAGGCTCTGCGTTTTGCGGCTGGGAAAAGAGTCAACATTTATAGTGATTCTGCTTATGTGGTGACAGCTGTGCAAGTTGAAATGCCTGTGTGGAAGAGATGTGGTTTTACTACCTCAACGGGTCGACCCATTGCGCATGCGAAAGAAGCACTGGACCTCTTAGAGGCTCTTATGCTTCCTACTGAAGTTGCTATCATTAAATGCCAAGGGCACTCCAAATTGACAAACCCCATTTCAAAGGGAAAAGAAGCAGCTGATTTGGCGGCCAAACAAAAAGCAGGGTATGTAGTTACCCAAGCCATGGTGAAATCTAATACTAGTTTTGCAGACCTCTTACCAAAATTTTCTAAAGAATTCATTGTAATTGAGCAAAAAAGTGCCACACCAGAAGAGATCTCTGCATGGAATGAAGGTGGAGCACAGTGCTCCCACGATCATTTTTGGCAGGCACCAGATGGAAGGCCAGCTTTGCCATCCTCTCTTGTGCCTGCTGTACTAGCTGAAGCCCACAGTCTGGCTCATGTGGGTGAAAAACAAATGCTCAAAAATGTACAGGTATGGTGGCATCCTTTTATGCCATCTTTGATTGCAAACCATATTCAAGAGTGTGAAACCTGTCAAAAACATAATGTCAAGCCTTCTTTCAAGCCAAAGAGAGGGTGGTTCCCTCTCACTTCCGGACCAGGTGAGGATGTTGTTATTGACTTCACAGACATGACGGAGAGGATACATGGGAAAAGATATCGTTTGGTTATGGTTGATTACTTCACAGGGTGGCCAGAAGCCTTTTCTGTAGGAATAGAGGACAGCACCGCTGTTATCAAATGCCTAATCAATCATTACATTCCCCATTATGGTTTTCCACAAAGAATTCGATCTGACAACAGTTCACATTTCAAAAATGAGTACTTAAAAATTGTAGAACAGACCCTTTGGTTAAAACATTCATTTGGAGCAGTATACCATCCTCAAAGCCAAGGGAAAGTCGAGCGCATGAATTTGACACTGAAATTGAAACTGGACAAAATTTGTGCTCAGACTAAATTGACATGGCTTGCTGCCCTGCCACTCGCTCTCTCATGTCTATACGATCCTCTATCAACAGAGACACTGGTTTCACACCCTTTGAGTTGCTTACTGGTCGTCAGCTGTACCCGGAAGGAGCTTCACCTCTCGCACACACTCAATATTTTGACAAATTAACCGCTTTGATTGCATGTTTTTCTGTACAGACTGAGAAGCTATCTGACGATCCACTTCCAAAGCCATCTGAGTGGGTTAGACTTCGAGTCTTCCGGAGGAAGTGGACGGAACCCAGGTGGACTGATCCATTGAGGGTCACTGCCAGGACGCCCCACTGTGTCCAACTGCAGGGGAAAGGAGACACGTGGCATCACCTCAGTTCGTGTGTTCCTTGTGATCCTCCCAAAAGGTCCTTCGCTTCAAAACAGAATGGCATTGGAAATGCTACTAGTTGAAAAAGGAAATGTGTGCTCTATGGTGGGCGAATTAAGTTGTTCTGTCATTCCCAATAATACCGCACCGGACGGGTCAGTGACCCGAGCACTTAATGGATTAAGGGCGTTATCCGTGGAGATGAAAAAACACTCGGGGATAAACAATCCCTTGGGAGAGTGCCTGGATAAGGCCTTGGGGAAGTGTAAACAACTGTTTTTATCCATAGTAATATCAATAAGTGTTTTTGTAGCAATACTGGTCCCTTGTGGATGTTGCTGTGTGCCCTGTATTCGTTCTCTGTGCAACAGACTGATTGTGACTGCAATTGAGAAAAAAGATACCCCACCACCACCACCGTATAGCATGCCTCTACTAAGCCAGACCATAATTGAGGATGATGAGGAGGATGCGCTGTGAAGGATAACATGAGTGACCTCTTAAGAGGTCAAGAGAGGGAATTGTGGGATTTTTATTATTGTTTAATCAATGCTTATTAATGCTCTGTCATTTAATCAACTGCTAATATAACTTCTTTACAGCTTAATCAAAAGAAACATTCCCTTTCAGCCTTTCTCCACTCATTTTTGGGATTGTTGAGTTGATGGGTGGGGTTTATGGGTTTTTACATTAGTAGGCCAGTAATGACAATTATATTGTATTAGAATAGAATAGGTGGTTTATATGTGTAAATTAGAATAGCGAGGAGAAGATCAAGCCAGAAACTAAAGTCTCTTTTGGGAAAAAGCTCTGCGAGCTTGACTCCCTGGTTATAGATACCACTGATGCAGTTTCACGTGTGAGCATCTGCTCGTTAGTAAAGCCAGAAAGTTGTGCTATGAACAGATAAGAGGGGATCTGAAAGTGCTGCTGTCGAAGGCCAAAGTGGGGGCGTCTACGGCCGCATACCTCTGAGAGCCGGTGGTTGAAACGGGAAGAACAATTACTCCAGCTTAAATCTACAACTTCCAAGGATTGGACTCTCTCTCTTGCTCTCTCTCTGCTGGAAGGACGATCAGATGAGGAAGGAGGAGCCATCAAGTTCGAGGATAAACTGTATGTTTAATTATGCAAGGATTTGTCTTCTCTTAAGAACACCCAGCTGAACTGATCCTCATTGTCTCAGAATAATAAACCTCTGTTATTTGATTCTCAAACTGAAGTCCTGATCATTTTGAACATGCAAGGATCCCTCGGATCCACAACAATTGGTGGAAGATTCAGGCAAAGAATTTCCGAAATTAGAGACAAGATGAATGCACAGTTCAACAGAATTCTAAATGAAGAATCCAATGTTACATAGGGAGAGACAACTCTACTTAAGCAAACATGTGTGTTTCAATATAAATATTGCTA
This sequence comes from Danionella dracula, assembly GCA_900490495.1. NCBI lineage: Eukaryota > Metazoa > Chordata > Actinopteri > Cypriniformes > Danionidae > Danionella > Danionella dracula. The sequence continues at coordinate 137,483 of UELW01000922.1, forward strand.
AAATTCCAAAATTATGACAATATTTGAAAAAAGAACGTTGTGACCGCATGGTCTCGGAAGATCTTTAACGCGGGCTTTATTGTAGGATGTTAAAGTTAGGCCTTAATACATCTATTAAAATTTACATACTTTTCCAACAATGAAAGTTGGCCATAATGCCTAAAATCATGATCAGATTATAGGTGTATATGTTAACTTAATTATTTTAGCTAACGTTTGTCATTCACTTATATTTTAGCTGTATTAACTAATTTACTAACGTTACAAGTCTTCGACGTCAAAGACCACAACTACAGCCTACAAGCAATTTATTATTCATTGTGTAAATCAAATCCAACACGTTAGGAGAACGTTTGTGGAGGCTGTGAGAAAATTATTTATTTATTTGACTTTCGGTCAACGTTAATCACCAACCTTTGCTAAATATTTTAGTCTGTAATGCTAGCTGCTACACTTTACCCATATACTTACAGTACAGTTCCCAATTTATAAGCCCATAACTTAATTAATTGTTTTTATTAACAGATGGTTAACTATTCAGTAACGTTAGCCTGTTGTCTGCTTAAGGCCCATTCTTCCGAACTTATATGGCGGTAACTTGTGATAGTGGTGACACGTATGTTTGTTAAATTTTTTTTATTAAATGATTAATATCCAACTTTTGCTAAATGTTTTAGGCTGTAATGCTAGCTGCTACACTTTACCCATAAACTTACAGTACAGTTCCCAATTTATAAGCAAATAACTTAAGTAATATTTTTTTAACAGAGGGTTAACTATTCCGTAACATATTTGTAAAAAAAAAAAACTTAATTAAACCATTTATATTAGTCCAAATAATTGCTTTATCAAAAAATTGTTTAAAAGTTGACAGCATTGCTTTTTTTTCATAATAATTATCATATGAAATTTTGCCCACACTGCTCCAGATCTAATTCACTGTCTTGTATTTACGTATAATATTGTGTCAAGTTAACCAAACAGTAGAAGATATTGAATTAATAACTGTTAAATATTTTGTCAGGTTTGAGGGGTTTCGCCAGACTGGTGGTGGACGAGCAAGCCGTGTAAGACGACAGAGAGTAAGGGCACAGAGACAGGTCACTCTTAAAGTCTCTGTGATCAGTAATGCATCATTAATGTGATATAGGTCACACAGGGGTGAGCTATCATACTTTATTAGTTCAAAGACATTTTAGATTTGTTTCTTGAATAGTACATTCAAAAAACTTATTAAACATGTGAATTTCTCATTATACCATCAGATGCCACTCCACCTTGTCCTTCGGGAAGCTAACGAGGTTCTCCAGGTCTTGAGGGAGAACATTCTCAATATCCCAGCAGAAATTGAGTTCTGCCGAGTTAATGCTCAAAAGCCAATTATTGTATTTCCTGCAAGCATTCGAACGCCAGAGCAGATTGTCTCCAGTAATATCCTTGGGAGATCTGCACTTTATGTTCGTACGAAGGTGAGGAAAAAAAACATCTTTTGAAAGCATTAAATTGTTATTGTTATTATTTCTGACTATCCTCCATTTATTTGTGTAAAGTTTTGGGCCTAGCCTTAACTGAAATACATAGAAAGTTTGTAATTAGCTGGATTAGTTTTAAAATGGAGTACATATTGACCTAGTCACCAGGCATCACATGTCCATATTCTATCACATTTAAAATTACCCCGGCCATAAAATCCTCCAACTCAAGTGCTGGTGTGAGCTGTTGGAGGTGGTGCTAGTGAGGCCAGCAGGAGGTCCTTGGGCCCCAGCGCTGTGACAGGGACGCAGTGCTGTAAAGAGCACTATTCTTTAAATGAGATGTTAAGCCAAGGTCTTGACTCGCAGTGCAAATTAATTAATTCAGGATGTCAGAAAGAAAAGCAGGGCCTGTATTCCTTGCATTTCTGGCCAGATTTGTCCACTTCTAATATCTCCTATATTGTAATTTGCTACATTCCTCTGATTGGCTCCCCATGTCTACTAGCAGTTATCATGTCATCCAAGTGGATGCTGTACTCTGGTGCAGAATTTCAGAGAGCTGCCTCAAAATGCTAAACTTTTTCAGTTTGTTGGAAAGCCCTTAGAAACGTTGTAAATTATTATTATTATTCTTGTGAAAGGATTTTGACTAATATTCCATTTGGTTGAAGCCTTTTTCAACAATTCACGTAAAAAACATGGATTACAGTAAAAAAAAAAAAAACAACGCAAACCACATGCTGACGGATTCTTGCCTTAATCTTTTTAATGTGTGACTGTAGCGAAAGAAACTTTTTAATCTCTAAACTTTCATATTTAATGTTTCTTGATTTAGTGTGAGTAATCTAGATATGTCTTGAATTCCTGTGTTAGGATAAAAAAATAATTCCTTACTGCAGTTGACGCATGCTAGATGCTATTCACAATAAAATAATCACTTTAAGAATGTATTTGGTGAATCTAGCCACAGGGGTTTCAAGCCAGTGAATTCTGTGCCGGTCCCAAGCCCCGGATAAATAGAGAGGGTTGCGTCAGGAAGGGCATTCGGCGTAAAACATGCCAAAACCAAATATGCAAATCATCAATTCGATTTCCATACCTGATTGGTCGAGGCCTGGGTTAACAACGACCGCCACCGGTGCTGTTGACCTACAGGGTGCCGGTGGAAATTGGACTACAGTTGGTCAAAGAAGGAGAGGAGGGAGAAGGATTCGTAGGCAGAGAGAGAAGAGGAAAGGCAAGAGTATAGCTCTGAGAACAGGGACTCTCAACGTTGGTACAATGACCGGAAAAGGTAGAGAGCTGGCGGACATGATGGAGAGAAGGAAGGTAGATATTCTGTGTGTGCAGGAGACCAGGTGGAAGGGTAGCAAAGCGTGTAGTATTGGAGGGGGATACAAACTGTTTTACTATGGTGAGGATAGGAAGAGAGATGGGGTAGGAGTGATCCTGAAGGAGGAGTTTGTGAGGAATGTTTTAGAGGTGAAAAGAGTGTCTGACAGGGTGATCAGTTTGAAGTTAGAGATTGAAGGGGTGATGTTGAATGTAGTGAGTGGTTATGCTCCACAAGTAGGCTGTAAGCTGGAAGACAAGGAGAGATTCTGGAGTGAGTTAGATGAGGTGATGGAGAGTATTCCCAGATGGGAGAAAGTAGTGGTGGGAGCAGACTTCAACGGTCATGTGGGCGAGGGCAACAGAGGTGATGAGGAAGTGATGGGCAGGTTTGGTGTTAAGGAAAGGAATCCAGAAGGACAGATGGTGGTGGACTTTGCCAAGAGGATGGAAATGGCTGTAGTTAACACTTATTTCCAGAAGAGGGAGGAACATAGAGTTACCTACAAGAGTGGTGGTAGGAGTACGCAGGTGGACTACATCCTAAGTAGACGAGTCAATCTGAGAGAGATCACTGACTGCAAAGTAGTGGTAGGAGAGAGTGTAGCCAGACAGCATCAGATGGTGATGTGTAGGATGTTTCTGGTGGTCAAGAAGAAGAGGGGAGGAAAGATGGAAAAGAAGACCAGGTGGTGGAAGTTGAAAAAGGAAGACGGTTGTGAGGAATTCAGACAGAAGCTGAGACAGGCTTTGGGTGGCCAGGAAGAGCTTCCAGAGGACTGGGAAACTACAGCAGAAGTGATCAGGGAGACACCTAGGAAGGTGCTAGGTGTGTCAGCAGGAAGAAGGAAAGAAGATAAGGAAACATGGTGGTGGAATGAGGAAGTACAGGACATCATCCAGAGGAAGAGGCTAGCTAAAAAGAAGTGGGACATCGAAAGGACTGAAGAAAGTAGACCGGACTTCAAGGAATCACAGCGCAGGGTGAAGAGGGAGGTGGCAAAGGCCAAACTGAAGGCATATGATGAGTTGTATGCCAGGTTAGACACGAGGGAAGGTGAGAAGGAATTGTACAGATTAGAGAGACAGAGATGGGAAGGATGTGCAACAGATAAGGGTGATTAAAGATAGAGATGGAAGGGTTCTAACGAGTGAGGAGAGTGTGCAGAGAAGATGGAAGGAGTATTTTGAGGCGTTGATGAATGAGGAGAAGGAGAGGGAAAGAAGGGGGGAAGAGGTGAACATTGTAAAGCAGGAAGTTGAAAAGATTAGAAAGGATGAGGTGAGGAAGGCTCTGAGGAGAATGAAGAGTGGAAAGGCTGTTGGTCCAGATGACATCCCTGTGTAGGTGTGGAAGTTTCTAGGAGAGACAGCAGTGGAGTTCCTATCTAGGTTATTCAACAGGATTCTAGAGAGTGAGAAGATGCCTGAGGAATGGAGGAGAAGTGTCCTAGTGCCAATCTTTAAGAACAAGGGTGATGTGCAGAGTTGTAACAACTACAGAGGTATAAAGTTGATGAGCCACACAATGAAACTCTGGGAAAGAGTAGTGGAAGCTAGGCTAAGAAGGGAAGTGGATATTTGCGAGCAGCAGTATGGCTTCATGCCCAGGAAGAGCACTACTGATGCTATTTTTGCTCTGAGAATGCTAATGGAGAAGTACAGAGATGGTCAGAAGGAGCTGCACTGCGTCTTTGTGGACTTAGAGAAAGCGTATGACAGGGTGCTGAGAGAGGAGCTATGGTCCTGTATGAGGATGTCAGGAGTGGCATAGAAGTACGTCAGAGTAGTTCAGGATATGTATGAGAGGAGTAGGACAACAGTGAGATGTGCTGCAGGTCAGACAGAGGAGTTCAAGGTGGAGGTGGGGCTACATCAAGGATCGGCTTTGAGTCCCTTCTTGTTTGCTATGGTGATCAGACAGGAATCTCCATGGACAATGATGTTTGCAGATGACATTGTAATCTGTAGTGAGAGTAGAGAGCAGGTGGAGGAACACCTGGAAAGTTGGAGGTCTGCTCTAGAAAGAAGAGGAATGAAAGTCAGTCGTAGTAAGACAGAATACATGTGTTTGAACGAGAGGGAGGGAAGTAGAACAGTGAGGTTACAGGGGGCTGAGGTCAAGAAGGTGGAGGAGTTTAGGTATTTGGGGTCAACAGTCCAGTGCGACAGGGAGTGTGGAAAAGAGGTGAAGAGGTGAGTGCAGGCAGGTTGGAGTGGGTGGAGAAAAGTGTCAGGGGTGTTGTGTGACAGAAGAGTGTCAGCAAGAATCAAAGGAAAGGTGTACAGAACAGTAGTGAGAGCAGCTATGATGTATGGGTTAGAGACTGTAGCAGTGAGGAAGAGACACGAGGCAGAGATGGAAGTAGCAGAGATGAGGATGTTGAGGTTCAGTTTAGGAGTGACAAGGATGGACAAGATTAGGAACGAGCACATCAGAGGAACAGCTCAGGTTTTGGAGACAAAGTCAGAGAAGCCAGATTGAGATGGTTTGGACATGTGCAGAGAAGGGATAGTAGTTATATTGGTAGAAGGATGTTGGAGATGGAGCTGCCAGGCAAGAGGGCGAGAGGAAGGCCAAAGACGAGTTATATGGGTGTGCTGAAGGAGGACATGAAGGTAATTGGTGCAAGAGTAGAGGATACTGAGGCCAGAGTTAGTTGGAAACAGATGATTTGCTGTGGCGACCCCTAAACTGGGAACAGCCGAAAGAAGAAGAAGAAGAGATTTGGTGAATAATGTCTCTGATTACACCACTGTTGTTGGAAACCACAAATAGTTAGGAATAAATTCATTCATTCATCTTCATGTCAGCTTTCTTCCCTTTCGGGGTCTCCACAGCGGAATGAACCGCCAACTCTCTGGCATATGTTTTACGCAGCGGATGCCCTTCCAGCCACAACGGATCGCTGGGAAACATTCACACACACATTCACTCTTTAACACTATGGACAATCGTTCTTACTCAATTCACTTATACTTCATGTCTTTGTTCTTGTGGAGGAAACCGGAGCACCCGGAGTAAACCCACACGATCACGAGGAGAACATGAGAACTCCACACAGCCCCTGCCCCAGCCGAGCTTCTTGCTGTGAGACAACCGTGCTACCCACTGCGCCACCGTGACGCTACGTTGGGAATAAATATTGTCCATAATTCATCTTCCAAGATTTTTGTGTATCCAGCTCAAATGAGCATCATTGTTACATTAATTTTCTCTAACATTGTTTGTTTCTTAAATCCAATGCGGCAGCTTCATCATACCACCACTGACACACCTGTAGGAAGCAGTCGTCCCATTGCAGTCATCCCATTATTAGACTCCATATCCACAGTAGCAGAAGAAAGCAGCCATCTCAACAGAGCTGAGTCACCAGAGGAGAGTAGGCATCGTGCTTCAACCTCTACTGTAGCCCAAGAACCTAGCACACATGCAGCCACAGATGTGGCTCAAGTTACAGTGTAAGTACTGTATAGATTGTATTCTTTTTAGCTATACGTATTTTATAATCAAAGTTTTACCAACCACCTCCACATTTGACCTCTTCCTATGTTGTGTCAATTATATTTATGATGAATTGATTTTTGTACAATTTCTTCAATTTTGTGACAACTAGGGATGACTTTTACATTGACACAGAGTCTGACTGGGAAGATGTTGCCCTGGCGTCTCCAATCATTAGTGATGTGTGTATTTCATCTTCTAAACAATGGTTTCTACCCATATGATGTCACTACTTGAATGCTAACTTGTGAAATACATATATTTTATGTTACAGAGAGACATTCTTGGAGACTTATAGGCAAGATAATCTAGACAGATTCACAAATAGTACCGTGATTGTGCGACGGAAGTACATTATGAGAAGTGCTTGTTTGGCACTGTTAAAGGGGTACTTTGAGTGGCACAAAACCCCCATCATTGAGTTTGTTGGGGAGATAGCAGAGGACAACGGAGGCCATCCATCCATTTTCATGCCGGCTTTTTCCCTTTCGGGGTCGCCATAGCGGAATGAATTCTTAGAAGAGAATTCTTCAGGTATATTCTGGCACTGAATGTTGTCATAGAGTGTGTATATATATATATATATATATATATATATATATATATATATATATATACACGTTTTTGAAATTAGTTTGTTTAGAATATAGTGAAATAGTGAGATTGAAATCAGATGTCTGTGCAATGTTCTGCCTCTGTGAACCAATTTTTTTGTTCCCATGAAGTGAAGGACTTTCTTGATGACGATCGCTGGCTACACACATTCTTAAATGTGAAATTAACCATAAAACACATAAACAGTTAGGTGGCTATAACGGCAAAAACCCACATTTTACAATCTACAATGTAAGTATTTTGAAGTGAATAATTAGAACAGAGTTGACTGAAGGTAAGGAACTATAGTCAAGAAAATTAATCCACAAAGAATGAAACATTTTAACATCATTCTGAATGCAATGACAACATTATTTACGTCATCTGATTGCTAAGATTACTAAAAGAACAGGTCAACTTTTAACCAATTGTGGAAATTAAATGTTGGCCACTCTATGTGAAAGTATCCACTAATTCAAAAATGCATGACTTTTTCATGACCCAGAAATCATTGAGAATCACATTCCCCACTAATTTAAAACTTTAAGTCCCAATTACTCACTCTGCAAAACATTACAGAAATGGCAGCACTATGAATCCTAGTTTTAAGTCATAAGTCATTTACTGTTTATGTAATGCAACGGCGTCTGAAGATATAAATAACTTGGAAACACATTTAAAAGTAATTAAATGAAAATAAATTGTCCCTGCAATTAAAAAAAGAGAATTATCCCTGTTGGTAAAACGGAACATCCACCACATCCAACAATAAATGAGCTGCTTTTGATTCTCGGCTTATTCAAAAGTAATATTATTTTCACTGCTATAACTTATAAAATACAGAATGAGCGGACCTCAATATATACGCATATCTTCTGCTGATGAAGGCTGATTATTATGTAAAAAATAAATAATTATTGTTTTCAGCAAGAATGTCTTATTTTGTTAAAAGGGCCCCATTTCCTCTCATGCCATAATACCCAACATGCCGGTACATCTTAGTGTAGCCGCCTTCAAAAAGGAGCCATCTTTTGTTATTTTAACAACATTGAGTTTTGGCTTGTGAGGGACACCGTAGCTTGCGCAGGTGGAGATCTTTAAGTGGAACCAGCCGGCGTGAGCATTAGAAAGCTGCTTTGTTTGGGCCTGGGTTGTTTTGAATCTGTCTCCAAGTTTAGCTGATGTGGCAAGCTTGAAGACAGTGGGGCACAGTGCTGCATCCTCATGAGGTTTGTATGTGTTTTTCATTGAAAAAAGTTCTAATTGCGAAAAAGATTAAAAACATAATAAGCCAGACAATTCTAGATTTTAGGGGGTAAAATTGTCTACATCCTATCTAACTGCCTTATTACAAGGAACCAATTTCAATTGGTTGTCACCCAAAGGGTTTATGTATAGGATTCTTATCTGGTGTGGATAAATGACCTGGACAAATGTAAAAACTGTAAGTAAGTGCATTAAAAAGTGTGTTACAAAGTTTTACAAAGGTATACCAGTAAAGTCCAATAGTTGTTGTTCTCACACACCGCACCCAGTAGCACATCAAACACCATGGATCCATCTACAAAAACATACATAAATTTGCTCTATATATAGTTTAATATGGTTACCTTAGAATAATCATTCAGGGACAATATCATACTTACATTTTTGAGAGGTTTGGCATTACCCTTCCAGATATTTGTGGTAAGATAGGAATCAAGCACAAATGCATTTCCTACATATTTGTCTTTTAACCCTTGTATGGTGTTCGAGTCTGTGGGACCCATTTTCAGTTTTCATGAAAAGAAAAATTATACAAGCAATTATTATTTGAGACTGAGATTCGCTGGGCTTGGCTTATTTCCTGTAAAAAACATATATCAGAACAGATGTTTTATGACCCCACACGTACGCCCCCTACACATTTATATTACACACAAGGTGTTCGGGTCTACTGGACCCGGGGCATGTTAAAGTGTGAAAATGGTAGATTCTTTACCTTAATTGTCTCTTCCCACACAAACATAAATCACACATAAACATAACTTTTTACATTTTAAAATACAATTGTGTGATTGTGTGAATTAAAAGACCCAAAATGCAATGGATCCAGCAGAGCCACCAACCCTGCCAAAGTAACAATAATGAGAACACCACACATGGTTCACATTCTAAACCTGAAGAAATCAGGTTAAAGAACAATAAATAAAGTACATTTGCTGTTTATATCACTTGTTTCTTGGCTAAAGGAAATATTGTTTAAGTTTTTAACATAAAATGTCTTGATTGGGTGAATTAAAATCTTAAAAAGACAATGGGTCCACGAGACCCGCAAACACCGCCTGAGTAACAATAATATGAACACCACACAAGGGTTACTCAAACACCGCCTGAGTAACAATAATATGAACACCACACAAGGGTTACTCAAACACCGCCTGAGTAACAATAATATGAACACCACACAAGGGTTACTCAAACACCGCCTGAGTAACCAATAATATGAACACCACACAAGGGTTACTCAAACACCGCCTGAGTAACAATAATATGAACACCACACAAGGGTTACTCAAACACCGCCTGAGTAACAATAATATGAACACCACACAAGGGTTACTCAAACACCGCCTGAGTAACAATAATATGAACACCACACAAGGGTTACTCAAATACCGCCCGAGTAACAATAATATGAACACCACACAAGGGTTACTCAAACACCGCCCGAGTAACAATGATATGAACACCACACAAGGGTACTCAACACAGCCGAGTAACAATGATATGAACACCACACAAGGGTTACTCAAACACCCGCCCGAGTAACATTAATATGAACACCACACAAGGGTTCTCAAACACGCCCGAGTAACAATAATATGAACACCACACAAGGATTACTCAAACACCGCCCGAGTAACAATAATATGAACACCACACAAGGGTTACTCAAATACCGCCCGAGTAACAATAATATGAACACCACACAAGGGTTACTCAAACACCGCCTGAGTAACAATAATATGAACACCACACAAGGGTTTACTCAAAACACCGCCTGAGTAACAATAATATGAACAACACACAAGGGTTTACTCAAACACCGCCGCGAGTAACATTAATATGAACACCACACAAGGGTTACTCAACACACCGCCCGAGTAACAATATATGAACACCACACAAGGATTACTCAAACACCGCCCGAGTAACAATAATATGAACACCACACAGGGTTACTCAAACACCGCCTGAGTAACAATAATATGAACACCACACAAGGGTATACTCAAACACCGCACCTGAGTAACAATAATATGAACACCACACAAGGGTTACTCAAACACCGCCTGAGTAACAATAATATGAACACCACACAAGGGTTACTCAAACACCGCCTGAGTAACAAAATATGAACACCACACAAGGGTTACTCAAACACCGCCTGAGTAACAATAATATGAACACCACACAAGGGTTACTCAAACACCGCCTGAGTAACAATAATATGAACACCACACAAGGGTTACTCAAACACCGCCTGAGTAACAATAATATGAACACCACACAAGGGTTACTCAAACACCGCCTGAGTAACAATAATATGAACACCACACAAGGGTTACTCAAACACCGCCTGAGTAACAATAATATGAACACCACACAAGGGTTACTCAAACACCGCCTGAGTAACAATAATATGAACACCACACAAGGGTTACTCAAACACCGCCTGAGTAACAATAATATGAACACCACACAAGGAGTACTCAAACACCGCCGCCTGAGTAACAATAATATGAACACCACACAAGGGTTACTCAAAACACCGCCCTGAGTAACAATAATATGAACACCACACAAGGTTACTCAACACCGCAGACCGAGTAACAATAGATATGACACCACACAAGGGTTACTCAAACACCCGCCTGAGTAACAATAATATGGAACACCACACAAGAGTTACTCAAACACCGCCCTGAGTAACAATAATATGAACACCACACAAGGGTTACTCAAACACCGCCCTGAGTAACAATATATGAACACCACACAAGGGTTACTCAAAACACCGCCTGAGTAACAATAATATGAACACCACACAAGGGTTACTCAACACCGCCGAGTAACAATAATATGAACACCACAACAAGGGTTACTCAAACACCGCCTGAGTAACAATAATATGAACACCACACAAGGGTTACTCAAAACACCGCCTGAGGTAACAATAATATGAACACCACACAAGGGTTACTCAAACACCGCCTGAGTAACAATACTATGAACACCACACAAGGGTTACTCAAACACCGCCTGAGTAACAATAATATGAACACCACACAAGGGTTACTCAAACACCGCCTGAGTAACAATAATATGAACACCACACAAGGGTTACTCAAACACCGCCTGAGTAACAATAATATGAACACCACACAAGGGTTACTCAAACACCGCCCGAGTAACAATAATATGAACACCACACAAGGGTTACTCAAACACCGCCTGAGTAACATAATATGAACACACAAGGGTTACTCAAACACCGCCTGAGTAACAATAAATGAACACCACACAAGGGTTACTCAAACACCGCCTGAGTAACAATAATATGAACACCCACACAGGGTTACTCAAACACCGCCCGTAACAATAAATGAACACCACACAAGGGTTACTCAAACACCGCCCGAGTAACAATAATGAACACACTCAAGATTACTCAAACACCGCCTGAGTAACAATATATGAACACACACAAGGGTTACTCAAACACCGCCTGAGTAACAATAATATGAACACCACACAAGAGTTACTCAAACACCGCCTGAGTAACAATAATATGAACACCACACAAGGGTTACTCAAACACCGCCCGAGTAACAATAATATGAACACCACACAAGGGTTACTCAAACACCGCCTGAGTAACAATAAAATGAACACAACTCAAGATTTACTCAAACACCGCCTGAGTAACAATAATATGAACAGCACACAAGGGTTACTCAAACACCGCCTGAGTAACAATAATATGAACACCACACAAGGGTTACTCAAACACCGCCCGAGTAACAATAATATGAACACCACACAAGGGTTACTCAACACCGCCCGAGTAACAATAATATGAACACCAACACAAGGGTTACTCAAACACCGCCTGAGTAACAATAATATGAACACCACACAAGGGTTTAGAGAGTCAAGTATGCATTCATTACCTTAAAAACAAATCATAAATATATATATATTTAACAATTCATGCGTTTACACCCCATAATTCTACTCAACCTTAACTGTTAAAAACACAATTTTTGCAAGTCTAACATTTTTCAATAGGATACCTACTTCACTCTCTACTTCTTGCCCAGGGCGCAGATGTTCAATATCCCAGGTAAATATTTCATAGTTGCCAACTTTGCAGCAAATCCTGCCTCCTATTGCTTGTCTCCTATTGTTTTTATTTATTTTAAAATATATCTATATTTTATTATATCTATATATTATTATATCTAATATAGGATAATAGAAAGTCTTGTGAAATAGTTTCCTTTAATATTTTTTTTTTGTTTATCTTTCTTTCAAAGATTGCGTAATTGTCATTTTTGAAAACACATTCCTTACTTTAGCCCTTTTGTCATTTTGGAACAAAACAGGAAATGTCCTGTCCGAAATGTATACTGTCCGAAATACATAAAGTTTTATGTCAATAAAAATTTATTTTTCCACAACCTGTACAAGACACAAGACTGTACGGCACAAACAGAGCTTCTTTCCCCAAGCTACCCGTCTGCTGGACTCTTAGCTCTTATCTCCCCGTCTTCTGTTACCTGCTCCTGGACTCTCACACATTTCATCTCCTTACAGTTTGCACTTAAGCACAACACACTTTATAGACTTTGTTCAACTGTTTACATTTAATCAATCCTTAATTCTACCTCATAGCCTTCTGTTAACTGCTTGTTATGTTGCACTTTACTGTATTTATGTGGTGTGTATTGTACTTTGTTGTTTGCACTGACAGCTCCATTGTACCAGAGGAAATTCCTTGTGTGCACACACGCACCAATAAAGCTGATTCTGAACCTTCAACATTTCGTTTATTTCAACATGATCTTAGATTTCATAGCATGGTTACTAAAATAACAAACATTTCAAGATTGTTCTTAAATTTACAGAACTGTTTTCAAAGATTGCGTAATTGTCATTTTTGAAAACACATTCCTTACTTTAGCCCTTTTGTAATTTTGGAACAAAACAGGAAATGTCCTTTCCTTGTTTTCTACATGTGAAATCTAATAGAAGAGATGAATTAAAAACAAGAAGCTCATCTTGCAAAACAACTCTAAACTAAATAAATTAACCCATTTGTTTGGCTTTAAGCTGCAGTGATGATGTTCGTTATCTGTACTGCTAAATTCCCTTGAAACAAGCAGTTTATTTAGCACCATAAAATAACCAACTCGTGGTTTTATTTTCAGCATGAATGAAGATAGAATTCCACCAAAACGTACATCACAACACTCCAAAACGTTAGGAAAAGCTTTATTGGAACAACAATAGTGTGCTCGTTCATTAGATCACTCACATTACAGCTTGCAACACAACAACAACAACAACATAACACAGACAAACGATAAAAATAACATCGCAAAACAAACATTCAAACCTCATATTGTGGACGCCTATAGCCAATAGTTTTGTTGTTTTTATCTTTAAATCCTCGAAATACAATTCGGTATTAGAAACAACTTTTTACGACGTTGACTTGAGCTGATGGATAAAAGCCACGCCCCTCCACCGAAGTGCTATTAATATTCATGACCATTTCAACCAATGGCGCACTTCTTCACGAGGAACCGTTTTTTTAGGGAACACCGGTCCCTAAAAATGTAATCTGACATTAAACCGGTCCATGGCACAAAAATAGCTTGGGGACCGCTGCATTCGGTGATAAAAAGTGCGGTTATTCCACGTTCGTTTCGGCTTCCAGCTGCAGGGGCGGTATCAGGTAGCATCACGTGCTCCGGGGGAGGGACTGAAGCCTCCAGGCACTCCGAGATCTTTCCAGAAGTTTCCAAACGCTCTCATAAAGAGAGGACCGAGGCGAGAGGACGAGAAACCAGCCGGAGCGAAGTCCCGCGCGAGCAAACAGCTGCTTTCTTTGAGACTTTCGGGGAAGACCAAGCCTCCGCCCGAGCCGAGCCCGATGGTGAAGATGGGGAAGGACTACTACAGTGTGCTGGGCATCCAGAAGGGAGCGTCCGACGACGAGATCAAGAAAGCGTACAGAAAACAGGCTCTGAAGTACCATCCGGACAAGAACAAGGCTCCGGGGGCCGAGGACAAGTTTAAGGAGGTCGCCGAGGCGTACGATGTGCTCAGCGACCCCAAGAAGAAAGATGTGTACGACAGATTCGGCGAGGAGGGTGAGTCTAAGCGACCTTTTAACAATATCGCTGGCGAAATGAGGAGTTATATTTATCTGCGTCGAGATTCGTGTGTCTGAGGCATTTCGCAACATCCTCCAAAGTTACTTCAGTATTTTATGCGTTTTTCACAACCGTGAAAACAAGCTTTCTGCCGAAACTTCAGGAATGTGGAGAAAGATTAGTGTGTTTGTGCCGGCGATTCTCGACTCTGATTGGCTGCCTCGAGCGGGGTTTACGGGAGCTACGTGCGCGCTCTGGAAGATTCTCGCGTCACGTGGTGCAAAGAGGCGGAGATGTTTGCGTTAGCAGTTCTGCGCATGCTCAGCAGCCGCACAGGCTTATCCTGTTCTTAAAATTCTGAATAGCTCCCGAGAATAAACAGCTCGTGACGTATTCTTCCAGATAAAGACCTTTTGGACATTACCCTCAAAGCATCCTATAAATGCGACTGTGAATAGTATACTTTAAACATTTAGTCATTCGTTTTTGTTGACTTTTATTGCCTGTAATTGGTTGTTAAACTGCTAATTGTGTGTTTTGTTCTTCACGTTTCTACAGGATGCTTTTCTGGGTGTTTTACTTAGTAGTTGTCTTACTAAGGAGCTTCAAAAATGCTAATACATTTTTTTCTCTCGTTCGCACTCTTGGCCACATAACCAAGATGGCTGACCGACCAATTCAGCGCTTTAAGCAAGCTCCACACTGAAAATCATCATAGAAAGCAAAATGACTGCCCATTAGTATAGTTTCAATGTGCTCTTCACCAAATAATCACTCTATTTTAAGCAAAAAGTGTTCCATTTAGACTGTCCACTAATTGGTCAATTGTTGAGCTCACTGATTGGCCCAAAATAATCTCCACTGTATCAAGCGGTTCTTTGTCTTCGTGCAATCATCTCTTTTTGTTTGAGCGATTAAAAAGCTCAACCCACTCTCAGCTTTAAGAACAGCACTCCGTCCACACTCTCGTTGTTCTGTGTCGCGTGGGATCAGAGTTGATCGTTCTGTTGATCGCTTTTGAGAAGTCCACGTCTTCTCCAGATCTTTGTAACTGCAGGACTCTGATTAGTCTGGCTTCACTCTCCTCACTACATTTTGCTTTTGTGTTTCCATAATCTTCCTTTTTTAGTTCTGAGTGGGCTTGTTTTAGGTTGGTGATGCCACCATGAGTGCAGCAGAAACACAGATTTTATTGGTTTCCTTTAGATTCTTTTACAGATCTTGTGATCAGTTAGGTGCACAGATTCTGGAAATGGAAGCTGAGGTGTTTCTTATCCATTTGCTCATGTAGGCAAGGGTTGAAAGTGTCTCTGTATCCCACCAATCCAAAATGTCTGTCTTCACCAATGGATGTTTTAATATTGTAATAACGTAACAAAATTACAATGTGTAACTTGTATTCTAAATGTTCTTGTGGCCTTTTAAAAGAAAATCCACTCTCGTAGCTTGTTAAACTGCTGCTTTTTTTGTATTTTCATTGTCAAGTCTTATAGACACACGCTGAAACGTTGTCATTGTTTACTAACAGTAAATGGGTCTACAGGGCGAAACGAGGAGTTCACATCTGCTTAAATACAGGGTTATGAAGTTTGTTTGCTTCATTTTACTTAAAGGTTTATTAGCATTTTTTTGTGTTAAGTATTATTCCCAAGTCAAGATCAAAACCGGTTGGAATACAAGGTTAATTTTACATTTTTTGTGGTTAAAAAGGCTGGTCACATGTTTTTTTAGTGAATTTAAAAAAGATGTGAATAAGCAATATTCTAACTCAACGACAGTTTGAAAAAACAAAAAAAATTTCTTCATAAATATCTTACAATTGCTCAAATGTAATGCAATAGTGAATAATACAGAGTCCTCAAATAGCGTAGATCAATAATATTTTTTTTCTCTTTTCCCACTACAGGTCTAAAGGGAGGTGCTCCTGGAGGAGGCGGTGGTAACTTCTCCTACACCTTCCGAGGAGACCCTCATGCCATGTTCTCAGAGTTCTTCGGAGGCCGAGACCCGTTCGACCATTTCTTTGGTCAGAACGGAGGCATGGGTGAGGACATGGACACGGACAACCCCTTCGCCAGCTTCGGGGTTGGAGGAATGGGAGGCTTCCCTCGCTCGTTTAACACTCAGGCTGGTCCCAGGGGGAGAACGGACAGGAAGCAGGACCCTCAGGTGGTCCACGACCTGAGGGTGAGCCTGGACGAGGTGCTCAACGGCTGCACCAAAAAGATGAAGATTTCCCGCAAGCGCCTGAACGCGGATGGACGGACGACTCGCACCGAGGAGAAAATCCTGGCTGTGGAGGTGAAGAAGGGATGGAAGGAGGGAACCAAGATCACATTCCCTAAAGAAGGGGATGAGACGCCGTCCAACATCCCAGCTGACGTGGTGTTTGTGGTGAAGGATAAACCACATCCGGTGTACAGGCGAGACGGGTCGGACATCATCTACCCGGCTAAGATCTCTCTCAAAGAGGTATGAGATACTTTAACATCTAATTTCTCATTCAACTTGATCTTGGTGGTGTTTAGAAGAACTCTGTATAATGCTGAAAACCAGCTTTTTAAAGAATAACTGGGAACTCCTAGATTTTGAGTCTCTAAAAAGGTTTAATCGATGTGTTCCTCTCTCTCAGGCGCTCTGTGGATGCACGGTGGAGGTCCCCACGCTGGACGGCCGCTCCATCAGACTACCGTCTCAGGACATCGTTCGCCCTGGGATGAAGCGGCGCATCTCTGGAGAAGGTCTTCCTCTTCCCAAGTCTCCAGATCGTCGAGGAGACCTGATCGTTGAATACGAGGTCAAGTTTCCAGAAAGGCTGCCTCAGAGTACCAGGGACACCATCGCCAGCCTTCTGCCCTCATCTTGAGCTCCATCTGCTCCATGAAGATGTGATTCCAAGTGCCAAAGAGACTCTGAACTCTGACTGTGCTGGATTGGAACTCCAGCGTTTCTCTTCTCTGCTCTACAAGCATGTGTGTGGGGCAGATGTTGAGGCCTTCTGCGCCTCTGAACTCCTCAGGGAAGACTTTCTGTGAAAGCAGCCTTTTTATTTCTTATGTGGTGTAAGTGAGTTTTTAAAGATGAATGCAGGGCCTCGAGACACTCATTTTTAGCTGAATTATGAAATTCTTTTAAGGTCAAACGTGTTCCAAAACGTTCACAGGTAGCTCAGCATTTACGCTGAACTTGGACGCTGGGACAGTGTTGGGGTATGGGCTATATTTGTAAAGAGTTTTAAATAAATGTTTACAATAAACCAGCTCTCTGAGTTTTTAATGAACAGTTTTATTAAAGTGCAATTCCTCCACCAGGTAAAATACGTGAAGGAAGCCCAGGAGTTGTTTCCCTCCGCCGCACACCTTCCTCCACCTGCACAGCGTAGCTTAAGCCTTCGTGAACCCAATCCGATCACACTCTTCTTTTGTTAAAGTCTGGTTCGTGCAAGGAGAAATGCCTCCTTTTATAACTTTATCGTCTCCAAAGGGAAGCAAGTCTTGACACTGGGAGATACGGTGATGTTAAACCCTGTGTGAACAACTGGTTTTAATAAGGGATGCTAAACTGGAGCAGTGCAATAATGAGGTTAGAAGCTATTGTCTTACGGCCATTGATTGTTTTGGTTTTTCAGATGAGAAACTTAAAATTGTATTCTTCCTGTAGTGAACAAATAAAATCTAGAGTCTAGATGACCCTCACAATGTTATTTTTGAGGAGAAATCTATTTAATATGACTTGTGAGAGTTATAGTTGTTTTAATTTAGTTTTTCCAAACATAGGTTTGCTAACTGCTTTAGTAGGATCTTATATAGAACAAAACACTGCATTATATCTGCATTTCTTATTCTTATTTTTACTTATGTTCTGTGTAATTATTATTATGTTCTGTGTAATTTATGTATGCACCAAGGGCCTGAGGGTAACGCAATTTCAATTCTCTGTACGTATGCACTGTACGTGTGGCAGAATTGAGAATAAACACGCTTGAAACTTGAAGACTGATTTGACAAACGCCTCTACTACAACGAGTGTGTGCAATATCGCTTTCGACCGCTGCGACTCTCGAGCGCTAAAGAGCAGCTTCAGCTCTCGTTAACGGCAGCGAGGAAAAACTACGCGGGAACCGCTACCGCGTGAAATAAGATAAACCTCTTAACGAGCGAATTAATTTTATTAAAATAACAGCAGAAACTATTTTATTTGCATCAAATGCAACATGGAGCTTTCGCTGGTCTCTGAATCTGCAGCGGGAGCTTTTAGAAAAGATTTCCAGCCGCACGTCAGACAGGTGAGCCTGAGTTTGTGATGAATCATTTAACGTTAACTGTTATCAATAATTTAATATAGTAGAATTGTGTGATTTTTAATTATTAAAGACACACGGTTTTGTTTCAAATTCGTCCAATGTCCGAAAGACTACACGTGTGCGTGCGCACAAGATTGTTAGCTGCCTTTATGAGCCATTTTAGTTCTCTTCTAATTGAATTTAAAATAACCCGTTTTTAAAAAAATGTTTGGTGTTTGCTGCTTACTAATTTGACAATTTTGTGTTTTTTTGTTGAAGCAAACCCTACATACCGCATGATCCGACGCGCGCATGCGCATTCCAATGCAAAGGTTTTATTCTCAAAACACTTAAAATATCTTTTAGCATTTTAAATTGAATGTTTGTCTATCTCGATTCAAGATTTTAGTTGTTTTAGAGTTACAGGCTTTGTGTTACAATAAATGTTATACAATTAAGATTTTTTTTATTAAACGTTCAAACGTAGGCTGTAAAGTGATAAACTATGATTTAATTATCAATATTATTATAAATCTTATCTAAGTAGGTTTTTTCCACTTTCCACTTTAAAAGATTTGACCACTTAAACCAGAAAGCATTGAAATGCGATATGAAAGATCATACAGGAATCACAGATTGTGAATATTAATAATAAAATAAAAGGCATTGTATTTTCTGGTGTTTTTTTGTTGAATTAAACTTTCAAAATGAAATGCTCATTATTGTTGGGCTTAATTTGTAAACACAAAAAAACTATTTTATAGGATTTAATTTTTTAATTATTGTTAATTCACCAGAAGGAAAATGTGACCATTGCTTGGTTAGATTATTTTTGTATGATCATAAAACTTCTAGGAAAAACCCACGTTAGGCATCTGATCTATGTTTTGGACGTACTGCACACACTGACAGGCATAAAAAACACATTAATTGTGTACAAATAGTTATTTAGCTTAATTTAAGCAAAGAGTGTAAATCTTTTTTTTAGTTTTAAGTGCACCTACAAAAATACCCTCACAATGAAAACATCTTCATCACCTCGATTAAGTGAAAGGAGCTTCACATCTCAGCTGTTTAATGTTGATGGAGTTTGGGTTTTAGTTCAAGGCATATTCATGCATGAAACTTTGGACCCAAAATGTGGTTAGTTGTGCGATGGCCTTCAGATGTAAGTCAATTTGCACTTAAAGGTGTGAGGAATGTGAACAGTGTGGTGCAAATTAGGGGAATGAGCAAAATGGACTCCTGACTGCTCTGTCCAGTTGTAAATCTGATCTTAGCTGAACAATCGCATCTCCCCCAATCAGGAGCTTTCTCCTTGGCAACAGAGCAACTTGTCCCTGATTGGCTGAGTTTAATCATGATCATGAGAACAGGTGTGCTAGAAAAATGTCCATAAAGAAGTACATCGTCAACACCAACTCCTATTTTACACACTAATTTCGATACCTATTTTTAAAAAAGAACACTGACCATATGGAGACCCAATGCGTCATAGAAGGAGGGAAGACTATTATCTGCAAACTAAAAAAAAGGCTGAAAACACACTTCTTCAGACAGGTGTTTAACTGTTAGTATGTCATCATTTTGTTTGTTTATCTTATCTGCTTTTATTGTTCTTGTTGTGCCTTGATATTTTACTTCTATGTGAGGTGTCCTTTTGTGTCCTGAAAGGCGCCAGTAAATAAGGTGTATTATTATTATTATGATCATTATTAAGACCCAAAACAAGTTCAAAGTCCCACAGTTAAAGAAATGTCTTAAACCAAACATGAGGCGGTTACAGTGACGTGAAAGTGAGCAGCTGGCCAGATCTGGAGTGACCCATAACCGTAAGGTGTGCTCTGCATGTAACCCATCCCAGTGTACACACACACAGCAGTGAACAAACACACCGTGAGCACTCACCCGGAGCAGTGGGGGCCATGGCTGCAGCGTCGGGGAGCTCCAGGGCTCCACAGCTGTGGTTGCTGAAGATGGAGAGCAAGCGGTTCATCACTCACTCCACCTTCAACTTGATGGATCTGGGGATCGAACCTGCGACCTTCTGATCACAAGTTGATCTCCTTATCCACCACACCAGGGTGGCAGTTCTGTTTAAGAGCTAGACAATGTATAGTGTTAAAATTGCAATTGCACAGCAATCATAGTTTTTTCACCTATAAGGTTATTGTCCATGTAAAGTGAAATAAAGTGAGTATATTGCATATGTTGATGTCACACAGGGTGATGCTTAGGTCCAGTGAGGTGTAGATTAAGCCAGTCCCTGTGTGCGCCTGTTAGAGTTTAGGGTAGTGATGGCTTCTGGGAAAAAACTGTTCTTGAGTCTGTTTGTCCTCATTCTGATGCACCTATAGCGCCTTCCTGAGGGCAACAGTTCAAACAGTCCAGAAGCCGGGTGAGAGCTGTCCCTGATGATGTTCTCGGCTCTGCTGAGGAAGCGGAGGTGTAAATGTCCAGTAGGGAGGGGAGAGGGCAGCCGGTGATCTTCTGTGCTGCTCTGACCAGCCTCTGGAGTCTCTTCCTGTCTGCCATGGTGCAGCTGCCGTACCATACTGTGATGCAGTATGTCAGCAGGCTCTCGATGGACGCACGGTAGAAGGTCAGCAACAGGCTGGAGTCCAGATTGTGCTTCCTGAGAACTCGCAGGAAGTGGAGTCTGTGCTGGGCCTTCTTGGTGACCACTGTGATGTTCTCCGTCCATGAGATGTCATCCGAGATGACGACGCCGAGAAAACGGAAAGTGTGGACCCTCTCCACACACTCACCGTTGATGTAAAGGGGTGCTAGGTCGGTGCTGCGCCTCCTGAAGTCGACGATGATCTCCTTGGTCTTCTTGGTGTTCAGAACTAGGTTATTCTCTGAACACCAGGTAGTCAGCTTCAGGATTTCCGCTCTGTAGGCTGTTTCATCACCCTTTGAGATGAGTCCGACCACAGTGGTGTCATCAGCAAACTTCACAATGAGGTTGCTGTTGTGGTGCGGCCTGCAGTCATGGGTGTAGAGACAGTACAGGAGAGGGCTCAGCACACAGCCCTGTGGGGAGCCTGTGCTCAGTGTGCGAGTGGAGGATAGGTGGGGGCCAAGTCTCACAGTCTGGGGCCTGTTTGTCAAGAAGTTCTTGATCCTGGAAGAGCTGCTGGTTTGTAGGTAACGTCTACGTAAAGACGCAGCGCAGGAGACGTGAACACCGCAGAGAGAGTGACGAGGCAATTGTAATCTACGTGGAAACAAAAAGGACCTTGCTTGGAATAAAGTGGGTGAGGAGGTCACTGAATCTGGTGAGTTACAATTCTGGTAAGTTGCTGCTTGCTTAACATCATCTGTGTCCCCACAATTTCACGTAAACTCTGCAGGTAAGAAAGAACTATTATTTTCTACTCTTTGACTGCATGCTTTCTGAACAATTTTTTTTTAAAGTGACTCTTGAGTCTAGGTAAGGTCTATGTAAAGACGCAGCGCAGGAGACGTGAACGCCGCAGAGAGAGTGATGAGGCAATTGTAATCTACGTGGAAACAAAAAGGTCCTTGCTTGGAATAAAGTGGGTGAGGAGGTCACTGAATCTGGTAGGTTAAACATTTTTTATTAATCAACTTGATATGTATTTAAATTGTGCTGATGCTAGCTAAAGCTAAGCATGCTAGTTAGCAGCAGGCTCAGGGAAAGGTGGAGGTCAGTGATGCGCGAATGAACCCAAAATGATTTGGACGAGTCGGTTACGAGTCATCCAAAAAAATGTTTTTATTGATATTTGGGTCACGGGTCGCTTGAAATAAAGATGTCAATTTAATCTTTGTAATTTATACAGTACTAGACACAATTCTCTATGAAATACGTAGTCCTACACTTTATTACACCTCCATCGAACTCGACTATGCAGCTACCTGGTTTAAATAAAATATTGATGAGCGCTTTGTTCAGGAAAGAGTTCATTTTTATCTCCTGATTGTGCTCGCAAGCTTCCCCTGACGCGCTCAGAGTCAGGGCATCAGAAAACTTTGGCTTAGTAGGATGAAGTTTTATCCAGAAATTTCTACAATTGGTTCTACGTCAACCTGTGTGAGACTACAGGCGCCACAAAGAGAGGCAAGTTCACCTTCAAGTCTCCCGTCTCATCAGGCTCTTATAGTTAAATATCTCACCTGCTGATGAATTATTGATCTTACTATTGAAACGTGAATTGATTGATGTTGATAATTGGATCCTTTGCTTGTGTAATGATGAGAGACAAACTTCTTCCTTGATGCTCCAGTGATTTTATTCAGCATCACAGTCACCTCACAGACCCGGGTGGCACTTACCGCTCACAGCGTTTTTGCTCTAATATACCTCTTGTGTCCCGCATTCACTCATGCGCCATCACTACTACACACTACACTACACTACCCAGAATGCCTCCCACTACGCTCACACGGAGCTCCGCAACGGACCTCTTTCCAGCAACAGAGGGTCGAAACTTAAACATTGCATTAATCAATAATATGTTTATAGAGAGCAAAAAAATCAGCAAGCGTACCATATGAAAAACATGCAGGTCAGGAAGCGGGTCGAGACATTATTTTCTTATTTTTTTTTTATGGTCTGAGTTGCGGGTGGGTTAGTTGAAAACGTCAGTCGGGTCGAGTTTAATACAGTAACCTGCGCATCACTGGTGGAGGCATGTTCTGGTCCGGTCATTACCGTTCCTACCCAGCTATCTTGCACCTTGATCCACATAATTTTCGTAATCAAACGGAGCGGACATCTTCATGCGAGTGGCACGAGTGAACATCGGGTTTGAAAGTGATCAGATATACACAGGAAACACGTTCGGTTTGCTTGCTCGACGTAAAGCCTCAGTAACAACTCTTTCAGGAGTGGGCTATTTTTTTCTTCGTTGGCACATATGGATTATGCATGTATCAATGCTCTTCCCTCTCAGGCAGTTCCTCACTACTACCTCACTACTGCTCCACTTCCAGCAGAAGCACCAGACGTGTAGGAACTGAAGCCAGACAGACACTTTGGCTCTTTTCAGTCGCATTCATCAGCTCCTGCTTAAACTGCATGAGTAAATCTCCAGGGTTAAAAGCTCAAACGAGTAAGTCTTAGGGGTTAGAAGCTCAAACGAGTAAATCTCAGGGGTTAGAAGCTCAAACGAGTAAATCTCAGGGGTTAGAAGCTCAAACGAGTAAATCTCCGGGGTTAGAAGCTCAAACGAGTAAATCTCAGGGGTTAGAAGCTCAAACGAGTAAATCTCAGGGGTTAGAAGCTCAAACGAGTAAATCTCAGGGGTTAGAAGCTCAAACGAGTAAATCTCAGGGGTTTAGAAGCTCAAACGAGTAAATCTCAGGGGTTTAGAAGCTCAAACGAGTAAATCTCAGGGGTTAGAAGCTCAAACGAGTAAATCTCAGGGGTTAGAAGCTACGAGTAATCTCAGGGGTTAGAAGCTCAAACGAGTAAATCTCAGGGGTTAGAAGCTCAAACGAGTAAATCTCAGGGGTTAGAAGCTCAAACGAGTAAATCTCAGGGGTTAGAAGCTCAAACGAGTAAATCTCAGGGGTTAGAAGCTCAAACGAGTAAATCTCAGGGGTTAGAAGCTCAAACGAGTAAATCTCAGGGGTTAGAAGCTCAAACGAGTAAATCTCAGGGGTTAGAAGCTCAAACGAGTAAATCTCAGGGGTTAGAAGCTCAAACGAGTAAATCTCAGGGGTTAGAAGCTCAAACGAGTAATCTCAGGGGTTAGAAGCTCAAACGAGTAAATCTCAGGGGTTAGAAGCTCAAACGAGTAAATCTCAGGGGTTAGAAGCTCAAACGAGTAAATCTCAGGGGTTAGAAGCTCAAACGAGTAAATCTCAGGGGTTAGAAGCTCAAACGAGTAAATCTCAGGGGTTAGAAGCTCAAACGAGTAAATCTCAGGGGTTAGAAGCTCAAACGAGTAAATCTCAGGGGTTAGAAGCTCAAACGAGTAAATCTCAGGGGTTAGAAGCTCAAACGAGTAAATCTCAGGGGTTAGAAGCTCAAACGAGTAATCTCAGGGGTTAGAAGCTCAAACGAGTAAATTCAGGGGTTAGAAGCTCAAACGAGTAAATCTCAGGGGTTAGAAGCTCAAACGAGTAAATCTCAGGGGTTAGAAGCTCAAACGAGTAAATCTCAGGGGTTAGAAGCTCAAACGAGTAAATCTCAGGGGTTAGAAGCTCAAACGAGTAAATCTCAGGGGTTAGAAGCTCAAACGAGTAAATCTCAGGGGTTAGAAGCTCAAACGAGTAAATCTCAGGGGTTAGAAGCTCAAACGAGTAAATCTCAGGGGTTAGAAGCTCAAACGAGTAAATCTCAGGGGTTAGAAGCTCAAACGAGTAAATCTCAGGGGTTAGAAGCTCAAACGAGTAAATCTCAGGGGTTAGAAGCTCAAACGAGTAAATCTCAGGGGTTAGAAGCTCAAACGAGTAAATCTCAGGGGTTAGAAGCTCAAACGAGTAAATCTCAGGGGTTAGAAGCTCAAACGAGTAAATCTCAGGGGTTAGAAGCTCAAACGAGTAAATCTCAGGGGTTAGAAGCTCAAACGAGTAAATCTCAGGGGTTAGAAGCTCAAACGAGTAAATCTCAGGGGTTAGAAGCTCAAACGAGTAAATCTCAGGGGTTAGAAGCTCAAACGAGTAAATCTCAGGGGTTAGAAGCTCAAACGAGTAAATCTCAGGGGTTAGAAGCTCAAACGAGTAAATCTCAGGGGTTAGAAGCTCAAACGAGTAAATCTCAGGGGTTAGAAGCTCAAACGAGTAAATCTCAGGGGTTAGAAGCTCAAACGAGTAAATCTCAGGGGTTAGAAGCTCAAACGAGTAAATCTCAGGGGTTAGAAGCTCAAACGAGTAAATCTCAGGGGTTAGAAGCTCAAACGAGTAAATCTCAGGGGTTAGAAGCTCAAACGAGTAAATCTCAGGGGTTAGAAGCTCAAACGAGTAAATCTCAGGGGTTAGAAGCTCAAACGAGTAAATCTCAGGGGTTAGAAGCTCAAACGAGTAAATCTCAGGGGTTAGAAGCTCAAACGAGTAAATCTCAGGGGTTAGAAGCTCAAACGAGTAAATCTCAGGGGTTAGAAGCTCAAACGAGTAAATCTCAGGGGTTAGAAGCTCAAACGAGTAAATCTCAGGGGTTAGAAGCTCAAACGAGTAAATCTCAGGGGTTAGAAGCTCAAACGAGTAAATCTCAGGGGTTAGAAGCTCAAACGAGTAAATCTCAGGGGTTAGAAGCTCAAACGAGTAAATCTCAGGGGTTAGAAGCTCAAACGAGTAAATCTCAGGGGTTAGAAGCTCAAACGAGTAAATCTCAGGGGTTAGAAGCTCAAACGAGTAAATCTCAGGGGTTAGAAGCTCAAACGAGTAAATCTCAGGGGTTAGAAGCTCAAACGAGTAAATCTCGGGGGTTAGAAGCTCAAACGAGTAAATCTCGGGGGTTAGAAGCTCAAACGAGTAAATCTCAGGGGGTTAGAAGCTCAAACGAGTAAATCTCAGGGGTTAGAAGCTCAAACGAGTAAATCTCAGGGGTTAGAAGCTCAAACGAGTAAATCTCAGGGGTTAGAAGCTCAAACGAGTAAATCTCAGGGGTTAGAAGCTCAAACGAGTAAATCTCAGGGGTTAGAAGCTCAACGAGTAAATCTCAGGGGTTAGAAGCTCAAACGAGTAAATCTCAGGGGTTAGAAGCTCAAACGAGTAAATCTCAGGGGTTAGAAGCTCAAACGAGTAAATCTAAGGGGTTAGAAGCTCAAACGAGTAAATCTCAGGGGTTAGAAGCTCAAACGAGTAAATCTCAGGGGTTTAGAAGCTCAAACGAGTAAATCTCAGGGGTTAGAAGCTCAAACGAGTAAATCTCAGGGGTTAGAAGCTCAAACGAGTAAATCTCAGGGGTTAGAAGCTCAAACGAGTAAATCTCAGGGCGAGGAACAGGATGTAAAAACCGTTGGATTGTGTTGTGACCATACAGTCGTGTGTTGGTAGCTGGTCGTGAGGTGTTAAACACTTCTCGTCACCTCAGGTAGACTGCATGTGCCACTACACACGAGTCAGCAGAATCTAGCGACGATCCGCATAATAGTTGCACGACTGAAAAATGATGGCAAATACACCAAAAAAATCATAGTTTCTGGTCAGCTTAAACTGATGAGTTTGCTTATCCTCGCAAATCAACTCGTTCATGCAGCAGATCTCTACACTACTATCCAATGCTCCATGATTCGGCTTTGAAGTAGTTAGTCTTCAACTAGTTCATTGCTCTTTCTTTCAATGCTTTCCATTGCACCCTGAACCCAATATGGAGAAGAGCAGTTCTTTGAATTCACACATTAACTGGTTTCTCTCACTTGTATCAGCATTCACCATTTGTCTTTCGCTGCAGTTTCCTACGAAGTTTAAAATCTGCAAGACTTAACGATGAAGTTTTTGGATTTATAGAAAAAGCTGTCTAGTTTGCAATGACACTCAGAAAACGCAGTTTAGCAAAGTAATTCAGAATTTATTCAACTTCTTCATTTTCTTTTGCCAAGGCAGTCAATAATCCATTAAGATCAAATAAACTTCCCACTACTATTGATCAATTACTAATTGATTGAGGAAATCGCATGACCAAACCATTGCTGGTGATCCATAGATGCCCATAGCCATATGTTTCACCACAAGTTGGATATTTGTGGGTTTTCGCTCACCAGACGGTTACTGTGGTCATAAAATATTTTAAAAATAAACAGAGTATAACTTAGGCATCCTAGCCGATTTAGCCCACTGCACTCCAGCTATCAAAATACTACCATCATCAGCCTCCTCCCTGGACAAGTTCCAACCTCTGTGGATGATCCAGAACTCTGCAGCTCGTCTTATCTTCAAGGAACTGAAGCGAGCTTGTTACTCCCCTCTTCACTGGCTTCTCATCGCAGCTTGTGTTAAACTCAAATCGCTGATGCTGGCATACAAAACTATCTCCAGATCAGCCACTGTTTACCCCCAGAAGCTCCTCCACTCCTACATGTCCTCCAGAAGCTCCTACATGTCCTACACAAGCTCTTATACTCCTACATGCTCACCAGAAGCTCCTACATGCTCACTAGAAGCTCCTACACTCCTACATGCTCTCCAGAAGCTCCTACGAGCCCTCAAGAAGCACCTACACTCCTACATGCTCATTAGAAGCTCCTACACTCTTACATGCTCTCCAGAAGCTCCTCCACTCCTATATGCCTTCCAGAAGCTCCTACACTCCTACATGCTCTCCAGAAGCTCCTACACTCCTGCATGCTCTCAAGAAGCTCCTACATGCTCAACAGAAGCTCCTACACTCTTACATGCTCTCCAGAAGCTCCTCCACTCCTACATGCTCTCCAGAAGCTCCTACTCTCCTACATGCTCTCCAGAAGCTCCTATACTCCTACATGTCCTCCAGAAGCTCCTACATGTCCTACACAAGCTCCTATACTCATACATGGTCTCCAGAAGCTCCTACGAGCCCTCAAGAAGCTCCTACACTCCTACATGCTCAACAGAAGCTCCTACACTCTTACATGCTCTCCAGAAGCTCCTACTCTCCTACATGCTCTCCAGAAGCTCCTATACTCCTACATGTCCTCCAGAAGCTCCTACATGTCCTACACAAGCTCCTATACTCCTACATGCTCTCCAGAAGCTCCTACGAGCCCTCAAGAAGCTCCTACACTCCTACATGCTCAACAGAAGCTCCTACACTCTTACATGCTCTCCAGAAGCTCCTCCACTCCTACATGCCTTCCAGAATCTCTTACACTCCTACATGTCCTCCAGAAGCTCCTACACTCCTACATGTCCTCCAGAAGCTCCTACACCCCTGCATGCTCTCAAGAAGCTCCTACACTCCTACATGCTCAACAGAAGCTCCTACACTCTTACATGCTCTCCAGAAGCTCCTCCACTCCTACATGCTCTCCAGAAGCTCCTACTCTCCTACATGCCCTCCAGAAGCTCCTCCATCATTATGTTCTTCCTTTATTTCTTTCCTGCTTTGGTTTATTGATCAGTTGATACAACTTCTATTAAGAGCGAGCTGGGATGCGTATTGTCTCTCCCTTAATGTAAGTCGCTTTGGACTAAAGCGTCTGCCAAATGCAATGCAAATGTAAAAAAGTACATTTATTTATGCAAACAATGACAGTTGTCAATCGACCAGGTGGATGCTACCAACATGTGGACTAGAAAACTCAACCACACCCCTACCTAAATATGTAAAGCACTTATAGTACCCAGACAGAAATTTGCGGCAAGAATTTAAAGAGCTGCTACTATTTTTACAATATTTGCAGAATGAAGCTGTTTTTCAAACACGAATTCTGGGGTAATTTCTTCAGGAAGATCTTTTTCTGAAGCATCCCCAAAACTGCTGTTTGATCTGTAACAAAAGGAGGTTAGTTATTTTAAAACTAAAAGGTGAAATTGTTCTAACTTTTTTTGGAAAAGAAAGCTGGGAGTTGACGATAAGGTTAGGGTGGTATCTGACCTCTCTGTTGAGGACGCAGTAGATGAGAAAGATGAAGGTTCCCTGCTGCGAGTTCAGGATCAGGAAGAGGATCTCCAGCTTCTTATTCCCGCTAGTGAAGAAACCCGGAACCCAAGAACACCCCAGAACCACCAGCTGAGCCAGGGTCTTGAACACCAGAGTTCTGCAGAGAAAGAGTCGGACTGTCCTCACGAACTAAACATTGTAATCCTACGAAGACATCGTTTGATTCACTCATTACTTAGTTTGTTTCATCTGAGACACTTCAGCGTTGAGATTCTTGAGCGTTGAGTTCAGACTGAAGCCGATGCAGATGAAGAGAATCATGTTTAACTGTTCAGAAGAAACGATCATCGTAATATCGTTCTATTTCAAGCACGTGGAAATCCTCTTTAAATTAAACTTACTGCGAGTATGACACAAACAGGACCTAGAAAACTCCAGATAAAATCATCATCTTTTTTAATCCAACATCTGTTAAAGGAGAACATTATTTATCAACTGCTTCAGGTCTCTAGAATATGAAGATCTTTAAGTATAAATGTGTTTCTATCAGGAGACAGCGCTGCTTTAATCCATGTCCCTCAAACCATCATCTTTCACTCACTTTTCACTACCGTATCCTTCAGGAACAAGACCCATGGATGCGCTCACCACGACCATAGCCACCATGTAGCCAATCACACACAGAAAATCACTGCTGAGCACCTCCCTCTTTTTGGAGCTGATCCTTGATAGATTCTTCACACAGATGTAGAGCAGAACAGCTTCAATGAACATCCAGACAAAGGCAGAGAGGAAGAAGAAATGCAGAAGGCCTGCTAGCAAGGCACACAGCTTCTGTGGATGACAAGTAGTTGATAAAATAATCAAAAACCTTGATTATCCGACCATACTGTGATGAATCATCTCACCTTTTGAGGCTGTATGAGGTTGAGGAAGTATTGTGTGACCAGGAAGAGAGTGTGAGCGAGCAGCAGACTGATGCAGATGTTGATCCGGGCCACGTTATTCATTGCAGGAGGCCACTGGCAAAAAGCGAAGCTCAAGAGAGCCAGAACCAAGAACAGCAGCCCCACAGCTACACACACCAGATTCAGCAGCTCCATTGTGGGGTCATCCTGAGGAAACAAAAGATAGTTTCAGGTGTGAGCTCCTCTTCAGAGCTCTCTCTCTCAAAGGTCTTATACCTTTGCTTGGGGATTGGTCTGCATGATGAGAGCGAATGTGGACAGATGAACACAAGAGCAGACCGTCTGGCTGCTGTTGCTCTCTGAAACGAAACAGCCATCCACGACCCACTCGCTGACTCTCCAGTACACACAGGAGAGATTACCACGGGGGTCAAACTCCTACAAGCAGAGGGATACTATCAAAGCAGTGTTCCTCATTGCTCAGGAAGGACAGAACTCTTACTCTGACTCTTACTCTGATGTGTTTGAGAGTGATGTTAACAGGTTTAGTAAGTTGAGTGTTGCTAGTTTTAAGGAGAGTCACTGAGATCACAGAGGACATCATGGTTTTAATGGTATTGTTCGTAGTGGTGTTGAAGAAGTCTGGCTTCAGCAGATTCTCCATCGAGGCATGGCTCAAGAAAGCCACATTCGCCGACCCTGTGAAATGAGACGAGAAAAGCAGATCTTTTCTGTGACTTGTTTAAATAACACAGTTCCTCTGGACTTACCTTCAGGGTTTTTCTTGGAAATGCCAATGAGGTCGATGTCCACAGAGGAATTTGTTGTGGTAAGTACAGGAATTTTTTCAATACTTACCTTTGGTCCAACCATGAAGACTTGTCCCTCTGTTTGAAACAAAGGCATAAAAAAAGTATTTATTAATTCTAAACAAAAATATTTGAGCCCACCACCAGTGTGCAGCATCCACCTAGATGAGGAGATGGCAGCCATTCAGCACCAGAACTATCACCACACATTTTAATGGTGAACAATACATGCTACATCTACAACCCTACATGCTTCAAAGAGTCCATTCTTGTTCCCTACATGCTTCAAAGAGACACCCCATCCCGCTTTCCTCAATGACTACCGACCTGTAGACCTCACATCAGTGGTGATGAAGTGCTTTGAATGGCTTGTGAGATGCTTCATAATTTCTTCACTACCAGACACACTGGATCCACTACCGTTCTACAGGTGACGCTATCTCTTATCTACTTCATCCTTCTTTCACACATCTGGAAACTAAAAGGGGGAATTTTGTTAAAATTACAGCTCAGCATTTAATACCATAATTCCCTCCACACTCACCACCAAGCTGGAGCACCTGGGACTCAGCACATCTCTATGTCAGTGGATCTCCAATTTCCTAACTAGGAGACCACAGACAATAAGGATGGGCGGACAAGTCTCAGCCTCCATCATTCTCAGCACTGGAGCTCCCCAGGGTTGTGTTCTGAGCCCTCGCTGTACTCACTGTAGACGCTTGACTGCGTAGCCTCTACCAACTCCCTCACCATCATCATCAAGTTTGCTGACAACACCATCGTGGTGGGCCTGATCACTGACAATGATGAGACGGCCTACCTGACCTGTCATGGTCCTGTCACATCAACACAGTGGTGAGGAAGGCCCGGAGACGTCTCTATCCCCTCAGACGTCTTCAAGACTTTAGACTGCCCGCTAAGGTGCTTAGGAACTTCTACTCCTGCACCATAGAGAGCATCCTGGCAGGAAACATCACGACCTGGTTCGGGAACAGCACCATGCAGGACAGATGAGCCCTACAGAGGGCTCCACACTGAGCTCCCTGACCTGCACTCAATCTACAGCAAGCGGTGCTGGACCAAGGCCAAGAAGATCATGAAGGACCTCAGTCACCCCAACAACGGACTGTCCTCTCAGTTGATCAGAGAAATGTAGGCAATCAGAATACAGGGATACAGAGTGGGTAAATTTGGATAGGCATGCTGGGTTACACCTACACTCTGTTCAACCCAACATCCTGTCATTTTTAATGAGCACATAGAGGCAGGACCTCTGTTTGACAGCTCATCTGAAGGATGATTGTCTCTTTACAGTACTTTGTCCCAGTCACTGCACTAAGGTGCATATATGTATGGGTAAACAAATTAGGGCATTTGGGTGAAAACATTTGTGGAAATAAAATCTTAAAGAAAGCACATTGGTTTAGATTATACACCTATCTGTAAGCAACAATTGTGTTTTCTCCAAGCGAATAATTATATTGTAAAATATGACAATCAACATATATATTTGACAGAAATAACAAATATTGTTTATACCCAGAATTCGTGCATTCAAACTTTCAGAATCAGTTTTATATTCCCTCTTCCTATGTGCAAGGAATAAATGTAAACAGAAGCAATTCAAGTAGTTTGTTAAAATTAAACTAGTTTACAGACTCATATAATGGCATTAAGTTCGAATGGTCTACAAATAATTATAATACATGTTCATTTTCAATTTCATTGCAAGTCAGCATCATGATAGACCAGTAAATCCACTGCATTGCTCCAGATGGTTCACCGATCATTCTCACAGTTATTTCATCCCTGACTCACAAATAAGACTCTAAGATACTTTAAACCTTATATTTGTGACAGGAGTATAAACTGTGTACATGTGTATACAGAGAATCACTGATAGGGGTGTTTGGTTGAGATAAAGCAGGAATAGATTTCTTTAACCAAGAATTAAGAAAATCGGAATGCTTAGGGAACCAAAAATACATTTTAGAAAGTCTCAAAAAGATTTTCCAATCCAATTTTAATCCAAGTATATGGGCATAAAAGTATGCTGACTATTAAAGCAGTTTTATCATAATGAATGCTCAGAAAACAACATAAGGATTAGTATATTACCTGTCATAGACCATCCTTAGTGTCACCAACCCACAGGGCAATGCAGAATTATTGTTGATTAAAGGCATAGACTTGCCGATTTTCAACTATGTTTCCAAAAACCATTGTTTCTACCAATTGTTTATATCCAAAACATCTGAAAACATGCAGTGACTTCACTACATCCAGAGGTTTTTAAGGTCCAGGATCTCTGGGCCATGACAGGACTTGGAATAATCAATGAATCGCAATGTGGTTCTGGCGGATTCTAAATCCAATTTTGAAAACTAAGCATCTGTAATCGAAATGTTTAAAAATAAAACTGTATGAAAAGGGGAGACTTTTAATTCATTGCATTTGTCATTCACCGGAAGCACAAACAAGTAGGAAACGGTCCAATGTGAGATTCAACCAGACCCTTGCTGCCTTACGGTATAATTTTAAGTATTTTATAAAGTTGAGGGGTGTAGACAACCACACCATGGTTTGGACACGCAACACCAGAATTTCACCACTTCAGCCCTATCCATTAAAATATGTGCAATCAGCCGATGAACATGTTAAAATAGGTTGTTTTTTGCTGCACTGTTTAATAAAGTTAATGAAGGTAAAAAATCTGATGTGTTTAATTAAAACCATTGATGTGCATCAATTATATTTGTAGCTTTTAGTGTGGGTAGTAGGTATTACAACAGACATGTTTTTATTTAATTGCACCTACACACCTATAATCAATTAATGGAATCGTGACCCTAACAATCATAATTGATTTAAAAGCGGGAGGTACCTTACGGTCTCCAGCCCTAGGCAGGACAAACCCAGCCTTTTCTGCAGAATAACATCTAAAAGATGATCTCTCAGCATTACTCACCCACAGTAGGGAGTGTGAAACTGACGTTAGCGCTCGTGTCCGTCGGTGTCACCAGTGCGGATATAAGTTTCTCGCTGTTTTTTAAAATGCGGTTTCCAAACATAGCCAGGTCAGCTTGGCTCGCTGATCCTGAGATGTTCTCTGAAGCCTTGAAGGCCATAGTCAGGATGTTCGTCACATTCTAAGGAATTGATCACAAAAATACATTATTATTAGAAGTGCTCCCATAAATCTGCTGATTATTGTAGTTTCTCTTGAAGACTCACATTCAAGGGAAGAACTAGAGCTGTAAGGTTCTCAATCTGTTCCAGAAGGTTATCAAGACAACCAGAAGACTGAAGGGGAAGGGAACAGTCATATATATATAAATCATTTTTATTTGGACATTTGTTTAGCTCATTGAGGAGGGAAATGAGAGCCTTCAAAACGAGAAACTCCACTTACACTGCATCTTTCTGGCACTGTTATGCTCACGGCTGAAATAAAAGAAAAGCCAGCATGAAGACATTGTTTAGATAAAGCTTTTCTTCCCACACGCTGTCATAGCACTGTATGTGTACTTGTACTGCAGAGGTGTACTGGTGAAGGACTACGATGCCAGAGCAGACCGTTTCAGAAATTCCAACCTTTTGGTTTATTTTGGTGCAGGACTACTATTAAAGACTGTATTTAATTCTTATTCCATCAGATGCAGTGTTGTTTTCATCAACGATGAGGATAACAAAATTATTTTGTTGACGAACTTCTCTCGTGTGACGATAACGAGACATTGATGAGCTCAATTTGTCTTTGTTTTAAGTCAGCGAAAATGTTAATGAGAGGACGGTGTAGGAATACAAATTTCAGAACTATGATTTTAAAACATAACTGTTTTCTATCGCAATCACTTTTTAGCACTATTGTATCATTTGTGTCTGTGACCTTATCTAGATTGGTTAGGAATTGTTTATTACGATTGATGGGGAACAAACCTACGCCCCCCACTGAGACTCGTGCCCCTTAAGGTCTGGGAACATCTTGATAAGAACATGCTCGTGTTAAGTCAGGCTGACCATTTGTTGACTTCATGAATATCTGTGGCTGGGCTCCTCCTTGGGGGAGCATCCTAACAGTGTTAAAACCCAATGTCACACATCACCTAGTTAGATGTTTTGGAAGACTGCAGCGCTCAACATTAAACTTGCGATACCCCAAAAATCTCCCGGTCTTATATTTGTGAGTTTCCTACAACGTTTACAGTTCAAAATGCTGCCATTTCTGCTTTTCATGATTCGTGGCTGTAATCTGTCAATCAACATAACGTGTCCTCCGCTGCTTGTGAAGGTACATGCTCTCTTACCTCATCGCCGATTCACCAAATCCATTTAGTTACACCATTTCTAATATCAAAAGACTTATTAAAAGATATTTTAATCAAATAAATATTAATCTACATTGACTAAACTAGACTAAAATGTTTTTGATTTTCATAGACTAAAGCATGACAAAAATGAT
This sequence comes from Danionella dracula, assembly GCA_900490495.1. NCBI lineage: Eukaryota > Metazoa > Chordata > Actinopteri > Cypriniformes > Danionidae > Danionella > Danionella dracula. The sequence goes on from UELW01000922.1 coordinate 172,772, forward strand.
TACATTTTCTCTAAAAGAAAAAAAATATCAAAAAGAATAAGACTAAAACTTAGATGGCTGCCAAAAACAATGCTGCAGGGTACTTAAAATATGAATAATCAGTCAGATGTTGTTCTTACTTGTAGCTGGAGGTGGTTTGATGAAGTCTGCAGGTGAAGAGACACAATATCAGATTCAGAGACAAGAGTGAGTTTTTCTGTTCAATCTGTTTCCTGTAATAAATGTTTTTTGGGTCAATTGTGTCCATGAAGATTTGTGTCAGTGAAGGTTTAAATCAGGATCTGAACGCTGCGTTAAAGAGTGGAATAACAACACAATCAGAAGCATCGCAGATGTTAAGAGCTCCTCTAAACATTACCTGTACAGTATGACGATGAACCGAAGCCTGGATGGAGCAGCTTGTAGACATAGTAGCTCCCTGAACAGGCTTTTACTTTGATGGGAAACACACCGTAATAGCAGCAGTCATTATACCAGTTAGTGCAGGCATCTCGAGAGACGACTCCGTCTGAAACGGTCGGGTGTCCACCACGCAGCCAGATCGCCCTTGCAGTACCACAACTGTATTCTGCTACACACGTGTCTGGGATCTGAGCGTCGGAACCATTGATGTAGAATCGATACCAGCCGCTCCAGGAGAGTCCAGAATCATCGTGCATGACCGTATCTTTGCTATAGACGTATCTCCATGAATCATTCAGCACAGTGTAGGTGGAGCAGGGATCTGCAGAGAAACACTTGTTTTACAATTTCTGTTTATATCAGGAAAAGAATAATCAGAATAGGTTTTATTGCTGTGTGCGTGCATGTGTTGCTGTCAGTGCAAACAACACAACTCACAAGCAGCTAACATGAGACTGTGAGGTACAATATTGTAAAGGATTGGTGAAATGTAAACAGTTGAACAAATAACATTATAAACAAAAGTTTATAAAGTGTAGTGTGCTTAAGTGCTTATTACACTTTACAATGTGTATATATTTTATTTATTTTCTTTAGCAAAGTGTTCCACTGTGCACATCTGATTTGCTCACCTGAATAAATATCTACTCATTTGGAAATAAACACACTCCAGAAGGCCTTTAGTAATTTAAGTGAAACTGACGATGGAAAACTAGATTTTATAGTCTGTGATGTGTCAAAGATTTAAAAGGTTACTAAGCAGAGAAAATCTTACACATTTTCATTATTGCTTGATTTGTAAATATTGCTCTATAAACAATGGTTTATACTTTATTAGTTTTTTTAAATTGTAAAATATATTAGCTATATGTTTTAATTATTTGTTTTACTATAGTACTCTATGCTTTATACTTCATTCATGTAATCTAAACAGTTTCACATGAAGCCCTGATTGACGACAAACGAGTTGTCACGAGAACCAGACTGCAGATCCACATGCGAGATTGAAATCCGGTAGTTTTATTGTCTTTAGTTTAAACTGAACACTGGTAGCAAATCGACGCACAGGCGGATTGAGAGTCCAAACAGAAAGTACAAATAAAAACAGATGTGCTTGTCCTAAAAGCGCCTCTTTCTGAAAACTATAAACTCTGCGTCAGTGCCAGAAGCCAGATTGTCCAGGAGTCTAAAGGGCAGACTCTAGGCAAGAGTAACCGGACTTGAGGTGTCTGCAGGTCTGGGTTCTTTAGGAAGACAAGATACACGTCTGCAAACACGTTGAGTGTTGTCAGAACACTCAAGATATAGGGAGCAATCGGAGCGGTGGTAACGAGCAGCACCTTACATCAATGATAGGACACAGACTTAGAGGGAAGAGAAAGACAACTCTTCAAATAAATTAACAAGATAAGAACACTAAAACAATAAATAACCCCACAAAAGAAAACACAGCATCCCACGAGTTTACCCTAATGAGGCCCTTAATTATTGTAAATGCATTTGCATTCTCACTCTTGATATCCTGTGCGTTTAAAATTATTTTTAGTCTTCCACCCATTCTTTGACCGTTAACTCCTTTAGCATACTTTTAGCTAGAAACTCCATTCAAACACCAAAATGTTCAGCTTTTAAAGGACATCCTTGCTATTACTTTTCTTCTTAAAGTGTTTTATAATTTTTTAAATATTTAACTTTATTTTAAATAATTTTCCCATTGAAATGAATGGACAACTTCTTCAAATCTTCTTCAAACTTCAGCCTCTTTCAGCTTTAACTACTTCAGCTTACTTTCACCTAGAAACACCATTCAAACTTTAAACAAATCTACACATCTTCAGCTATTATACTTGCCTTCAGCTTTCCAATATCTATTATACTGTTTTTATAAATCACAGTTTAAGTTTTATGCTTTTTTAGGGTTTTCAAATTTCACAAGCTTTTTAGAGTGCGTGATGTCATCACACTCTAGCTTTTGGCCTCATTTTTTAAGCAAAAAGTTTAGGCTTAGGCAAATTTAGCTATCATTTAAGCATTACGTTTTTATTTTTTTCTAAAATCTAATAATTTTTTCTAATCATTCAGCAATTTTCAGCTTTAAATGTATTGAAATTTCACCCTTGCTCATCAACTCATTTCAGCCTTGAGCTTCAGCTCGTTTCAGCCTTGCGCTTCAGCTCGTTTCAGCCTTGAGCTTCAGCTCGTTTCAGCCTTGAGCTTCAGCTCGTTTCAGCCTTGCGCTTCAGCTCGTTTCAGCCTTGCGCTTCAGCTCGTTTCAGCCTTGAGCTTCAGCTCGTTTCAGCCTTGAGCTTCAGCTCGTTTCAGCCTTGCGCTTCAGCTCGTTTCAGCCTTGCGCTTCAGCTCGTTTCAGCCTTGAGCTTCAGCTCGTTTGAGCCTTGAGCTTCAGCTCGTTTCAGCCTTGCGCTTCAGCTCGTTTCAGCCTTGAGCTTCAGCTCGTTTCAGCCTTGAGCTTCAGCTCGTTTCAGCCTTGCGCTTCAACTCGTTTCAGCCTTGAGCTTCAACTCGTTTCAGCCTTGAGCTTCAGCTCGTTTCAGCCTTGAGCTTCAGCTCGTTTCAGCCTTGCGCTTCAGCTCGTTTCAGCCTTGAGCTTCAGCTCGTTTGAGCCTTGAGCTTCAGCTCGTTTCAGCCTTGCGCTTCAACTCGTTTCAGCCTTGCGCTTCAACTCGTTTCAGCCTTGAGCTTCAACTCGTTTCAGCCTTGCGCTTAAGCTCGTTTCAGCCTTGAGCTTCAGCTCGTTTGAGCCTTGAGCTTCAGCTCGTTTGAGCCTTGAGCTTCAGCTCGTTTCAGCCTTGCGCTTCAGCTCGTTTGAGCCTTGAGCTTCAGCTCGTTTGAGCCTTGAGCTTCAGCTCGTTTCAGCCTTGAGCTTCAGCTCGTTTGAGCCTTGAGCTTCAGCTCGTTTCAGCCTTGCGCTTCAGCTCGTTTCAGCCTTGAGCTTCAGCTCGTTTCAGCCTTGAGCTTCAGCTCGTTTCAGCCTTGCGCTTCAGCTCGTTTCAACCTTGCGCTTCAGCTCGTTTCAGCCTTGCGCTTCAGCTCGTTTCAACCTTGCGCTTCAGCTCGTTTCAGCCTTGAGCTTCAACTCGTTTCAGCCTTGCGCTTCAGCTCGTTTCAACCTTGCGCTTCAGCTCGTTTCAGCCTTGAGCTTCAGCTCGTTTCAGCCTTGAGCTTCAGCTCGTTTGAGCCTTGCGCTTCAGCTCGTTTCAGCCTTGAGCTTCAGCTCGTTTCAGCCTTGCGCTTCAGCTCGTTTCAACCTTGCGCTTCAGCTCGTTTCAGCCTTGCTCTTCAACTCGTTTCAGCCTTGCGCTTCAACTCGTTTCAGCCTTGCGCTTCAGCTCGTTTCAGCCTTGCGCTTCAACTCGTTTCAGCCTTGCGCTTCAGCTCGTTTCAGCCTTGAGCTTCAGCTCGTTTCAGCCTTGCGCTTCAGCTCGTTTCAGCCTTGCGCTTCAACTCGTTTCAGCCTTGCGCTTCAGCTCGTTTCAGCCTTGCGCTTCAACTCGTTTCAGCCTTGCGCTTCAGCTCGTTTCAGCCTTGAGCTTCAGCTCGTTTCAGCCTTGAGCTTCAGCTCGTTTCAGCCTTGCGCTTCAGCTCGTTTCAGCCTTGCGCTTCAGCTCGTTTCAGCCTTGAGCTTCAGCTCGTTTCAGCCTTGAGCTTCAGCTCGTTTCAGCCTTGCGCTTCAGCTCGTTTCAGCCTTGAGCTTCAGCTCGTTTCAGCCTTGAGCTTCAGCTCGTTTCAGCCTTGCGCTTCAGCTCGTTTCAGCCTTGCGCTTCAACTCGTTTCAGCCTTGCGCTTCAGCTCGTTTCAGCCTTGAGCTTCAGCTCGTTTCAGCCTTGAGCTTCAGCTCGTTTCAGCCTTGCGCTTCAGCTCGTTTCAGCCTTGAGCTTCAGCTCGTTTCAGCCTTGCGCTTCAGCTCGTTTCAGCCTTGAGCTTCAGCTCGTTTCAGCCTTGCGCTTCAACTCGTTTCAGCCTTGCGCTTCAGCTCGTTTCAGCCTTGCGCTTCAACTCGTTTCAGCCTTGCGCTTCAGCTCGTTTCATCCTTGAGCTTCAGCTCGTTTCAGCCTTGAGCTTCAGCTCGTTTCAGCCTTGCGCTTCAGCTCGTTTCAGCCTTGAGCTTCAGCTCGTTTCAGCCTTGCGCTTCAACTCGTTTCAGCCTTGCGCTTCAGCTCGTTTCAGCCTTGAGCTTCAGCTCGTTTCAGCCTTGCGCTTCAGCTCGTTTCAGCCTTGCGCTTCAACTCGTTTCAGCCTTGCGCTTCAGCTCGTTTCAGCCTTGAGCTTCAGCTCGTTTCAGCCTTGCGCTTCAACTCGTTTCAGCCTTGCGCTTCAGCTCGTTTCAGCCTTGCGCTTCAGCTCGTTTCAGCCTTGCGCTTCAACTCGTTTCAGCCTTGAGCTTCAGCTCGTTTCAGCCTTGCGCTTCAGCTCGTTTCAGCCTTGCGCTTCAGCTCGTTTCAGCCTTGCGCTTCAGCTCGTTTCAGCCTTGCGCTTCAACTCGTTTCAGCCTTGCGCTTCAACTCGTTTCAGCCTTGCGCTTCAACTCGTTTCAGCCTTGCGCTTCAACTCGTTTCAGCCTTGAGCTTCAACTCGTTTCAGCCTTGCGCTTAAGCTCGTTTCAGCCTTGAGCTTCAGCTCGTTTCAGCCTTGCTCTTCAGCTCGTTTCAGCCTTGAGCTTCAACTCGTTTCAGCCTTGCGCTTCAACTCGTTTCAGCTTTGAGCTTCAGCTCGTTTCAGCCTTGCGCTTCAACTCGTTTCAGCCTTGAGCTTCAGCTCGTTTCAGCCTTGAGCTTCAACTCGTTTCAGCCTTGCGCTTCAGCTCGTTTCAGTCTTGCTCTTCAACTCGTTTCAGCTTTGAGCTTCAGCTCGTTTCAGCCTTGCGCTTCAACTCGTTTCAGCCTTGCGCTTCAGCTCGTTTCAGCCTTGCGCTTCAGCTCGTTTCAGCCTTGCGCTTCAGCTCGTTTCAGCCTTGAGCTTCAGCTCGTTTCAGCCTTGAGCTTCAACTCGTTTCAGCCTTGCGCTTCAACTCGTTTCAGCCTTGCGCTTCAGCTCGTTTCAGTCTTGCTCTTCAACTCGTTTCAGCTTTGAGCTTCAGCTCGTTTCAGCCTTGCGCTTCAGCTCGTTTCAGCCTTGAGCTTCAGCTCGTTTCAGCCTTGAGCTTCAACTCGTTTCAGCCTTGAGCTTCAACTCGTTTCAGCCTTGCGCTTCAGCTCGTTTCAGTCTTGCTCTTCAACTCGTTTCAGCTTTGAGCTTCAGCTCGTTTCAGCCTTGCGCTTCAACTCGTTTCAGCCTTGCGCTTCAGCTCGTTTCAGTCTTGCTCTTCAACTCGTTTCAGCCTTGCGCTTCAGCTCGTTTCAGCCTTGAGCTTCAGCTCGTTTCAGCCTTGCGCTTCAGCTCGTTTCAGCCTTGAGCTTCAGCTCGTTTCAGCCTTGCTCTTCAACTCGTTTCAGCCTTGCTCTTCAACTCGTTTCAGCCTTGAGCTTCAACTCGTTTCAGCCTTGAGCTTCAACTCGTTTCAGCCTTGAGCTTCAACTCGTTTCAGCCTTGCTCTTCAACTCGTTTCAGCCTTGCGCTTCAACTCGTTTTAGCCCTGCGCTTCAACTCGTTTCAGCCTTGCGCTTCAACTCGTTTCAGCCTTGAGCTTCAACTCGTTTCAGCCTTGCGCTTCAACTCGTTTCAGCCTTGCGCTTCAACTCGTTTCAGCCTTGAGCTTCAACTCGTTTCAGCTTTGAGCTTCAGCTCGTTTCAGTCTTGCTCTTCAGCTCGTTTCAGCCTTGAGCTTCAACTCGTTTCAGCCTTGCGCTTCAACTCATTACAGCCTTGCGCTTCAGCTCGTTTCAGCCTTGAGCTTCAACTCGTTTCAGCCTTGAGCTTCAACTCGTTTCAGCCTTGAGCTTCAACTCGTTTCAGCCTTGCGCTTCAACTCGTTTCAGCCTTGAGCTTCAGCTCGTTTCAGCCTTGCGCTTCAGCTCGTTTCAGCCTTGAGCTTCAACTCGTTTCAGCCTTGCGCTTCAACTCGTTTCAGCTTTGAGCTTCAGCTCGTTTCAGCCTTGCGCTTCAACTCGTTTCAGCCTTGCGCTTCAACTCGTTTCAGCCTTGCTCTTCAACTCGTTTCAGCCTTGCGCTTCAACTCGTTTCAGCCTTGCGCTTCAACTCGTTTCAGCCTTGAGCTTCAACTCGTTTCAGCCTTGCGCTTCAACTCGTTTCAGCTTTGAGCTTCAGCTCGTTTCAGCCTTGAGCTTCAACTCGTTTCAGCCTTGAGCTTCAACTCGTTTCAACCTTGCGCTTCAGCTCGTTTCAGCCTTGCTCTTCAACTCGTTTCAGCCTTGAGCTTCAACTCGTTTCAGCTTTGAGCTTCAGCTCGTTTCAGCCTTGAGCTTCAACTCGTTTCAGCCTTGAGCTTCAGCTCGTTTGAGCCTTGCGCTTCAGCTCGTTTCAGCCTTGAGCTTCAGCTCGTTTCAGCCTTGCGCTTCAACTCGTTTCAGCCTTGAGCTTCAACTCGTTTCAGCCTTGAGCTTCAACTCGTTTCAGCCTTGCGCTTCAACTCGTTTCAGCTTTGAGCTTCAGCTCGTTTCAGCCTTGAGCTTCAACTCGTTTCAGCCTTGCGCTTCAACTCGTTTCAGCCTTGCGCTTCAACTCGTTTCAGCTTTGAGCTTCAGCTCGTTTCAGCCTTGCGCTTCAGCTCATTTCAGCCTTGAGCTTCAACTCGTTTCAGCCTTGCGCTTCAACTCGTTTCAGCCTTGAGCTTCAGCTCGTTTCAGCCTTGCTCTTCAGCTCGTTTCAGCCTTGAGCTTCAACTCGTTTCAGCCTTACGCTTCAACTCGTTTCAGCTTTGAGTTTCAGCTCATTTCAGCCTTGAGTTTCAACTCATTTCAGCCTTGAGCTTCAACTCATTTCAGCCTTTCAGCCTATTTCAGCATTCCTTTTCGGCACATTGCATTCACACGCATTTTCATTCCATTCAGCCCCTGAATAACACCATTGTGTTTTAAAATTTGTCACAAACAAATCCCACCACAAGAGAAATCACATAAAAGTTTTTATGAAACCTTACAAATGTCTTACATTTTAAACACATTTTGCACTCATGTTTTGTGTATTTATATTGTATTGCTTGAAACGGTCATATTTAAGGTATTTTATATATATTTATACATATATATATATATATATATATATATATATTTATTTATTTATATATTCCTTTAATTTTGTAAGGTTAGTACATAGTTATAGCCATAAACGAAATGTGCTAAGAATTGGAATGACTACTTTCAACTTCTTTTTGGCTTCTCTCTAATTTATCTTTAACCTTTTTCCAGATCAAATCTCAGGAACCAAAATGAGCTCTGGGGAAATTGAGGGAATTTATTAAAATAGTAAATCAGATTTTTAGGCCATGTTGACTAGCCCTACTTAAAAATCACTTCAATGCATTACAAATTATTTTCTGCTTTGTTTGTTTTTAAAGTATTGGTTGATATTTTTTAGTAAAATGTTTTTGAGAGAAACAACTTTTACACAGTGTTTAGATTCCTAAATTCCAAAACTTAGATTAAGAAAATAATGAAAGCGCTTTGAAACAGTGTGTACTTTACCAGGTGAGATGATCTCTGGTGTGGTTATTGTCACGTTCCCGACTTCTGAAAAGTGAAATAAAAACTAAAACAATGAGTGGAAACCAACAGAGAGAGAGAGAGCTCTTGTGATTAGAAGCACCTGTGCAGTATCCTGAGCAGAATCTGGGTGGAGCAGCGAGCTCGTAGACGTAATAACCTCCAGCGCAGCCTTTGACTCTGATTGTGAACTGCTGAGAGCAGGTATAGCCGCTCCAGTAATACAAATTCTGCCAGTCACTGCAGATATCTCGAGTGACGACTCCCTCTGAGATGTTTGGGTGTCCTCCTCGCAGCCAGAGCGTAGCAACAGTTCCACACTGATACCATTTAACACTGCTTTCAATGATGTGAGCGCTCTTGCTGTTGATGTAGAAACGATACCAGCCGCTCCAGGAGATGTTGTCACAGATTCTCGGTAATGAATCAGAACTAACGGCTCTCCGCGGTTGATCCAGAACTGTGTAGCTGGTGCACGGGTCTGAGATGCTGACTGTCACGAGAATTAATCAAAGAAATACTTTTAAACAAGTCCAATTTTTAAATAATAAACAGTTTCAAGCCTATTTAGAATGCTTTTGGATGAGTTTACAGAATATTGTGTATTAAAGCACTGATAACTACAGAACTGCTGTATTTGTTTTAAGTCAAAGACAAATGCATGAATGATCTTGTACCTGCGGTCATCGGGGACTGTGCAGTGTTGATAAAAGCAGTGTAAGGTGATAATTGATCTGCAAAAATAAACATTTTGAAGTTAAATTCTGAGTGTGTAATCTGGAATTTATCTCTAAGCAGCGACTGAACTCAGAGCAGTCTGGTACAGCACTCCTGGTGGGCAATAACTTGTTTTACATTATATTATGTCAGACTTTTTCACGGTTTTCGCAACATCCCTTGCTGTTTAAAAGATCCTATAAATCATTACCATTTTACATTTATGCATTTGGCAGACGCTTTTGTCCAAAGCAACTTACATTAGGGGAGAGACAATATGAGATCTGTTACACCGTCAAAGTCTATCTCAGCTTCTCATAATAGAAATTGTATCAACTGATCAATAAACCAAAGCAGTGAGGAAATAAAGGAAGAAGATAAAGGCAGAGGAGGAAAACAAAAAGTTCTTTTATATAGTAGGTGTTCCCTGAAGAGAAGAGTTGTTAGTTGCTTCTTGAAAGCTGTTAGTGTTGCTGCTCTCCTGACTGCATCAGGAGTTTGTTCCAGCAGCCAGGGACAGTGAGAGAGAAGGTTCTGCTGAGCGAATCACGAGTCGCTGTTACTTCTATGAGGGCACGCTTCTGGAGAGCTTGTAGGAGCTTCTGGAGGGCATGTAGGAGTGGAGGAGCTTCTGGAGAGCTTGTAGGACTGTAGGAGCTTTTGGAGAGCATGCAGGAGTGGAGGAGCTTCTGGAGGGCATGTAGGAGTGGAGGAGCTTCTGGAGAGCATTTGGAGTGTAGGAGCTTCTGGAAGGCATGTAGGACTGTAGGAGCTTCTGGAGGGCATGTGGAGTGTAGGAGCTTCTGGAGGGCATGTGGAGTGTAGGAGCTTCTGGAAGGCATGTAGGAGTGGAGGAGCTTCTGGAGAGCATGTGGAGTGTTGGAGCTTCTGGAAGGCATGTAGGAGTGGAGGAGCTTCTGGAGGGTATGTGGAGTGTAGGAGCTTCTGGAAGGCATGTAGGAGTGGAGGAACTTCTGGAGAGCATGTGGAGTGTAGGAGCTTCTGGAAGGCATGTAGGAGTGCTGATCTGGAGATAGTTTTGTATGCCAGCGTCAGCGATTTGAATTTAACCCGAGCTGCGATGAGGAGCCAGTTAAGAGTGATGAAGAGGGGAGTAGCATGATCTCTCTTCGGTTTCTTGAAGATAAGACAAGTTGCAGAGTTCTGGATCATCTGCAGAAGTTTGAGCGCGTTTGCTGGAAGTCCTGCTAGGAGAGCGTTGCAGTAGTCCAGACGTGAGAGGACCAGAACCTGAACCAGGAGTTAATTTGCTGCTCAGTTAAGAAGGGCCTGATCTTTCCAATGTTGTGCAGAACAAATCTACACGCTCGAGTTGTCTTTGTGATGTGGTTTTTGAAGGACAGCTGTTTATCCAAAATCACTCCAAGATTCCTGACTGAAGGAGAAGGGGTGACTGTAGAGGATTGCAGCTGGATGGTGAGGTCGTGATGCACAGAGGGATGAGCTGGGATTACCAGAAGTTCTGTCTTGGCCATGTTGAGCTGTTGGTGATGGTTCTTCATGCAAGTAGAGATGTCGCTCAGGCAGTCAGTTATGCGGGTAGTTACTGACAGGTCATCAGGGGGGAACGACAGATTGAGTTGAGTGTCGTCAGCGTAGCATTGGTAGGAGAATCCGTGTCTGAGGATGATAGGGCCCAGGGAGGTGGTGTAGATGGAGAAGAGAAGGGGACCAAGGACTGAACCCTGGGGAACCCCGGTGAGTAGGTTATGAGTGTTTGAGACCTCACCTCTCCACCCGACACTGAAAGATCTACCAGTGAGATAGGACTCAAGCCAATCGAGTACAGTTCCAGTGATGCCCATCGCAGAGAGAGTGGAGAGAAGGATCTGATGGTTGACTGTGTCAAACGCTGCAGAGAGGTCTAGTAGGAGTCCTCCTGTTCTCCATCTTTTCTCTATTTCTTAAGATCTCAATATCCAATATTCAGTTTTTTTGTTGGCTTCCTTGAACACCAACATGATTGGTTTCATTGTTATAAACTATGGTACCACAACTTTAGATAAGACAACAGCCTTTAGAGTTCCACATAAAGAGTGTCTGAACTAGAAATGGTGAACTGGAATCCTCGATAAGAACCGACTCACAACTGACACAGTTAGAAATAGTGCCATCTGTTGTTTGTTTGTAATAACAGCATCCTAGTGGAAATACAGTCAGAACCTCATTAATTAAAGTTCAGTTGATGTTGGTCTTACAACATTAACAACAGTGTGTGGAGGTCTTTTTTTCTGAATAATAGTATATTTGCTATAAGAAGTGGCAATTATTTATAATATCAATAAAAAGTAAAATTGGGTGTATTTTCTGCTGCTGTTGTGCAACCTTGCTAGTATTTTTTATCTACTTCTCTATTGGCTCACTACCTCTTCAGCTTTGCTGTATGTCAGCTCCTAACCATAAACCATACTGACTCCTCAGTGTTTCATACTATTAAACTTTCGTTTACTGGCTGAACATGGATAATTATTCCTCTTGATCTCTGAAAGGAACTTTAGAATCCCTCAGGTAGAAGTATAACTCTTCCACATTAAGCTTTCAAGCAACTGCTAAATTGATTAATTATTTATGGATTATTTGGAAAGTATACCAACTTTCTATATCTATTTAACATGTAAAGCATTTTCAGGTGAACTGTGTAAAATGTTAATATTTTAACATAAATCAATTTTTAAATGTGACACTTCCTATGCCATGTTTCTGGCACAATATCCAATTTAGAATGCTTTTGGATGAGTTTACAGAATATTATTTATTAAAACTGTCGTTTTTTTTAAGGCAAGTCAAAGTGAAATGCGTGAGAGTTTGTGGCACAATATCCAAGATGCACAATACTTATACCGTAGCTCCATGAAATACAAAACCCTGTTGTATTGTGAAAAATAAACAATGTGCGATGATATTATGACCCATTTCCTGCCATTATGTCATTGCAAATCAAACTGGCAAACTCAAACTGTTCATCAATGACTTGAGTTGCTTCTCACTTAATTTGATGTCAGACAAAATATGTGACTGGAGTATTAATCTTATCTGAAACTGCCCTAAATAACTCACTTCCTGTTTGGTGAAACCGCAATCTTAGAGAACGAAATCCTTTCGGTTTTCTATTTCGGTATATCGTTGAGGTGATACCATTTACATAGCACTTTAAAATCATCCCTGAACACGGCAGAGAAAGTTCCAGCTTATAACTAATAGAGGTTTTAGAAAATTAAGAGCAAAATATAATAATTAGGATGTTGTTCTTACTTGTAGCTGGAGGTGGTTTGATGAAGTCTGCAGGTGAAGAGACACAATATCAGATTCAGAGACAAGAGTGAGTTTTTCTGTTTAATCTGTTTCCTGTAATAAATGTTCTTTGTGTCAATTGTGTTCATGAAGATTTGTGTCAGTGAAGGTTTAAATCAGGATCTGAACGCTGCGTTAAAGAGTGGAATAACAACACAATCAGAAGCATCGCAGATGTTAAGAGCTCCTCTAAACATTACCTGTACAGTATGACGATGAACCGAAGCCTGGATTGAGCAGCTTGTAGACATAGTAGCTCCCTGAACAGGCTTTTACTTTGGTGGGAAACACACTGTAATAGCAGCAGTCATTATACCAGTTAGTGCAGGCATCTCGAGAGACGACTCCGTCTGAAACGGTCGGGTGTCCACCACGCAGCCAGATCGCCAGTTCAGTACCACAACTGTATTCTGCTACACACGTGTCTGGGATCTGAGCGTCGGAACCATTGATGTAGAATCGATACCAGCCGCTCCAGGAGAGTCCAGAATCATCGTGCATGACCGTATCTTTGCTATAGACGTATCTCCATGAATCATTCAGCACAGTGTAGGTGGAGCAGGGATCTGCAGAGAAACACTTGTTTTACAATTTCTGTTTATATCTGGAAAAGAATGGATGCATACATTTATTTTCTTTAGCAAAGTGTTCTCAACACTTTAGATTGATTATATTGAACCGCTGATGTCTTGTTTTTATAGTTTTATGGCTCTTAACGGTTTGAGCCTTTTGAAAAATTTCCTGCTCAGTTTTGATTAAAAAAAAATTGTGTTCTGAGGAGGACAGAAACCTTATCGGTGCGGAAGACATGGGAATAAGTGATAAAAATATTAGAAATATTTGAGAAAAAATGTTTATTCAGTTTTTTCCAAAGATCTTATGTATCAAATCTTATATAACGTAATCTAATGTCCTGTCAGGCTCTCTGTTTCGTCTGCTTGTTAAGTTGTCTCCTCCCTTCCCTCTGTCTCCTGTCCACGTCTCTACTAATTGCGTTCAGCTGCTTCTCGTTGCGTTAATTTTCGCTGCGGTTTAAGTTCCCCTGTTCTGTCTTATCTTTGTGAGTTATTGTTCGTCTGTTGCTAGTTGCTGATACACGTCTCTAGCCCTTCCTCTCGTTGCCTGTTCTTGTCTCATTTACCTAGCCAGTGTGGAGTGCTGGACTCTACATCACACGACATCTCCACTCTTTTTATCTCTCTATATAAAGAAAACACAAAAGGAACAAAGATGATGGGCTTTCAACTGAAAACATTTAGGTTTCAAAGGTGTTCAGTGAATTCTAATAAATGATACATTTATACAGTTTTTTGAGTAAAGATGAATAAATTAATTAATTTCAAAACTTGGATTAAATAAGAAAGATGTTTTCAAAGCAGAATTATATATTTTGTCATAAAACACATATATTTTGTTCCTCCTCTAAGATAGAGGCTTTTATTTTGAAGGTGATTGAGTTTACAGGCATTCCAAAGAAAGGCAAGTTCATGTAACCTGTGTGTTCTCTCATCGTGTCCTGATCGTTTATATCACACCTGTAAAGTGTCCTGTTTTGGTTATTTTCCTATAAACATCCCGTATTAAATCAAGGAGTCTCATGCCACACTTAAGATTTAATGTAGGTGGAAATCCCAGAATTAATACAAAAAAATGAGAGACAAAGATGGGAAGGATGTGCAACAGATAAGGGTGATTAAAGATAGAGATAGAAGGGTTCTAACGAGTGAGGAGAGTGTGCAGAGAAGATGGAAGGAGTATTTTGAGGAGTTGATGAATGAGGAGAATGAGAGGGAAAGAAGGGGGGAAGAGGTGAACATTGTAGAGCAGGAAGTTGAAAAGATTAGAAAGGATGAGGTGAGGAAGGCTCTGAGGAGAATGAAGAGTGGAAAGGCTGTTGGTCCAGATGACATCCCTGTGGAGGTGTGGAAGTGTCTAGGAGAGACAGCAGTGGAGTTCCTATCTAGGTTATTCAACAGGATTCTAGAGAGTGAGAAGATGCCTGAGGAATGGAGGAGAAGTGTCCTAGTGCCAATCTTTAAGAACAAGGGTGATGTGCAGAGTTGTAACAACTACAGAGGTATAAAGTTGATGAGCCACACAATGAAACTCTGGGAAAGAGTAGTGGAAGCTAGGCTAAGAAGGGAAGTGGATATTTGCGAGCAGCAGTATGGCTTCATGCCCAGGAAGAGCACTGCTGATGCAATTTTTGCTCTGAGAATGCTAATGGAGAAGTACAGAGATGGTCAGAAGGAGCTGCACTGCGTCTTTGTGGACTTAGAGAAAGCGTATGACAGGGTGCTGAGAGAGGAGCTATGGTCCTGTATGAGGATGTCAGGAGTGGCAGAGAAGTACGTCAGAGTAGTTCAGGATATGTATGAGAGGAGTATGACAACAGTGAGATGTGCTGCAGGTCAGACGGAGGAGTTCAAGGTGGAGGCGGGGCTACATCAAGGATCGGCTTTGAGTCCCTTCTTGTTTGCTATGGTGATGGACAGGTTGACAGATGAGATCAGACAGGAATCTCCATGGACAATGATGTTTGCAGATGACATTGTAATCTGTAGTGAGAGTAGAGAGCAGGTGGAGGGACACCTGGAAAGTTGGAGGTCTGCTCTAGAAAGAAGAGGAATGAAAGTCAGTCGTAGTAAGACAGAATACATGTGTTTGAACGAGAGGGAGTGAAGTAGAACAGTGAGGTTACAGGGGGCTGAGGTCAAGAAGGTGGAGGAGTTTAGGTATTTGGGGTCAACAGTCCAGTGCGACAGGGAGTGTGGAAAAGAGGTGAAGAGGCGAGTGCAGGCAGGTTGGAGTGGGTGGAGAAAAGTGTCAGGGGTGTTGTGTGACAGAAGAGTGTCAGCAAGAATCAAAGGAAAGGTGTACAGAACAGTAGTGAGAGCAGCTATGATGTATGGGTTAGAGACTGTAGCAGTGAGGAAGAGACACGAGGCAGAGATGGAAGTAGCAGAGATGAGGATGTTGAGGTTCAGTTTAGGAGTGACAAGGATGGACAAGATTAGGAACGAGCACATCAGAGGAACAGCTCAGGTTGGTTGTTTTGGAGACAAAGTCAGAGAAGCCAGATTGAGATGGTTTGGACATGTGCAGAGAAGGGATAGTAGTTATATTGGTAGAAGGATGTTGGAGATGGAGCTGCCAGGCAAGAGGGCGAGAGGAAGGCCAAAGACGAGTTATATGGGTGTGCTGAAGGAGGACATGAAGGTAATTGGTGCAAGAGTAGAGGATGCTGAGGCCAGAGTTAGGTGGAAACAGATGATTTGCTGTGGCGACCCCTAAACTGGGAACAGCCCAAAGAAGAAGAATACAAAAAAAATTTGAACAGGTAAGCCTTCCTTGCTCAAAGTGCTTCATATAAATATTTCTTATTCTACTAAACTTTTCATTTTAATAAAGAAAATATTACTTTTTGATATAGAGGAAAACTGACTGCTCAAATCTGTTCATATGAAACTGTAGCTAATATTCTTGATTAAAATGAAAGGAAAGAAAGAGCTTTAGTTTTTGTTTGATCCAAGATGTCGCCGCGGAGGGCAGCCTGGGTATACTCAGTACAGAACATCTTTCCACCAGGTTTTGGACTTTCGGACGTTTGAGCTAGCAGTGTCGCTACATTCCTCATGAAGGGGAGTGGGAACAGTGCCAGCAAACTCGTGAAGCTGTGCGAGCACGAGTGTGGCTTTTGAACATCGCTGCTCAGCATACGTTAGGTTTAGTCGTCTGCAGAGCGATGGAAACTAACCCCATGTCTTCTGATAATTTTGCCAAGGGGCAGCATGTATATTGAGAATAGGATGAGTCCCAAAACGGATCCTTGAGGAACTCCATACTATACTGCTATTGTGTCCGATGAGTCTCCATTTACATGAACAAACTGACTCCGGTCAGAGAGGTACGAGTTAAACCATCTTAGAGCCTGGCCCTGGATGCCTAAAATTAGTTGTTGCAGCCCTCATTGTGATTGATTGATTGCCTTTATTTGTCACTACACTGTTACATGCAGCGAAATTGGACCCCTCCGACCAAGATGTAGACAACACATTACAGGGGGGAAGACAAGTCAGTGAGGTAGCAAATGAAATAGGAAATATACAACAGGAGAGGTGGCTTAAAAACATGCCCTTCTCACTCTGTACTTCGGTCAGAGCAGTGTGAGATCAGGGGAGAAAAAAAGCCATAGCAACAAGCACATTCAACACAAATTATTGTTTGGCTCCACATGCTCTAATGTAGATTCGGGGTCCTTTGGAGAAATGCAACACCTAAAATTCTTCCCTTTGGAGTCAGCCGTGAGACTTTGAGTAAGCGATGCATGCTTTTGTTACTTCTCATCTGGACTATAATGGATTCTAGACTGGCTTTAATCAGAGCGCTTCACAGAACGCTGCATTGTGTCTCCAAACCGGAACCAAATGAAAGACCATATCACATATTAATGTTGATTTTAGATATTTACTGCTCGTTTTTATAAACTGCCCCCAAAACACCTCACAAAACTCATTCAGACTCATAGTTTGGCGTAAACCCTGAGATCCGAGGTGGGACCAAAACTGAAGAATGGACGTCATTTTTTTGTTCATTTGTTTACAATGTTTTGTCTGTTTTAGTAACAATAAGATATATAATAATTTGATATTTTAAATTGTTTAATTTTCATTTTTTTGTCTCTTTTCAACACAGTTGTGTAGCACTTTAGAAACTCTAGAAATAAAGTGGATAGGGATAAAAGTAATCATTAAGAAAATAATGAATGCGCTTTGAAACAGTGTGTACTTTACCAGGTGAGATGATCTCTGGTGTGGTTATTGTCACGTTCTTGACTTCTGAAAAGTGAAATAAAAACTAAAACAATAAGTGGAAACCAACAGAGAGAGAGAGAGCTCTTGTGATTAGAAGCACCTGTGCAGTATCCTGAGCAGAATTTGGGTGGAGCAGCGAGCTCGTAGACGTAATAACCTCCAGCGCAGCCTTTGACTCTGATTGTGAACTGCTGAGAGCAGGTATAGCCGCTCCAGTAATTCTGCCAGTAACTGCAGATATCTCGAGTGACGACTCCCTCTGAGATGTTTGGGTGTCCTCCTCGCAGCCAGAGCGTAGCAACAGTTCCACACTGATACCATCCAACACTGCTTTCAATGATGTGAGCGCTCTTGCTGTTGATGTAGAAACGATACCAGCCGCTCCAGGAGATGTTGTCACAGATTCTCGGTAATGAATCAGAACTAACGGCTCTCCGCGGTTGATCCAGAACTGTGTAGCTGGTGCACGGGTCTGAGATGCTGACTGCCACGAGAATTAATCAAAGAAATGTTATTTTGGAACAAATATCTAAAGTCAAGTAAGATTTCATTTGAACAAAGAAATCAAAATACAAGTGCACTAAAACCACATATACAGTGCTGTAAAACTATACCGTTCAAAGCTCATTTAGAATGTTTTTGAGTTTGTGAAAGATTTTTGATTAGAGCACTGAAGACAAATTTCATGCTGAAAGGCAAACGCATGCAAAACCAGAAAGCAGGAGAATCCGTTACCAGCTGGAGAAGGTGCGATTAAAGCCAAGTAAGGGACCAATAGATCTGAAAAAAGAACCAATTTCAAAATTAAAATCTGAGCGCTGTCTACCTACAAACTGCCTGAAACACCTAGAGCTGTATTTAGAAGTATCTAACAACCTCAAAGATTGTATAGAGATGTTCACAATTTTTCTTCCTCATTCTGCTCTGGAGATTTGTTTATTATTTGAATGACCATAAAATCAACCGAGAAACTGCGTAGTGAAGTGTGTGCGTGTGTGTGTGTGTGTGTGTGTGTGTGTGCGTGTGTGTGTGTGTGTGTGTGTGTGTAACAGGATGTTTTCTGAAGGTACCCGTAAATAAATAAAATAACCATTGAGGATTGGTGTTAATTTGTAAAGTGTGTAATCTCTAGAAGTGTGTTTAGACATAAAAGAAGTTTATTGGGAGCCTGGGCTAATCATGGAGCTCCGAGTAAAGAAATTAAATTTATATATATTTATATAAACCTTATTTTGAAGAAAAAATGTTGACAAGTAAACACAGATATACATCACATTCTTGTTTATCAGATCAGCTTTTATGATGCACACTCATGTCACCCCATGTACAACAAAACTCTTATTATATAATTAAAAGAAAGGCGTGGAAAAAAATCACATTTTTGTGTGTGTATTTGTTTTTGTTATTCAAAAACAGTTCATACTTACACGGCAATGAAAATATCATGTTCAATGAGTTTATTAAACCTGCAACAAAAGATCATCAGAGTAAGACTTCTGCAGCGATTGAAAAGTCTTTGTTTTTTTTTTTAGTTGTACTCTTAGAAAATTAGATCAGTTCTTGAATAATAGACATTCAGGAAATCTGGCTTTAAATTTAGGACCTTTAGCGATAAAACATTACACAAAAACACGACAGGCATGTTTCTTCATTTGAATCTAATTTTGTTAAATCGTAAATTTGTTCAATCGTTATAAAATGTAATTGTAAACAATCAAATATTATTTTACGGATTAGAATGAAAGGATTATTTTGTGGGTGAGCTCAGGCGTTCCCACATCTTAACCTCTGTTTCTAAATTCACCTCTTGACTGCTGCTGATTTTATTGTTTTTCATGGTGTAGTCTTGATTTGAACGCAGGAGTCCAAGAACAAATCAGAAGATAGAATTTTAATGATTGACAGAGTGAAAAACGGTGCTATTTCTGATAAAACTCACTCCTTTCTGTTTGTGAACCCTGAAAGCTCAGCTGGCGAGTGGCAGAGGACCAAACCAAGAATCAGCAGAGAAACCCAAAATCATTTCTAGCACTTCCCACTTTTTGTGGAATGAACACAAAAATAATAAGCAAAGAAAAATATAAACAACAATCACCTATAGGTTTAGATGTATCGTGTCGGGTTCAGAATATGCAATTAAATTGTGATAACAATATATTTTCTCAGCTGAAACCTTGTTGAAAGGTTTCCAAACATTTACATTTTCTACACGCTTTTAGGAGAAATATGTATTGCGATACCATGTAAAAACAAAAGCATGCAAAAATAAATTTGTGGCAATTTTTTTATATGACAAACATTTTTTTGTGAAAACTTCATTTAGCGTTTTAGGACATGAATCTTTCAAAGCACTCTACCAAATGATAATTTCTTATTATAAATACAGCGGTGTTATTTTCAGACTCTTTCCATTTTTGTACGTTAGTCCATTGTGTACACTTAGACAGGATAAGCATCAAATTCAAGTGTTTTCATAAACGTAACGTGAAATTCAACCTTAAAACAACAACAACAACAACGTTAAAAGTATTTTTAAGCATTTCAAGCTCCCGTAGGAACCCGGCTGTTTCAATAAACACCAGTAAACCTTCATCACCAATATTCACATTATACAAACTACATGTTCTTTAAAATCATCAAGAGCAGAGCCGCCTCACCTGTAGCCAGCTATTTACCAATACCCCACGACTGAAACAGGTCACTGCGTAACCAAACATGTTTATCCACAAGATTTATCAGTTCATCAACCTCCATTTCCTTCTCAAAATGCAAATCAAGAAATCCTCAGCAGTCCAGAATGAATATCTATTTTTCAATTGTACTCTTGCATTGTGTTAAAAAAAAAGAACAAACATACACATTAAATATTCAAACATGTGTTATGACATTAAATAAAAATTAAGCAAGAAATTGAGGAATATTTTATTGCATGCAAATCCAGCTGCCCTCAATTTTAAGAACTCTACTATAAAATTTCTCCAGAAGGGCTGATGTTTCCTGGAGGTGGTGTTCTTAGTGAAGTTTGCATCCGAAGCGTTTCCTGTACTGCTGCGTGATCTGTTCAAGAAGAAGAATCCATTAGTGAAGCTGTGGGAGGTCAGAGAAAGAGCTAAGCAAACATGTTTTGTTTATTTAAAAATGATAAAGCCATAAATACATTTAATCAGAAATTAACCAGGAACCAACACTACCATTGGTTTTCCTCATGCAAAAGGGCAACATAGCACATTTTTGCTAAAAGGCACACTATCATGAAAAATAGTTTCAGACCTTGACCACATTTAAATCTTTTGATGGAGAACCAGATGCAGATGCTTCGTTCACTGTCAGAGCAGGCTCACATTTTTGCATCCTTTCACTCTTATGTCTTCATCTGTTCTTTGCACCAAATATTCAGGTCCACCATTCATTTATCTTCAGTACTAAATTTTAGAAATGTTACTAAAAGTTGTACAATTGGAAGAAGAAAGCCACATCAAAAGTCTAATTAAATGTATGTTTCAGGAAGAACTCTCGCATCTAATCTACCTCTTACAGGGGTTCAGACTAGGGCTGTAGCTATTGAATATTTTAGTAGTCAGGTATTCTACTAAAAAATGCGATCGATTAACGTTTAATCAGGTAAAACCTGTGAGACGTCACGCGCCGCTTCTGGGCCGGCCGCTCCACTCACTCATCAAGGATTCTTTATCATCATACCAACACCATACCAATGTTATGATACGAAATTAGGACCCAGGTCCCGTATTAAGCCACATAGAAAGCAGAATTGTATAAATATATATATATATATATTTATATACATACACACACATATATGCTGGAATATAAATATGTATGTACAACAGTATAAATAAGAGCGGTCAGAGATATATTACGAGGTATAGAGATTGTATTACTGTAGGATTTCTTTCATTTGAGCCACATCACCAGCGGATACCCAGAAGCCTTTGGAGAAGCTTTTGAATGAACAAATCAACTGTTTGTGAGTGTAAGTTTTATTCAGACAAAGAACTTATAGTAAAACCGAGTTTTTAGTCTCCGTATATACTCCCAAATGGGAGGGGTAACTGGTCACAAAAGCATAGTCAGAGTTCCAACCCCCCGTTCAGATGGTATTCAGGGGAAGATAGAAGGTGGCAGCTGCAGCAATAAAACCAAGTAAATCAGTTACAGAAATAAAAACACAGGATAATCTAGTCACACTCAACACACAGAGTTTCACAAGAATACAGAGTAATTAGTATAATATGAGAATTCCTTATTAATCTTCCAATTACACATTTGTACATTGTACTTATGGGATTATAAATTATATTGCACCATAGAGTGTGTATATATATATATATATATATAACACCATGAGAACAAAAATATACAGAGATGTATATGTGTTGCACTTGGGGAAGGTATAAGATACGTTGCCATTAAAAAAACATTCAACATTCAATGGTAGAAGGCATTGAAACTTTATTATTACATTAAAAGCGCTTTAAATCTGTTTTAAATGAAGTGGAACATTATGAGTAGATTACCAATAACATGCTATAATAAAGGTTAAAGTCAAGGTGTCCTAAAAGTCAGGTTATTATGAGGAATAATGTTCTGGTGTGCAGGTTAGAGGAGAAACCTTTTTATCTTTAACTTTCGCTACTGAACAGCAGTTTCCACTTCATACATGTATTTTTTGTCCCTTTTATGCCATGGTCTTCATGCACTCGCATGATTAAGTTATTATTAATATGGACTGCGATAAACAAGTGGAATAATAGAGCTACATCTTGCTTTGACTACGCCGACTAAAGAAGATTTGAGGTTAGATGTTATGTCTTACCATTCGTCGTGGATTACGCTCTTTTATGATTATCGTTTTCCAACATTAACAAATTAAATATATTATTAATATCAGTGGTGTAGACGGAGCGTTTAACTTTAATCAGGTGAGTACCTTCCCATAGTAGGCACTCGGTGTAATTTCCCCATTTCAGCGGATGTGGACGTTTATCCAAGTGAAGTTATTCACTAGAAATGATTATCTTCAACAAATTACCTAAACTCCAACATATTCAACATTCCAGCGCTAGCTGTAGGCACTCTTGTTGAGCGAGACATGAGTGAGACACATGCAGCTCAGCAGCTAACATGATAGTAATGTAACTACTTATGTTGACTTTTAAAACAAAAGCTAACAAAGTCATACTTCGCAACAACATCTTCAATGTACTGTTAATGTATGACCATGAATGAAATCAGGCGAAAGCCAATTTGAAGCTCTTGGTTACTTTTTAAAGTGAAAAAATACCAGAACATGGAACTGTAACAATCACTCATGCTCTGTGTGTTTGGACATAGGATAATCCTGAGGTCACTCACCTTTTCCAGATCATTGAATACTTTCCTGACAGATAACAAATGAAAATAACTCACCTGTCTGTTGAGGACGCAGTAGATGAGAAAGATGAAGGTTCCCTGCTGCGAGTTCAGGATCAGGAAGAGGATCTCCAGCTTCTTATTCCCGCTAGTGAAGAAACCCAGATCCACCAGCTGAGCCAGGGTCTTGAACACCAGAGTTCTGCAGAGAAAGAGTCGGACTGTCCTCACGAACTGAACATTGATGAGAGCGAATTTGGACAGATGAACACAAGAGCAGACCGTCTGGCTGCTGTTGCTCTCTGAAACGAAACAGCCATCCACGACCCACTCGCTGACTCTCCAGTACACACAGGAGAGATTACCACGGGGGTCAAACTCCTACAAGCAGAGGGATACTATCAAAGCAGTGTTCCTCATTGCTCAGGAAGGACAGAACTCTTACTCTGACTCTTACTCTGATGTGTTTGAGAGTGATGTTAACAGGTTTAGTAAGTTGAGTGTTGCTAGTTTTAAGGAGAGTCACTGAGATCACAGAGGACATCATGGTTTTAATGGTATTCTTCGTAGTGGTGTTGAAGAAGTCTGGCTTCAGCAGATTCTCCATCGAGGCGTAGCTCAAGAAAGCCACATTCGCCGACCCTGTGAAATGAGACGAGAAGTTGAGTTTCTTACAGATATTTATTTCATTCACACTGCTGCTGTCACACCCAGCATCTGCACCGACACACCTCAGGATCCATCTGCACCTATCCAATCCCGAGAACCATCACCTGAGTACTAATCACCCGCACCTGTGTCCTTCAATCACACCACCACTATATATACTCACCCAGTTCACTCCGTCCTTGTCCCGGATCAAGGTTACTAGAGACTCACCACTCCTGAACCTTCACTAGTATCGTCTGTCTGAACCTGCCTGTCCATTCTTGGAAGAAAGAGAGAGAGCATCATAAGGGAAGTGATCGAACGGTTTACTGAACTCTTATGTCTGAACTTACCCATGCTTACGGAGTAGTCTGTCTGCCTGTCTTCGGATAACCATTGAACTGTGTTACCTGCATCTCCCTCGTCGTTTCCTTTTGTGTGAGCATAACAGCTGCTCTGGACTTACTTTGAGGATCGTTTTTGGAAATGCCAATGAGGTCGATGTCCACTGAGGAATTTGTTGTACTAAGTACAGGAATGTTTTCTAAAGTCACATGTGGTCCAACCATGAAAAGTGTTCCCTCTGAAACACACAAGAAAAACTCATGCTTTTTAAAGGCAATACTTAATTAATATGTTTAATTGTATTTATGTTAATTAATAATATAATAATTGTTGGGTTTTTACAGATTTGAGATACAAATGAGTTCTATTTGTTATATTTTATAATCTTCTGATGTATCTTTGCTCAGATTGCATAGATGACATCCTAAGGAGAGAAATCCAGACTTCCCTCACTGTGGAAACCCCCTCTAGGTCTCTCACAGCTATACATGCCCACATTTCTTACCACGTAGGTATCTGAAAGAATTGGTTGGCCACATCACTCTGAGGAGAAGGCTCAGTTTGGCCACTTGCAGGCCCTGGCTTGATGAAGCCAACAGTATTTCAGAAGCTTAAACTGCTCTTTCCCAGACATTTTCTTCACCTGGAAATTTTAAATGAGAGTCCGGATACCTACGGCAGATTGTTTTAGTGGCTGAAAAAGGAGATCCTTTATCTTGGAACTCATTAAGACATTCTTTGTTGGACATGCAGTTGACTGTCACTATCTGCACAGCTTGCAAAGCCAGAATGTTTTTTTTTTTGTGTGTGTGTGAAGCCAAGCAAGATATTTAACTAATATTTAATATCATTAACAGAAGTAGCAAATGCAAACTATTACTGAAAGTTGTGTGGTTAGCGAACGGTTAATTGTAAAACCCAATGTATATGCGCAATTTTGTATGTGTGTACAAATAATGCAATGTATTAAAATTTTGTTAACTTCTTTCGACTTTTGTGACCAATCATGAGCTTTTCGTGGTAGCCATATGAGAGAAACCTGGAAACCATTCAATGGCGGAGGACAGAGTTCCCCTCGGGGAAAGCAGAAGAGTGGACAGTTTCTTGCATCCATTCAGAAATGTTCTGTGTGTCTTATCCCTTCGTTTTATCTCTGATATGTTTTATAGTTTATTTTCTGTGTTTTAACCCTCTGTAAAGCATGTTGAATTGCCAATGTGTTAGAAAATGTCCTATGTGCATAAATGTCCTTGCCTGTTTTCCAGTTATTGGTCCGAACACAGCTAAAGATTTGCATTAAGTGAGTAGGGCTTTATTTCCATAAACTCAGCTATGCTGGGTTCCTGTTTCTTTTTTAGCTGTTGGTCAGGGACCCATAGGGAAATGATGAGGTAAATATAACCTGCCCTTTGTTAGCATCAGTGTTGTTTTGGGTTAGCGAATAGTTCACAATATCATACCTAAGCACTATCTCAACTAAAAACCCAATTTTGTGATCCAAAATATTCTTCACCAAAAACACAACTTCCTGAGTTTAGTGTTGTCAGTCCCTGACTGGGGCATGCTCTGTTTATCTGTTTGTTCTGTTCATCTGATAAGCATCACTTAGATCCTATTAAATTCATGCTCACCCACAGCAGGAAGTGTAAAACTCACGTTAGCGCTCGTGTCTGTCTGCGTCATCAGTGTGGATAAGAGTTTCTCGATGTTTTGTAAAACATGGTTTCCAACCGCAGTCAATTCAGCTTGGCTCACTGATGGAAAATGTGAGATTTTCTCAAAAACCTTGAAGGTCATCGTCAGGATGCTCGTCACATTCTAAGGCATTGATGAGAAAGATCTGTCAATTCTTGGAAGTGCTGCATCCATCATTGACTGCTTAATCTTAGTTTCTCACATTTAAAGGAAGTATTTGAGCTGTAATGTTCTCAATCTCTTCTAGAAGATCATAAAGACATCCCAAAGACCCAATCTGAATTATAGTATTGTACCACTTTTGCAGTTATTGAGAGGTGAAACAACTTGTAACTTACTCTGCATCTTTCTGCCATTTGTATGTTCACAACTGAAAAATAAGCATGAAGAAACTTATCAAATAAATATATGCCACCGGATTTTAACCTCAATGAAGGATTAAGCTAAACTGTTTGGGTTTTTAGCAGAGAGATTGGTATCGAGTACACCAATGACAAAAACTGATGGAGTGCAAGCTGCCTGAGATGCCTCATAATGATGTTTAACGTAGAACTACTCCACAAAACTGTATTGATAACATCCATCATGCTAGTTTAGAACCGAAGTTCGCTGTCCCTGCCGGAGCAGAGTGGCTTGGGGGGGACGTGGCGATGGGGAGGTCCAGTAGAGAGGGTCCCAGCTTGCCCTCGTCGAAAAGGTCCTCAGCACCCCGAAGACCTTCCTGGGCATCCTCCAACTCAGGCTGTCCGGTGGAGAGAGGCTGTCCAGACGGCCCCTCTCCACTAGTCAGCCACTCCATCTCCCTGGCATAGCTGGTGTTGAGGGCCTTCGATGCCTTCACCAACATCGTGGATGCCCGCTGGAGCTGTGTGGTCCCCAGCTGCTCCAGCTTGGCCCTCGGTGGAGGCTGGCGGTGGAGGCCGTGAGCTTGGCAGCCAGGGATTCGCTCAACTTTGTTAGGTACAACACCTGTGCTCTGAGGAGCTGGCACTCGGGGCACTGATGGCCAGGCCCGGGGTCCACCAGCTTCTGCTCCTCCTCCATGGTTATCGTGTCCACCTCCAAGAACTCGTCCTCTGCAATGTCAAGGACAGACATCCTCGGGGGCGAGGTGTTTGAGGCCTTCAGCTTCCCCAGGATTGAGTTCTTCTTGCAGAGTTTGGCTGCATCCGTCCTCCCTCTGGGGGTGAGTTCACTATGAGTGGCGATGTGCCTGTCCAGGTGTGTGGTGTCCTTACCATACCCCAGGACAGGACAACGGCCAACCCGAGCGTTCACCTTCCCAGAGTTCAGAGCCAGGAGCAGCCGCCTCTCCACCTTGTTGGACACACGGTGGTAGACCTCCAAGTGCTGAGCCAGTTTCATATAGGAGCACTCGCAGAGGGGACATTGGGCCGCCATTTTCTTTTTCTGTTTTAAGGAAAAAAGGCCCTCAGCCACACTTGCAAGGAAAAGAGTCACGTGAAAGGCCTTTTCAACACTGATATTAAAGCATTTCTTCACTCAAAAAGGCTCTTGTCACTGCTGCTGTGTTAACTGCTCATATGTTAAAAGTGTTTCAACTAAACTTAACAACTGATATCTTTACTTTTTCAGCTAAAAAGTAGATTTAAAAATGAATTTAAGCAAGTTTAACAAGTAAATGCTGATATTAACATCAAAGTAAGAGTTTGCAGCAGTTAAATCATACAATTAACTGAATAAAAGCTGACACAGAAGGAGACTGAAGAGAACATCACCTCTCAGGTGAACTGCAGAGTCACAAGAGACCGAGGGATCCCAGAATCTGCTTATAATAGCTGATTTGTGACCAATCAGAAATCAGTGGATTTGTTTGTTGTTTTTCTAACAGCCTCGGCAGAGCCTTCCAGCAGAGCTTGGTTCCCGGATTCAGAGGACAGGTTACTTGTGCTTTGATTAAAAGAGTCTTTAAAACTTCAGATGAGTTCAGCACAACTCAACTCAACAACTCAACTGTGAAGCATGATAAAAGTACATTGGTGTTATTTTATGAGATTTTGAATCATTGAAACATGAGCTTGTGTTCAGTTCTTGGATGAATATGAAAGATTATTTTATATGTTTAAATGTATAAACTGTGCTTCCAGAACATGTGATCTATTGCTGTCTGCTTTTGGGTGATTTTGGAGGCTTTTAGGAGGGCCAAAAAAAGAATTTAATTCCTTTTAGAAAGCTCACACCTGAAATCAGATTTGGGTGACAAAGTTCAAACCAATTTAAATAGTTTCTTTAATTTGAGACAAAATAGTCAATTGAGTAACTGAGTAACAGTATCCCTACATGCTATTTGTACTAATATGGTAGTCATTCATGAAACATTGGCTGTTTGAATGGGTTAAAAATCCTACATGGTCATTCACACTTCACTTCTACTGTGATTTTTGAGCTGAAACCTGCACGAGCATGACAGTGTGGGCATGCACTTTCATCACTGCGAGTTTCGTCCAAATCGGAGAAAGTCAAAATTACCGGATTACCTTGGGGCCCCGAAAAAAAATCACTTTCTCCAATCGGGACGAAATTCACAAGATTGAACGGTCATTCCCTGATTGGCTAGTAGTCCATGTTGCAGCTCAAAAATGACTGGAGCTCTGTTGAATGATTTACAGTCAATCAGAGTCTAGAGTTTTATAAAGATGTTTAACACAAACTACTTCACAAAACTGTATTGATAACATCCATCGTGCCAATTTAGAAGTGATTGGGAAAGATTGATGTTTGAGGGTTAACAAGGTACTGAGTGCAGTGTAAGAATCAGAAATGTATCAGTGAAGAGAGAAGTTATATCTAGTTCAGAAGTAGGATTTTGTTTCTCTGTCATGTAGGTGGAGAGGTTGTCGTTGTGGTAGATATGATCTCTGCAGATAATTTAGAAGTTGAATACAAGTTTGAACTTGCTGTAAAAAAATATTACATATAATAATTAATAATACGATAAGAGGCAATCATTCAATCTGTCATGTAAACAAACCAGAATATTACCTTTGGGGGCCAGAGCAGTTCACTGGGGAAAATTAGAATCGCTAGGTCGAATCAGATGATATTGAGTCGGACCAACAATTCACAGTTTATGTTTAATCTGTCCACCAGAATAAACCAACCGCCATTAATATGGACCCTTACTCAAAATGAATCGTATCCCAAAACATTACTACCCAACCTTTACATCGTATTATGTCAAGATCGATAACCTCAGGGAACGGAATTCGAATGTAATAAACCACGGACAAGCAAATATGTTTATGACATTTATTGAAGTATTCTAAACACAGAAGATAAACGATTTCTAACTAACTGAAGCACATTCGCTCGCGCACGCATGCACGCACACACAGACCAAGAGTTATGGGGTGAGGGGGAGCGAAGGAGAGAGAGGGGGAGAGAGAGACAAAATTTAAGTCAACAACTCAAGAGTTACCCTTAATTATGAATCTAGGCACATAATCACGTTTGAATATTTCAAGAGTCCGTTCTGTATCGTTATCCTTGCCAAAGTAATTAATTATCGCTTGCTACCGTTTTGGAATCCGTTGAATCGGTGAGGGTTCACGAGTGGTCCGCGGGGCAGAACGAGAGGATTCCTGGATAACGGCTGTGAAGATGTGCCCGGGTTGTGGGAATGTCCGTAGAAATCCACAGAAGTTTCACGTTGGGTTCGAGAGTCCGTGTATTCTGAAATCACGACTCTGGGTTGATGAGAGCCGGGTTTTCCTTTGTTGAAACGGCACCAAAAGATGAGAGAATTTTGAAGAAGTTAACTTGAGAAAAGACTGTCGAAGAGAAGGGAGAGAAAGAAGTGGGGCAGGAGAAGACTAAAACTAGAAGCTGGGAGCAGAGAGAGGTGCGCTCCATTTTTGATTGGAGGCGGGCCCTTCCTCTGTACTTCAGTCAATGAGAGCACTCCTGGAATCGGAGCGGTGGGGACGTCACGATTCAGCGCGCAGGATTTTGGCTGAGGAGGGATTCACGGCTAATTTGTATTCATTAATAAACGAAGTCATATCTAATCAAGAGAGTACCGGATAACTTTCTACACAAGTAACTCCTTTCAGAGACGTGATAAGCATTCGAACAAGATCAAACACTAGGGTTCAGTTACTGAAAACTCCATTAATTCGCACATTCATTCGTTTTAACTATCTTTAAGCTATTAGCTATACAGTACCAATTATTCCGTAACATGAGAGTATATTCAAGAATATATGTGTGAGCACAAAAGTCCCATTAACATCCATAGTGTTCTTAAAAGCAGTTTGGGGATTGCGGTATAAGATTACTCTTCCTTTGAATCCCTTCCCACGCAGCCGGCTCGGGTTGAACTGGAGTTTGAAAAATCATGGCGCTTTGATCCTGCGGTCAAGGAAGGGTCAGCGCGTTCACATGGTCATGGCAATTGTCAATTGACACTTTTCCTGGGGAACCCAGGATAAGGTTATCTCTTTTGACCTCTCTCAGTCTGTGAGAAAAATTTCGTTTTGATGTGTTTAAACTGGGACCTGAGCGATGGCACATTTGGTTTTACTGAGGGCAGATTCGCACAGGTCAAAAGCATTCCATGGTTCCGAGGAAAGTGTCCAAGTAATATGCAGGGGAAGCAGCATCTCTTACATTGCATTGCATTTATGTTTTTTTGTAAAAATCCATCTCATAAAGTAAATGTGTAGCATTGTGAATGGATAGGTTCTGTGTCATACTTTCTTGTTTCAATGTGCCTGTTGTACTTGCTGAGACCAGCCGAGGATAGCAGTGGTTTGAAAGCTGCACACTTTTTTAGTTTGCTAAAGTAAAGAGACTGTGCTCTCATATCCGGTGCCTCTCTCTAAGCATTGTGACAGATTGACGCTGCAGAAAGCCATTTTTCAGAGTCACCTTTCAACGAATGTTATCTAGTCGTTATCATTCTTTGTTCGAAAACCAATCCATGATAACTGTGTAATGTTTGGTAGCAAATGCATTCCGAACAACACAAGAGGTATCCAATTTATATATATATATTAAAGAATGCTTCTTTTTTCACAAATTCAGTCTGCATTACTAGTTGCTTGAACAGGTGATTTCAACAATGGTGAATGATTTGAACTAAATGAGTTGTCAAAGACGTAAATAAATCATGTAAACATTACCTGCACAGTATGCAGATTTACAGAAGCCTGGATCGGGCAGGTTGTAGACATAGTAACCTCCTTGACAAGCCTTAACTTTGATGGGATAGACACTATAAAAGCAACACAAGCCGCTACCGCTGTCGCAGGCATCCCGAGAGACGACTCCGTCTGAAACGGTCGGGTGTCCACCACGCAGCCAGATTGCCAGTTCAATACCACAACTGTATTCTGCTACACACGTGTCTGGGATCTGAGCGTCGGAACCATTGATGTAGAATTGATACCAGACGCTCCAGGAGAGTCCAGAATCATCGTGTTTAACTGAAGCATTAGTGTATCTCCATGAATCATTCAGCACAGTGTAGGTGGAGCAGGGATCTGCAGAGAAACACATATTTATTTAGCTTCACATTTTCTCACACATAAATCTCTATCTAATCCACACTTCAAGCTCAAATACTGTAACATACTTTGAAATTCTTACGTAAATGACCTAAACAATTATCCAGAGTGCATGGAGACTCAAACACAGGTTAAAAAAATAGCTGGATGCTGTTTTTCTTTTTCATAAACAGACAAATTCCTGGAAGAGTCTGCGGAGTTTAAGGCCGTGGCGTTCCAGTATTATCTTTGGTAAGCTCTGATTTATGTTGCACCATGATTTGTCTGAATTTACTACCTCTCACTTTTAACACATTCTCTTTCTGTATTTACACAGTTTTGAAAGCCTATAGCTTGAAACTATATAGCATACTTTAAAATAAGGTGCTACTGACATAATCCATTTTGAAATAATTTCCCATGTCTTCTTCTTCTTCTTCTTTGGGCTGTTCCCAGTTTAGGGGTCGCCACAGCAAATCATCTGTTTCCACCTAACTCTGACCTCAGTATCCTCTACTCTTGCACCAATTACCTTCATGTCCTCCTTCAGCACACCCATATAACTTGTCTTTGGCCTTCCTCTCGCCCTCTTGCCTGGCAGCTCCATCTCCAACATCCTTCTACCAATATAACTACTATCCCTTCTCTGCACATGTCCAAACCATCTCAATCTGGCTTCTCTGACTTTGTCTCCAAAACAACCAACCTGAGCTGTTCCTCTGATGTGCTCGTTCCTAATCTTGTCCATCCTCGTCACTCCTAAACTGAACCTCAACATCCTCATCTCTGCTACTTCCATCTCTGTCTCGTGTCTCTTCCTCACTGCTACAGTCTCTAACTCATACATCATAGCTGCTCTCACTACTGTTCTGTACACCTTTCCTTTGATTCTTGCTGACACTCTTCTGTCACACAACACCCCTGACACTTTTCTCCACCCACTCCAACCTGCCTGCACTCGCCTCTTCACCTCTTTTCCACACTCCCCGTCGCACTGGACTGTTGACCCCAAATACCTAAACTCCTCCACCTTCTTGACCTCAGCCCCCTGTAACCTCACTGTTCTACTTCCCTCCCTCTCGTTCAAACACATGTATTCTGTCTTACTACGACTGACTTTCATTCCTCTTCTTTCTAGAGCAGACCTCCAACTTTCCAGGTGTCCCTCCACCTGCTCTCTACTCTCACTACAGATTACAATGTCATCTGCAAACATCATTGTCCATGGAGATTCCTGTCTGACCTCATCTGTCAACCTGTCCATCACCATAGCAAACAAGAAGCCGATCCTTGATGTAGCCCCACCTCCGCCTTGAACTCCTCTGTCTGACCTGCAGCACATCTCACTGTTGTCATACTCCTCTCATACATATCCTGAACTACTCTGACGTACTTCTCTGCCACTCCTGACATCCTCATACAGGACCATAGCTCCTCTCTCGGCACCCTGTCATACGCTTCTCTAAGTCCACAAAGACGCAGTGCAGCTCCTTCTGACCATCTCTGTACTTCTCCATTAGCATTCTCAGAGCAAAAATTGCATCAGTAGTGCTCTTCCTGGGCATGAAGCCATACTGCTGCTCGCAAATATCCACTTCCCTTCTTAGCCTAGCTTCCACTACTCTTTCCCAGAGTTTCATTGTGTGGCTCATCAACTTTATACCTCTGTAGTTGTTACAACTCTGCACATCACCCTTGTTCTTAAAGATTGGCACTAGGACACTTCTCCTCCATTCCTCAGGCATCTTCTCACTCTCTAGAATCCTGTTGAATAACCTAGATAGGAACTCCACTGCTGTCTCTCCTAGAAACTTCCACACCTCCACAGGGATGTCATCTGGACCAACAGCCTTTCCACTCTTCATTCTCCTCAGAGCCTTCCTCACCTCATTCTTTCTAATCTTTTCAACTTCCTGCTTTACAATGTTCACCTCTTCCCCCCTTCTTTCCCTCTCATTCTCCTCATTCATCAACTCCTCAAAATACTCCTTCCATCTTCTCTGCACACTCTCCTCACTCGTTAGAACCCTTCCATCTCTATCTTTAATCACCCTTATCTGTTGCACATCCTTCCCATCTCTGTCTCTCTGTCTCGCTAATCTGTACAATTCCTTCTCACCTTCCCTCGTGTCTAACCTGGCATACAACTCATCATATGCCTTCTGTTTGGCCTTTGCCACCTCCCTCTTCACCCTGCGCTGTGATTCCTTGTAGTCCTGTCTACTTTCTTCAGTCCTTTCGATGTCCCACTTCTTTTTAGCTAGCCTCTTCCTCTGGATGATGTCCTGTACTTCCTCATTCCACCACCATGTTTCCTTATCTTCTTTCCTTCTTCCTGCTGACACACCTAGCACCTTCCTCCCTGTCTCACTGATCACTTCTGCTGTAGTTTCCCAGTCCTCTGGAAGCTCTTCCTGACCACCCAAAGCCTGTCTCAGCTTCTGTCTGAATTCCTCACAACCGTCTTCCTTTTTCAACTTCCACCACCTGGTCTTCTTTTCCATCTTTCCTCCCCTCTTCTTCCTGACCACCAGAAACATCCTACACATCACCATCCGATGCTGTCTGGCTACACTCTCTCCTACCACTACTTTGCAGTCAGTGATCTCTCTCAGATTGGCTCGTCTACTTAGGATGTAGTCCACCTGCGTACTCCTACCACCACTCTTGTAGGTAACTCTATGTTCCTCCCTCTTCTGGAAATAAGTGTTAACTACAGCCATTTCCATCCTCTTGGCAAAGTCCACCACCATCTGTCCTTCTGGGTTCCTTTCCTTAACACCAAACCTGCCCATCACTTCCTCATCACCTCTGTTGCCCTCGCCCACATGACCGTTGAAGTCTGCTCCCACCATTACTCTCTCCCCTCTGGGAATACTCTCCATCACCTCATCTTACTCACTCCAGAATCTCTCCTTTTCTTCCAGCTTACAGCCTACTTGTGGAGCATAACCACTCACTACATTGGAACGTTCCCAAATGAATCCCAGCATATCCCTGAATAGACAGCTCCCCTCACGTTAGGAAGCTCCTGATTGTATGGCACAGCCGCAAACACCCATCAAAGTTAAAAACATTGTACTCCCTAAGCAATTAAACATTTTCCACACTTTAACACAATAATAATTTCACCTTTACATCAAGGATTCCATTTAATGCCTATTCACTGCCTTAACATATAAACCACTCCCTAACCATGCAAATTTTGGTCTCGGTCTGACTGCCCAGTAAGAGTGCCGGGGGTGATAATGTCTTCGAGGAAAGTCGAGAAATTAATTATTTGGTTGACTGTAGAAGATATTCAGAATGTTCTCACTCACTCAGAATTCTATCTACATAGTTTTCAAAGATGCAGTCGTGTCATCTAACCTTCCATAAAGAAGAGCATTTTAATATCCCTCACAAAAAGTTCCTGTGTCAGATTTGGATATAGGAATATATGAAGCTATCCTATGGAATCCTGCCAGCTATTGTTCATAGTTGGGTGGGTTACATTTGCTCAAGTTTTCAAACAGAAAAGTGTTACTCAGGGCCTTGATCAGGTTCAGTTCATCTGCCTCCACACCTGTTCATCCTGCTGTTAAATGCTAGTATGCACTCTTTACAGAGTGTGGAGAAGAAGCAGTTCTTTTCACTACAGGACAGAACCATCAAGAGCAAGTTTTTTTTTACTTTAGCGGGGTATTGAATCAGGTATTCGTATCACAAGCGACAATAACACAAATGATAATTGTGAATCGTAATAGATTTTTTCTTTCCCGCTATGTGAGAGTTTCTCTTTCAGTAAACTATGTACATTTAAAAATGTATGCGCTTTGAAACAGTGTGTACTTTACCAGGTGAGATGATCTCTGGTGTGGTTATTGTCACGTTCCCGACTTCTGAAAAGTGAAATAAAAGCTAAAACAATGAGTGGAAACTGACAGAGATAGAGCACAGAGAGCTCTTGTGATTAGAAGCACCTGTGCAGTATCCTGAGCAGAATCTGGGTGGAGGAGCGAGCTCGTAGACGTAATAACCTCCAGCGCAGCCTTTGACTTGAACTGTGAATGGCTGAACGCAGCTGTAGCCATTCCCGTTAAAATAACCGTTCAGGGGAGGTGGGGCGGGTCCGGCTCCGGGTCCCAGGCCCCAAAACTTGTCGTTCTGTGGGGGGTGGGCTGGATATCTGGGTAGTTCCTGACCATATATGGGACTTGGCCTGAGGCAGATTTCACGTTTCACTTGGGACATAAAAGGTTAGTCACGACACCTGGGATGTTTAGTCGCTGCTAGATGCTTGAGGTTTAGGTCACCTGTACTGTAACACTCAATTACTTATGTGTATGTATGTGTGTGTGTATGTATGTATGTATAGGTGTATGTATATGTGTATATATATATGTATGTGTATATATATATATATATATATATATGTATGTGTATATATATATGTGTATGTATGTGTATATGTATATATGTATGTATGTATATATATATATATATACATATATGATTACTAGTTCTATTTATTATTATTATTATTCTGCATGTTTATCTGCATGTATATTTATATTTGTATGCATATCTGTAGAAAGATGCGAACTACTTGGATGTACTAAGGTAGGTATCTAATATTATTTATTTTACTTATTCTCATTTTCAACTCAATCTTGACTCCTTCCCCCACAATTACCTCTCACCTTCTCTTTCCCCCTCCAAAACTTCTCTACCTCTGTTTCCCCCTCAATTACTTCTCTCCTCTTTCCCCTTTTTTTTTATTAACACCGTCCTGTCCTGATGTATGTTTATATGATTGATTAATGTAATTATTGTGATGAATGCGAATGAAATAAATTAAAAGCTTCTATCCAGAGGAATACTCAATATATAATATCTTCAATTCTCTGGAAAGAGCAAAACTGGCCAACTCATACGAAGCACCTCCCTTCTCATGGGGCTGCTTTGAAGTAGGATAGGACAGGTAAAATAAAATAACCGTTCCAGCTGGTGCAGATATCCCGCGTGACGACTCCTTCTGAGATGTTTGGGTGTCCTCCCCGCAGCCAGAGCACACCGTCAGTGCCACAGTGATACCATGCAATGGCTCGTTCTAAGATGTGAGCGCTCTCGTTGTTAATGAAGAAACGATACCAGCCGCTCCAGGAGGCTCCGTCACATATTCTTTGTGGTAATGATGAATATGAATAGCTGGGGACTCTATTGGGTTGATCCAGCGCTGTGTAGTTGGTGCATGGATTTGAGAGATTCACTGTAACGATAAGGGACTCCCTTTAATGCAGGCATCAGAAATGAGCTTTTGACTGCAAAGTATCACTTTAAACTCATTCCTTTTTGTCTTATTGAATTGAATTGAATAAGGCTTTTATTGGTCACTACACTGTTACATGCAGCGAATTTTGATCCCTCTGACCAAGATATAGACAACACATTACAGGGGGGCTGACAGGTCAGTGAGGTAGCAAATGAAATAAGGAAATATACAACGAAAGGTGGCTGAAAAAAACACACGCCCTTCTCACAATGTACTTCAGTCAGAGCAGTGTGAGATCAGGGGAGAAAAAAGCCATAGCAACAAGGACATTCAACACATTTACATAGACATAACATCACATCATCATGGGAACAGGGGAAGTAGAGATAGATTCACAAGCGGGAGACATCCGGAAGAGCTATATCGGAGCGCTTTCAACGAACCCTGTCTGCTCGAACTGGGGTGAAAGCACAGAAGGCGGTAGTGTCCTTGAAGAGTTCTGAGCTTCTCGTTATCTTGCTCTTTTTGAGAAGTTGTTTTGGCTCCAGCAACAGCCTAGCCAAGGCTGTCCTGGAGGAATGGGGGAGCTGAAAGAAGATTGAATTTGAGTCGAGATCTGTCAATTTTACAGACCTTTAATGTCCATCACTGGCCTCCATTTTGGTCAAAATCTGTTGCACGGCCGCCAGCATCCTCCGGCTCCCATCCATCTTGCTGTTTATACCAACTCTCTGATAACTGACGGCTCTGCTTACCGCCGTTTCAATCCAGCCAGTCAGCCTGAGGGGTTTTGAGCTTCACTGACCTCTTTTAACAATCGCTGATACCCAAGGACTCCACATAATCACATTATCAAAAAAAAAACATTATCAAAGCACTGATAACTATAATGGATAATAATGGAGCTGTTGAATTGGTTTAAAGTAGATAAATGAAATCGATTTTGTGATGCTTCGGAAAGGAGGACCCAAATGCAGAGTATTGATCGTCAAGCTTTATTAACGAGGGAAACAAAACTGCTATTCAACCGAGTTGGGAAAAGCTCAGAGTCCAAAATCAAAAGAGGAGTGAAGGCTCGCAGATGGAGACGCAGCTCTGGTTGTCAACTGTTAGCCACCTGGCAACCAGCACGACAGGTGAGTCCTCTCTCCACAGACACGACTAGACATTAGGTAAGAACACATCGAACATGAGCAGCCACTAGCGAAACCACTTCTTAGAGTAATAATCAGCAACCTGGTAATGAAACGTCACTGGTGAAATAGAAGGTCTGATCAGAGCGTAAGCAGCCACACGTGAAACGAATGAGGGTGATCACAGACAGGTGACGAGAGGAAGAAAGACACAAATGACACACAAAACTATCACAGATTTGTTACCAGCGGGGATTGATGCTGGTGTTGTTGCTAAAAACCATGTAAAGGGTCAAAAGATCTGGAAAAAAACAAGTTAAAGAACAGATGTGAGTGTCTGATCTGCCGACTGAATACAATCCAAAGAACTTTATCTATAGTTGCGATCAGAATTAAATTAATATAAAATTTAAATGAAACTTATTCTTTCCTGTTGTTTTAACAGAAATGTCATATTCAGTTCTAGCTTTTCACAAAACAGCTAACAAATCAAAGCATGCGGTTTGAAAAATGAAAAAACAGTTTTAACACAAAGAAAATAGGATATATCAGAATAGAAGCAGAAACTGTTCTAGAACTATCCTTACGCTGCATTTTGCAGAAACCGGCAATGACGGATAAACTTGAGCAACATTTCTGCAGTGGTTTGATCTTTGATCAATCGTTTCATCATAAGTGTTTTGTGGAGCGGAGAATCCTTTTTTAATGCCTCTTGAAAGATCTATTTCTTAATTATTATTTTCCCTTTAATTCAGTTTTGTGAATTTTCAAGATTTTACAGGAAATTTGTTTTGAGTGCAAACATGGACGTACATTTTTGATGAGCCACAAAGCATAGAACATTATTTGTTTTAATATGAATTTTCCTATCCCAAAAATTTCACAGTAAATCTTCTTTAGTTAAAAAACTAAATCAATTGTTAGTTTTTTAGCATTTAATCTAGTTTTGAGACTCAATATTTGCTCTGTTTACTATTTAATCTTATTATTCTTCAGATATTTTAAGTTTTATGAATATAAAGTTGTATAATCCAACTGCTCTTCACTGTTATCTTAAAATTATGTACATTTTTCTATCAGGTTTTTAAAATGATAATAAAAAAAATCCTATTGTTATTTTTTCAATGACATTTTAGTTGCTTCAAAAATATTCGTTTTTAAACAAAAAAAAAACATTTTTATCACCTTTAACACCTCTTGAATGATCTATTTTCTTCTGTTTATTCAAGGTCCAATTAAAAGAAAAGTAACTTATCAACTCTTTGGCTTCACCGTGCATTTCAGACTTTAATTTGACCTTTCATGTGTCTTAAGACAGACATTTTTAAGATCTTAGCACTCAGACTAACAAGCAACTGATAAATAGCGCAGCCTCCAACTTGTAAAAACTTATATGAATATTACAACTTTTGCCACCCTTCAAAACAACGATTTCAAGAACTGTTAGAAAACCTGTGAATAATGTGCAATAAAGACGTTGAATAATGTGCACTTTCTCAGAATGGCATATGCTCAGGTGAGAAATGTCTTACCTGTAATCAGACAATCATCCGTTATCTTCCTCTGAGACTCTGGAACTCAACTGAACAAGGTGCTTCCAGTAGAAATAATTGTCTCTCTCGCTTTCTGCTTTCCATTTCCTGCTCATGCAAATTCAGAACTCTTTGTGTTCTTTTGTATTATGTAAAATATTAGGTTAAAAATGATTACACTCCAGCTTTAAAACATGTATAGAAAGACCTGAACTTTCAATAAATAAAATAGACATGAAGTGTTTTAGCTTTATTCAAAATTACAAACAGCTTTACATATAAAACAAGAGGTACACATTACGATTTAAGCACTTAAAAAAATATTTTCAAAGAAATTGTTTTATTTCTTAAAAATAAAATTAGACTCTTTAATGGCATGTAAAGCCAGTAATGCTCAATATATGTCAATTAAATAGATTTTAAAGTGTTGTTTGTCCTAGCGTTGGTATTTCCATGGCGATGGTTAAGTCCTCAGTGTTGTTTGCATCCAAAACACTTCCTGAACTGCTGCATGATCTAAACAAGAACATTCTGTTCAGAAGCTGTGTGAGATCAGACCAACAGCTGAACAAATATTGTGATTATATTATGAGTATTATCAAAAATCTATTGGTTTTGTTCTTTAAATCTCAATTTTGTGAGATGAAAACAAACAAAAATAAACATTTGGGAACAATTAATTGGCACCCCATGTAACAGGAGATGCAGAACCAGGGAACAAGAAGTCATGAGCCATGGAAACTGGATACAAAGATCAGGGATGAAACAGGAAATGTGGACACTTGGAGATGCAGGATACATGAGATGGGGCAGGGATATGTAGAGCCATGTGAAGTGGAACCAGGATGTGAGCAGCCAGAAGACATGGAACCAGGATACAGAGAGGCAGGAGAAATGGCATGAGATGCAGAATCTGATGCAAGAAGCTGGGAAGCATGAGAACCAGAAGATGAGGGAGCCTGGAATAGCAGGAACCATGAGATACAGAACTGGGAAATGCAAAGCCGTGAGAGGTGGAAACAGGATTGAAATAACAGCACACTTTAGTCACAGTTTATTCAGACTTTCCAAAACTGTTTGTGTTCACTGGGTTTTACAAATAAGAAATTCTCAGGGCATGTGCACATTTTGCCTTTTTACCCTTTTTTTTTTAAATGAGCACCGGCAATTAACATTTCCATAGTACTTAGAAATCAAACAGAAAGTTTTATACACTTTCCTGAAAAATAACTCACCTCTCTGTTGAGGACGCAGTAGATGAGAAATATGAAGGTTCCCTGCTGCGAGTTCAGGATCAGGAAGAGGATCTCCAGCTTCTTATTCCCGCTAGTGAAGAAACCCAGAACCCAAGAACACCCCAGAACCACCAGCTGAGCCAGGGTCTTGAACACCAGAGTTCTGCAGAGAAAGAGTCGGACTGTCCTCACGAACTAAACATTGTAATCCTACGAAGACATCGTTTGATTCACTCATTACTTAGTTTGTTTCATCTGAGACACTTCAGCGTTGAGATTCTTGAGCGTTGAGTTCAGACTGAAGCCGATGCAGATGAAGAGAATCATGTTTAACTGTTCAGAAGAAACGATCATCGTAATATCGTTCTATTTCAAGCACATGTGGAAATCCTCTTTAAATTAAACTTGCGAGTATGACACAAACAGGACCTAGAAAACTCCAGATAAAACCATCATCTTTTTTAATCCAACATCTGTTAAAGGAGAACATTATTTATCAACTGCTTCAGGTCTCTAGAATATGAAGATCTTTAAGTATAAATGTGTTTCTATCAGGAGACAGCGCTGCTTTAATCCATGTCCCTCAAACCATCATCTTTCACTCACTTTTCACTACCGTATCCTTCAGGAACAAGACCCATGGATGCGCTCACCACGACCATAGCCACCATGTAGCCAATCACACACAGAAAATCACTGCTGAGCACCTCCCTCTTTTTGGAGATGATCCTTGATAGATTCTTCACACAGATGTAGAGCAGAACAGCTTCAATGAACATCCAGACAAAGGCAGAGAGGAAGAAGAAATGCAGAAGGCCTGCTAGCAAGGCACACAGCTTCTGTGGATGACAAGTAGTTGATAAAATAATCAAAAACCTTGATTATCCGACCATACTGTGATGAATCATCTCACCTTTTGAGGCTGTATAAGGTTGAGGAAGTATTGTGTGACCAGGAAGAGAGTGTGAGCAAGCAGCAGACTGATGCAGATGTTGATCCGGGCCACGTTATTCATTGCAGGAGGCCACTGGCAAAAAGCGAAGCTCAAGAGAGCCAGAACCAAGAACAGCAGCCCCACAGCTACACACACCAGATTCAGCAGCTCCATTGTGGGGTCATCCTGAAGAGACATGGTTTTTCAAACGCAATCTAGAGATCTTTGGAGCTTTGGATAGGCACAGCTACATCTCAGAAACTTAATAAAGCCTCTAACATGATTGATTCAAACTGGACTAATACGCTATATGTTGGCAAAAGCTTTTAATTATCTGCTATTTGAAATTAAGTGTAGTTCATTTTAATCCATAAGTTTTAACTTAACTTTAAACATATAGTCAACTATTTTTGATATGTTGGTCCACCCTGCAATCCATTACCAGTTCCCTCTAAATAGAGACACATACACACCTAGTAAGAACCTGGATGGTTCCCTCAAGGAAAATCAAGGTTGCCGTTACAATGGTACTACTGAGGCCAAATGGGGTGCTCACCCAGTGGGCTATACTGGGGATTCTGTAAAGTATCACAGTTCTTCAAATACAAATATACACAGAGGTCCTGGTTCTCTGTGCTGATTAAAAATCATAAAAGAGTAGGGATATGTCCCTGGCATTCATGTCCCACTCTGTTTATCCTAATAATCCCTTTATTCTAATTTCCAACACTACTCTGTTAACCTTTATCTGATGTGTGGTTAAGGTTCTGGCTCAGAATGGTCACATAATCATATTATACAGCTTTACTCAAGGTTTCAGAGTGTTTTAATGGATTTTGTCTATTCTGATTCTGCCACCCAAAAGATAACGTGCTGAGTTGAGTTCTGAACTCAATCAATTGGAAGTTGGTTTATGCACTGGTGTATGTGCATCCTGAAAAAGTAAAGGGTCATCCATAAACTGCTCATACTGAGTTGGGAGCATGACATTTTCAAGGTATTCTTTCACTGAAAGTAAGTATGTATGCTTTTGACAAACTACCCCACACCATTATCCACCATCCACCAATCTTCACAGTGGACACTAAGACCATTCTCTTGACAATCCAAAAACCTTGAATTAAATGAGTTAGTTCTGCAAAAAGATGGCAGCCTTTACATACTGTTTGGGTGAGTTAGGATTATTGGCAAAAGCTTAACTTTGTTTTGTCGTCACTGACTCTTGACCGTGGAGTATTAAGTGCTGCAGAACCTTCCCTACTGGAACTACAGCACCGTTGACATCTTATCACAGCTCCACTGCAATTTTACTGAACATTCTCTTTCACTGACATGTTTAAATATTTGACATTATAAACTCTCAGGAGTTTGGTAATGTTTAGTTGGTTAGGGAACTGATTAGACTTTACAAATTACTGCTATTGGGGGAAACGTACCTCTGTTGACAACATCTGTTTATCCAGTAGCCTATTAATAAGTGGGAAGCTAGTTCTGAAAGATCCCATACCTCTGCTGGGGGACCGGTCTGCATAATGAGAGCGAATGTGGACAGATGAACACAGGAACACACTGTCCAGCTGCTGTTGCTGCTGTCTAAAACATAACAACCATCCTCGATCCATTTGCTGACATTCCAGTACACACAGGCTAGTTTACTGTTTAGCCTTTTTCCCTGCAGACAGAAGAACATCTTCAGAGCAAGGAAAGCTTAGATCTTAGTAAGTGCTATGAGCTTACGTTGGTATGTCTGAGGGTGAAATTGATGGGTGTGGTGAGCTGCGTGTTGTTGGTTTTGGAGAGAGTTGCTGAGATCACATTGGACATCATGGTTTTATTAGTCTTCTCCAAGGTGTTGAAAAAAGCAGGGCTTAGTAGATTGCCCATGGAGCTGTAGCTCAGGAATAACAGAGCCGCAGATTCTGTGATCGCATAGATATAATTCAGCTTGCTCATACTTAGTCATTTTGTTGGCCGACATAAGCAAATGTAAGAGTTTGAACATAAATGCACGGCCGACTTCTAACATACTTGAAATGGTTTTCTGGGAAATCTCAAAGAGGTCAATGTCCACATCAACCCTCTCCGTCCGGATGAGAGGAATGTCTTTTTTCGATGCATTTTGTCCAATTACAAGGACTCTCACATCTACAAGTGAGGAGGAATAGAGAATGCCATGTATTTTGTTTTTGCATTATAAAGTAAGAAAATTAAACAAGAATATAACACCTATATTTATTCACCATTTAAGTGTTATTGCCAGAATTATTAACATTGCTTTAGTTTTACAGATGTGTATCTGAGAAATGGAAACACAAAGCTTTATTGTTAACAGATGCAGTGGTAGTACAGAAATTACAGAGTCTTTAAAGATTCCGGTGTTGGGGAGAACCAGAGATTCTAACAGGAGCCACAGGAACAAGGGGACAAGGGAGAAACAAACATTTGAAAGTTGTTTTGGAAGAGCAGAACATGGATGGTTGCTAGGTTGAACGCAGGTGATTTGCTGAAGCAAAGACAGACATGAGGAGTGCAGAAAGTACAAAGATAGAGTTCATGATCCATCTAGGCAGAATAGTGTGTGATAGGTAAGACCACAGCGATCATAGGTCCTAATCAATCATCCCAAAAAGAACCTGTTTTGAGCAGATGAACATCAATCACAACTGAAGGTTCTTCACCTGTATTATTGAGGCTGATGCTCTCTATTGTGTAATTGTCAGTGTCCTTCACCAGCACCGATGCGAGGCTTTCAAAGCCGTTCAGATACGTGTTTGCTAATTTCACCTGCTTGGCTGTATCTTCAAAGCTAAACTTGTCAGTAATCGTAAGCTGAGCAGCATCAAACGTCTCCAGGAAGTTCTTAGCCTCCTAACCACAAAACAAACACATCATTTTAGGAAGAGTATATCTTAAACTGTTCAAATAATTTTTCAGACCGAGAGAAGTTGAACAAATGTGTATATCTCTCGATGTGTATAAAGACCATATTTCCTGGAGATATATTATTGCTTTAGGATGGCTGGTTTAAACTGACTCATCTGTGTTCCAAAGACAAATTGTAGCCTGTGAGTGGGTCCTATCAAAATAGGCAAGTTTTGCTTCCTTCGGTCATTTCAAATGCTCCCCAAGATTACACACAGCACCCTCAATCAATAGTTAGTACTAACTAGACAATAAAATTTACTCACTTTTGGAGACATGATACTTGTCATAGCTGCAATCCCATCAATAGCACTTACTATCCCTTCTACAGTCTGCTGCAGAAAAGATACACAATTTATTACAGAGTGGACAATATTTTTCACTTGGGATGACAATAAACATTTCATAAAAATAAATGTTATATTATGGACTCAATGAACAAAGCTATTTAGCTCATACCTGCTGCATGTTAGCTTGTTCTTTCATATCTGAAAGAAGAACATGATTAATGTATAAACATGTGGAAGTGTAAGGCAAACATTGTTATTTTGGCTGTACCAGGAATCGTTTACCTCTTACTCTTACTTCCCCTATTCCTCCCTTGAAAACACAAGCACATGTTTCCTCGACCACAGCCTGTCCTAGCTGTAAGTTACTCTTTAGTGTTCTATACGTTTATTAATGTACAAATGTCTGTTTATTGAAAAAGTCTGTCAAGACCATCATAATGAGTAGATTAATTCAAAATTAAGTCAAAGTGCCCTGTGGGTGTATCCCTAGCTCCTCTATCTGATTAGTGTCCTGTGGGTCTATCTCTATCACCACTATCTGATTAGTGTCCTGTGGGTCTATCTCTATCACCACTATCTGATTAGTGCCCTGTGGGTCTATCTCTATCACCACTATCTGATTAGTGTCCTGTGGGTCTATCTCTATCACCACTATCTGATTAGTGTCCTGTGGGTCTATCTCTATCACCACTATCTGATTAGT
The DNA here is from genome assembly GCA_900490495.1 of Danionella dracula. Classification (NCBI taxonomy): domain Eukaryota; kingdom Metazoa; phylum Chordata; class Actinopteri; order Cypriniformes; family Danionidae; genus Danionella; species Danionella dracula. The sequence continues at coordinate 217,201 of UELW01000922.1, forward strand.
GTCCTGTGGGTCTATCTCTATCACCACTATCTGATTAGTGTCCTGTGGGTCTATCCCTATCACCACTATCTGATTAGTGTCCTGTGGGTCTATCTCTATCACCACTATCTGATTAGTGTCCTGTGGGTCTATCCCTATCACCACTATCTGATTAGTGCCCTGTGGGTCTATCTCTATCACCACTATCTGATTAGTGTCCTGTGGGTCTATCTCTATCACCACTATCTGATTAGTGCCCTGTGGGTCTATCTCTATCACCACTATCTGATTAGTGTCCTGTGGGTCTATCCCTATCACCACTATCTGATTAGTGTCCTGTGGGTCTATCTCTATCACCACTATCTGATTAGTGTCCTGTGGGTCTATCTCTATCACCACTATCTGATTAGTGTCCTGTGGGTCTATCTCTATCACCACTATCTGATTAGTGTCCTGTGGGTCTATCCCTATCACCACTATCTGATTAGTGTCCTGTGGGTCTATCTCTATCACCACTATCTGATTAGTGCCCTGTGGGTCTATCTCTATCACCACTATCTGATTAGTGTCCTGTGGGTCTATCTCTATCACCACTATCTGATTAGTGCCCTGTGGGTCTATCTCTATCACCACTATCTGATTAGTGTCCTGTGGGTCTATCTCTATCACCACTATCTGATTAGTGCCCTGTGGGTCTATCTCTATCACCACTATCTGATTAGTGCCCTGTGGGTCTATCTCTATCACCACTATCTGATTAGTGCCCTGTGGGTCTATCTCTATCACCACTATCTGATTAGTGCCCTGTGGGTCTATCTCTATCACCACTATCTGATTAGTGCCCTGTGGGTCTATCTCTATCACCACTATCTGATTAGTGTCCTGTGGGTCTATCTCTATCACCACTATCTGATTAGTGTCCTGTGGGTCTATCCCTATCACCACTATCTGATTAGTGTCCTGTGGGTCTATCTCTATCACCACTATCTGATTAGTGCCCTGTGGGTCTATCTCTATCACCACTATCTGATTAGTGCCCTGTGGGTCTATCTCTATCACCACTATCTGATTAGTGTCCTGTGGGTCTATCCCTATCACCACTATCTGATTAGTGTCCTGTGGGTCTATCTCTATCACCACTATCTGATTAGTGCCCTGTGGGTCTATCTCTATCACCACTATCTGATTAGTGCCCTGTGGGTCTATCTCTATCACCACTATCTGATTAGTGCCCTGTGGGTCTATCTCTATCACCACTATCTGATTAGTGTCCTGTGGGTCTATCTCTATCACCACTATCTGATTAGTGCCCTGTGGGTCTATCTCTATCACCACTATCTGATTAGTGCCCTGTGGGTCTATCTCTATCACCACTATCTGATTAGTGTCCTGTGGGTCTATCCCTATCACCACTATCTGATTAGTGTCCTGTCGGCCTATCTCTATCACCACTATCTGATTAGTGTCCTGTGGGTCTATCTCTATCACCACTATCTGATTAGTGTCCTGTGGGTCTATCTCTATCACCACTATCTGATTAGTGTCCTGTGGGTCTATCTCTATCACCACTATCTGATTAGTGTCCTGTGGGTCTATCTCTATCACCACTATCTGATTAGTGTCCTGTGGGTCTATCTCTATCACCACTATCTGATTAGTGCCCTGTGGGTCTATCTCTATCACCACTATCTGATTAGTGTCCTGTGGGTCTATCTCTATCACCACTATCTGATTAGTGTCCTGTGGGTCTATCTCTATCACCACTATCTGATTAGTGTCCTGTGGGTCTATCTCTATCACCACTATCTGATTAGTGTCCTGTGGGTCTATCTCTATCACCACTATCTGATTAGTGCCCTGTGGGTCTATCTCTATCACCACTATCTGATTAGTGCCCTGTGGGTCTATCTCTATCACCACTATCTGATTAGTGTCCTGTGGGTCTATCCCTATCACCACTATCTGATTAGTGTCCTGTGGGTCTATCTCTATCACCACTATCTGATTAGTGCCCTGTGGGTCTATCTCTATCACCACTATCTGATTAGTGCCCTGTGGGTCTATCTCTATCACCACTATCTGATTAGTGCCCTGTGGGTCTATCTCTATCACCACTATCTGATTAGTGTCCTGTGGGTCTATCTCTATCACCACTATCTGATTAGTGCCCTGTGGGTCTATCTCTATCACCACTATCTGATTAGTGCCCTGTGGGTCTATCTCTATCACCACTATCTGATTAGTGTCCTGTGGGTCTATCCCTATCACCACTATCTGATTAGTGTCCTGTGGGTCTATCTCTATCACCACTATCTGATTAGTGTCCTGTGGGTCTATCTCTATCACCACTATCTGATTAGTGTCCTGTGGGTCTATCTCTATCACCACTATCTGATTAGTGCCCTGTGGGTCTATCTCTATCACCACTATCTGATTAGTGTCCTGTGGGTCTATCTCTATCACCACTATCTGATTAGTGTCCTGTGGGTCTATCTCTATCACCACTATCTGATTAGTGCCCTGTGGGTCTATCTCTATCACCACTATCTGATTAGTGCCCTGTGGGTCTATCTCTATCACCACTATCTGATTAGTGTCCTGTGGGTCTATCTCTATCACCACTATCTGATTAGTGTCCTGTGGGTCTATCTCTATCACCACTATCTGATTAGTGTCCTGTGGGTCTATCTCTATCACCACTATCTGATTAGTGTCCTGTGGGTCTATCTCTATCACCACTATCTGATTAGTGTCCTGTGGGTCTATCTCTATCACCACTATCTGATTAGTGTCCTGTGGGTCTATCTCTATCACCACTATCTGATTAGTGTCCTGTGGGTCTATCTCTATCACCACTATCTGATTAGTGTCCTGTGGGTCTATCTCTATCACCACTATCTGATTAGTGTCCTGTGGGTCTATCTCTATCACCACTATCTGATTAGTGTCCTGTGGGTCTATCTCTATCACCACTATCTGATTAGTGTCCTGTGGGTCTATCTCTATAACCACTATCTGATTAGTGTCCTTGGCTTATCTCTATCACCACTATCTGATTAGTGTCCTGTGGTCTATCTCTATCACCACTATCTGATTAGTGTCCTGTGGGTCTATCTCTATCACCACTATCTGATTAGTGTCCTGTGGGTCTATCTCTATCACCACTATCTGATTAGTGTCCTGTGGGTCTATCTCTATCACCACTATCTGATTAGTGTCCTGTGGGTCTATCTCTATCACCACTATCTGATTAGTGTCCTGTGGGTCTATCTCTATCACCACTATCTGATTAGTGTCCTGTGGGTCTATCTCTATCACCACTATCTGATTAGTGCCCTGTGGGTCTATCTCTATCACCACTATCTGATTAGTGTCCTGTGGGTCTATCTCTATCACCACTATCTGATTAGTGTCCTGTGGGTCTATCTCTATCACCACTATCTGATTAGTGTCCTGTGGGTCTATCTCTATCACCACTATCTGATTAGTGTCCTGTGGGTCTATCTCTATCACCACTATCTGATTAGTGTCCTGTGGGTCTATCTCTATCACCACTATCTGATTAGTGTCCTGTGGGTCTATCTCTATCACCACTATCTGATTAGTGTCCTGTGGGTCTATCTCTATTGTCCTGATTATATTAGTGTCCTGTGGGTCTATCTCTATCACCACTATCTGATTAGTGTCCTATGGGTCTATCTCTATCACCACTATCTGATTAGTGTCCTGTGGGTCTATCCCTATCACCACTATCTGATTAGTGTCCTGTGGGTCTATCTCTATCCCCTCTATCTGATTAGTGTCCTGTGGGTCTATATCACCTCTATCTGATTAGTGTCCTGTGGGTCTATCTCTATCACCACTATCTGATTAGTGTCCTGTGGGTCTATCTCTATTGTCCTGATTATATTAGTGTCCTGTGGGTCTATCTCTATCACCACTATCTGATTAGTGTCCTGTGGGTCTATCTCTATCACCACTATCTGATTAGTGTCCTGTGGGTCTATCTCTATCACCACTATCTGATTAGTGTCCTGTGGGTCTATCTCTATCACCACTATCTGATTAGTGTCCTGTGGGTCTATCTCTATCACCACTATCTGATTAGTGTCCTGTGGGTCTATCTCTATCACCACTATCTGATTAGTGTCCTGTGGGTCTGTCTCTATCACCACTATCTGATTAGTGTCCTGTGGGTCTATCTCTATCACCAATATCTGATTAGTGTCCTGTGGGTCTATCTCTATCACCACTATCTGATTAGTGTCCTGTGGGTCTATCTCTATCACCACTATCTGATTAGTGTCCTGTGGGTCTATCCCTATCACCACTATCTGATTAGTGTCCTGTGGGTATATCCCTATCACCACTATCTGATAAGTGTCCTGTGGGTCTATCTCTATCACCACTATCTGATTAGTGCCCTGTGGGTCTATCTCTATCACCACTATCTGATTAGTGTCCTGTGGGTCTATCTCTATCACCACTATCTGATTAGTGTCCTGTGGGTCTATCTCTATCACCACTATCTGATTAGTGTCCTGTGGGTCTATCTCTATCACCACTATCTGATTAGTGTCCTGTGGGGTCTATCTCTATCACCAATATCTGATTAGTGTCCTGTGGGTCTATCTCTATCACCACTATCTGATTAGTGTCCTGTGGGTCTATCTCTATCACCACTATCTGATTACTGTCCTGTGGGTCTATCTCTATCACCACTATCTGATTAGTGTCCTGTGGGTCTATCCCTATCACCACTATCTGATTAGTGTCCTGTGGGTCTATCTCTATCACCACTATCTGATTAGTGTCCTGTGGGTCTATCTCTATCACCACTATCTGATTAGTGGCCTGTGGGTCTATCTCTATCACCACTATCTGATTAGTGTCCTGTGGGTCTATCTCTATCACCACTATCTGATTAGTGTCATGTGGGTCTATCCCTATCACCACTATCTGATTAGTGTCCTGTGGGTCTATCCCTATCACCACTATCTGATTAGTGTCCTGTGGGTCTATCTCTATCACCACTATCTGATTAGTGTCCTGTGGGTCTATCTCTATCACCACTATCTGATTAGTGTCCTGTGGGTCTATCTCTATTGTCCTGATTATATTAGTGTCCTGTGGGTCTATCTCTATCACCACTATCTGATTAGTGTCCTGTGGGTCTATCTCTATCACCACTATCTGATTAGTGTCCTGTGGGTCTATCTCTATCACCACTATCTGATTAGGTCCTGTGGGTCTATCTCTATCACCAATATCTGATTAGTGTCCTGTGGGTCTATCTCTATCACCACTATCTGATTAGTGTCCTGTGGGTCTATCTCTATCACCACTATCTGATTAGTGTCCTGTGGGTCTATCCCTATCACCACTATCTGATTAGTGTCCTGTGGGTCTATCCCTATCACCACTATCTGATTAGTGTCCTGTGGGTCTATCTCTATCACCACTATCTGATTAGTGCCCTGTGGGTCTATCTCTATCACCACTATCTGATTAGTGTCCTGTGGGTCTATCTCTATCACCACTATCTGATTAGTGTCCTGTGGGTCTATCTCTATCACCACTATCTGATTAGGTTCCTGTGGGTCTATCTCTATCACCACTATCTGATTAGTGTCCTGTGGGTCTATCTCTATCACCACTATCTGATTAGTGTCCTGTGGGTCTATCCCTATCACCACTATCTGATTAGTGTCCTGTGGGTCTATCTCTATCACCACTATCTGATTAGTGTCCTGTGGGTCTATCTCTATCACCAATATCTGATTAGTGTCCTGTGGGTCTATCTCTATCACCACTATCTGATTAGTGTCCTGTGGGTCTATCTCTATCACCACTATCTGATTACTGTCCTGTGGGTCTATCTCTATCACCACTATCTGATTAGTGTCCTGTGGGTCTATCCCTATCACCACTATCTGATTAGTGTCCTGTGGGTCTATCCCTATCACCACTATCTGATTAGTGTCCTGTGGGTCTATCTCTATCACCACTATCTGATTAGTGTCCTGTGGTCTATCTCTATCACCACTATCTGATAGTGTCCTGTGGGTCTATCTCTATCACCACTATCTGATTAGTGTCCTGTGGGTCTATCTCTATCACCACTATCTGATTAGTGTCCTGTGGGTCTATCTCTATCACCACTATCTGATTAGTGTCCTGTGGGTCTATCCCTATCACCACTATCTGATTAGTGTCCTGTGGGTCTATCTCTATCACCACTATCTGATTAGTGTCCTGTGGGTCTATCTCTATTACCAATATCTGATTAGTGTCCTGTGGGTCTATCCCTATCACCAATATCTGATTAGTGTCCTGTGGGTCTATCCCTATCACCACTATCTGATTAGTGTCCTGTGGGTCTATCTCTATCACCACTATCTGATTAGTGTCCTGTGGGTCTATCCCTATCACCACTATCTGATTAGTGTCCTGTGGGTCTATCCCTATCACCACTATCTGATTAGTGTCCTGTGGGTCTATCCCTATCACCACTATCTGATTAGTGTCCTGTGGGTCTATCTCTATCACCAATATCTGATTAGTGTCCTGTGGGTCTATCTCTATCACCACTATCTGATTAGTGTCCTGTGGGTCTATCTCTATCACCAATATCTGATTAGTGTCCTGTGGGTCTATCTCTATCACCACTATCTGATTAGTGCCCTGTGGGTCTATCTCTATCACCACTATCTGATTAGTGTCCTGTGGGTCTATCTCTATCACCACTATCTGATTAGTGTCCTGTGGGTCTATCTCTATCACCACTATCTGATTAGTGTCCTGTGGGTCTATCTCTATCACCACTATCTGATTAGTGTCCTGTGGGTCTATCTCTATCACCACTATCTGATTAGTGTCATGTGGGTCTATCCCTATCACCACTATCTGATTAGTGTCATGTGGGTCTATCCCTATCACCACTATCTGATTAGTGTCCTGTGGGTCTATCCCTATCACCACTATCTGATTAGTGTCCTGTGGGTCTATCTCTATCACCACTATCTGATTAGTGTCCTGTGGGTCTATCTCTATCACCAATATCTGATTAGTGTCCTGTGGGTCTATCCCTATCACCACTATCTGATTAGTGTCCTGTGGGTCTATCTCTATCCCCTCTATCTGATTAGTGTCCTGTGGGTCTATCTCTATCACCACTATCTGATTAGTGTCCTGTGGGTCTATCTCTATTACCAATATCTGATTAGTGTCCTGTGGGTCTATCTCTATCACCACTATCTGATTAGTGTCCTGTGGGTCTATCTCTATCACCACTATCTGATTAGTGTCCTGTGGGTCTATCTCTATCACCACTATCTGATTAGTGTCCTGTGGGTCTATCCCTATCACCACTATCTGATTAGTGTCCTGTGGGTCTATCTCTATCACCACTATCTGATTAGTGTCCTGTGGGTCTATCTCTATCACCACTATCTGATTAGTGTCCTGTGGGTCTATCTCTATCACCACTATCTGATTAGTGGTCCTGTGGGTCTATCCCTATCACCACTATCTGATTAGTGTCCTGTGGGTCTATCTCTATCACCACTATCTGATTAGTGTCCTGTGGGTCTATCTCTATCACCACTATCTGATTAGTGCCCTGTGGGTCTATCTCTATCACCACTATCTGATTAGTGCCCTGTGGGTCTATCTCTATCACCACTATCTGATTAGTGTCCTGTGGTCTATCTCTATCACCACTATCTGATTAGTGTCCTGTGGGTCTATCTCTATCACCACTATCTGATTAGTGTCCTGTGGGTCTATCTCTATCACCACTATCTGATTAGTGTCCTGTGGGTCTATCTCTATCACCACTATCTGATTAGTGTCCTGTGGGTCTATCTCTATCACCACTATCTGATTAGTGTCCTGTGGGTCTATCTCTATCACCACTATCTGATTAGTGTCCTGTGGGTCTATCTCTATCACCACTATCTGATTAGTGTCCTGTGGGTCAATCCCTATCACCACTATCTGATTAGTGTCCTGTGGGTCTATCCCTATCACCACTATCTGATTAGTGTCCTGTGGGTCTATCCCTATCACCACTATCTGATTAGTGTCCTGTGGGTCTATCTCTATCACCACTATCTGATTAGTGTCCTGTGGGTCTATCTCTATCACCACTATCTGATTAGTGTCCTGTGGGTCTATCTCTATCACCACTATCTGATTAGTGTCCTGTGGGTCTATCTCTATCACCACTATCTGATTAGTGTCCTGTGGGTCTCTCCCTATCCCCTCTTTCTGATTAGTGTCCTGTGGGTCTATCTCTATCACCACTATCTGATTAGTGTCTTGGCGTACAGCATAAGGCCCATAGGGTGCATGTACTCATCTAGGCAAATGCTCTGACCTGTGGAGTTGAGCAATATTCATTAATAATAGCGCCCTCTGTTATTGAGGATGTATGTTGGGTGGTTCACCGGTTGCATTTGGTGTCAAGTTTGTTGTGCAAATCAGTCCTTCTTTCTCGACTACACAGCAGGCTAGCTATTAAGGGGCTAGCATTGATCTCTACAGAGGCAAAGCAAAAAGCTTGTTGTGACATCACTGCTGAGCTTGTAATTAGTAATCATTTAGATAAACTTTGTATTGTTGTTTTGTACCATAATCTTTTATTTGTCAAAAGATCCTGTTCAGAGCAGGAATAGGAAAATGTGTGTATCATTACTGAAAGAGCACTCCTCGATTTTTAGGTGAACTCCACTCACCGGCATTGTTGGTGCTCGTGTCTCTTTGATGAGACTTTTTTTAGGGAGCTACTTATTGGTTGATGTTAAGACTTTAACAAGTGTCTTTGGAACATCCTGCAATTGCAGGCCTAGGGCTCATAAGGTAGAGTGGGTTCGTTCGTGAGTGAGCAAGTCTACCAAAGTGCTGCACGTACCACTCAAGCAGGAGCAGTTAACTGCATTGCATGAGCAAAAATCAAGATAGAGCCCGTAGGTAAAGAAGTTGGCGTTCCTGAAGTATATTCCAAGTTTGCAGGAGCAGCCAGGACTCTCCGTCACACAGGAGTAAGCGGTGCAGTTGGTTATCCCTTGTCTGCAGTCAACATAACTGAAAGCATTTGCGCAAGAGCTGGTGTTGGCCCAAGGTGAGCAGTACCATCGTTTTTGAGATTTCTCATCTAGAGCTATGATTATCATCACTGGCAGCACTGCAAAGAAACATTAACAGTATTAAACATTAGATTTTACCCAACTGATCTTGTGCTAAGTCCCTCATTGTTGCTGACTCAAGAGTTCCTTCCCAACACAAGTACAAAAACTCTTTTATCACAACAATAATCACAATTTAGGCCAACCGTTACCAACTGTCCATGCAAGTTATGTGCAGAAGGCTGTTGGGACATAACAGAGCAGCTGGGTGGTTCTCAATACACACTCCCACGGTAACCTCTTACAGGAATTAGCATAAAAACAACAAGAGAAGATCTGAAGAAGAGAATGGTATAAGAGAGATAGAGGACAGCGAGCTCTTCACCACCAGAAGTGCTCCAGGAGCTACTCGTTGTTTGTTTGCCAGCTAAACGGCTACAGTTAAATGTATTTACCCCTCTCTAAAATCCCACAATGCCTTCTTCTTCTATTGGTTTTTATTGGCGGTTTCTAATCTTTCTTTTGTGCACTACCGCCACCTACTGAGCTGCAGTTTTGGTCAGAGTGTGGATGAGGGAAAATAACTCTAAGTTGTTTCCTAGTTCCTATAATCTATGCATTATTCTTATACGTTTGACATATGATGTGATGCTATTATAAGCTTTACTATTACCAAACAAAGACTATATCGTGTCATGTTTAATTTTTTGCTTTCCATTCTTTGTCTTTCTTTTTCGTAAACTTTGCACTTCATTAATATTTGTTCTACTGTTTCCTCGTCACTACACCTATCACATTTTCCTGTTTGATTATTACATATTTTAAATTGTGGATAATTGAAACCCGTGTGCACAAATCCTAATCTTGTTATTATTGTTTCCTCTTTTCTACTGTGTTTGTCTGTTTCTTTTGAATCTTCTGCGGGTCAGATATCTTTTATTCTATTGTTTATTATAGCTTTACCCTCTGCTTGGCTTATTGGAGTTTCTGATTTGACCTCTTCTTTATTTGTAGCCGCTTCATCTGCCTTTTCATTCCCTTCTCTCTCTGTATGTGATGCTGATGTTACTGTTCTATTATTCCGATTCATTTCCTCTATATCTGTCATTTTATTATTTATTAAGTCTTGTCTGGATTCAATTTTTTTCACTTTTTAAACTTTCCAAAGCGGTTTGCCTGTCTATGCAAATTATTGTTTTGTTTATTTTGTTATTTTTGATCCATTGATTGCTGTTAGCTCCGCTGGGAATTTGTTCAGAGAGTCTGTGATTCTTTCATCGCTTATTATTTATTTTTCTGCTATGAGCACCAACGTCCGAACAACTAGTTTACCTCTGCACTTCACATCTTAATCTTTGTTTTAATCAATTTTTTTCTTTTTTTTTCTTGCCTGTTCAGGTATATTCCATTTTTGGGAAAAATGAAATTGTAGATGATAAGAAATTAGAACCTGGTTATCCTGTGAGAGTGGTGTCTTGTACTTGATTAAATTTCAGTAAGCCATTCTACAGAAGATCACCCGTAATAATAAGGGTATTATACGTTGCTGATAAAAGCGGAAGAAAATTAGATAATCGCATTTAAAGGGAAATTCGCTGGTGAATCCTTGTAATGTTTGCATTTTGAATTACGCTGTGTACGAAATGTGCCACACAAATAAACTTGCCTTGCCTTGATTATAGCTAGTTCCATTTTTTCCGTATCTTTTGATTTTTTGTTTCTTTCTGTAATTTTCTTTTATAAATTCCATTTCACATTTCACAGCTTTTTCAGATTTATCTATATTTGTTTTATTAACAGTTACTTTTATTTTTCATGGAGCGTTTTACATTTTTTTTCTATTACCATTTTTTTACTCCTCCATTATAACCAAAGTTATAATTTTTTGGGGTCCATGCTCCCAACATTCTTCTGTTAGACTTTTAGAATGGTGATTGTTTATTGTTTTGTATTGTGTGTTCAATAGGTCATCCTTATTTTAATTCTTCTTTTGACTAGCATCAAAGTGTGGATGGCTCTGAATTTCTACACCTGATAGTTTTTGGAACTGGTATATCTAGTGGGAATGCCCCTTTAGACCTTGCCCCGTAACAAAAATCCCGATAAAGAAGATACAGATTTTAAAGTTTATGTAGATCTGAAGTTAGATTTGATCCGTTGTGAAGTCAAGTTTCTTTCAATCTGAGGCAGCGGGCCAAAGTTAAAGCTTTCCTGACAGAAACATCTTAAACAGGGTCCATGCTTTTGTCAGCACCAAACTGGATTACTGCAATGGACTTTATTCTGGTGTCAGTCAGGCTTCTTGCTGCTCGATTGCAGCTTGTACTGAAGTCAATTTTGTAAATTGCAGCTTGTACTCAAATCTGACGACAATCTTCCCAATTCAATCTTTTTTCCACTGGCAACCAGTGGGTTTTAGGACCAATTTTTTACTTTTTTAATGCATTTTAAAGCAGTTGGGCAGTTGTGCTCTGGTGGATAAGGAGATCGACTTGTGATCTGAAGGTCTCGGGTTTAATCCCCAGATCCACCGAGTTGAAGGTGGAGTGAGTGATGAAATACTTGCTCTCCATCTTCAACAACCACAGCTGTGGAGCCCTCGAGCGAGCACCAGTTCCCCGACTGCTCCCCGGGCCCCGCAGCCATGGCTCCCACTGCTCCCTGGGCCCCGCAGTCATGGCTCCCACTGGTCCGGGTGAGTGCTCACGGTGTGTTTCTCTGATGTGTGTGTGTGTACACTGGAAGGGTTAAATTCCAGGTGTGGGTCACTCCATATCTGGACGACTGGTCACTTTCACTTGAAAAGTTTTAGATGGAGCTGCCCACAGTGCCTCTCTGAAATTTCACTCCAACACGATTGCTCTCGATGTCCCGAAAACAAAGCAGAAACTCAGAGGGGACCCGTCTCTTACTCTGGAATGAACTTTTCTCTACATTAAACAGTCCCTGTCCTTGTCTGTTTTTAAATCTCTTCTAAAGACCGACGCATTTTCACCTGTGTTTAGTACAACTGTGAGCCTTCGACATTTGATCAGATTTTATTTGTTTATTCTCTGGGTTTTTATTCTACTGTTCAAATTCTCCTCCGTCTTATTGATTTTATCTGTCTTTTATGTTGAAGGGGACTCTGATCTGTAAAGCACTTTGATCAACTGCAGTTTTTTTTAATGTGCTTAACAATTAAATTTGCAGTTAAACAGCAGAAGTTTGAAGCTAGCTTAAACAAGCAAAAAACCAAACAAGCGAGCCAAACTCAGCTTATCTTGGTGTGTGGTGCCGTAACTGTACAAATGAAGCCACTCAAATATTAGTAAATTCACGCCATGCATGAACAAACACCTTCCAAACGTTTAACCGTTTAAGCTCCGTTTCCTCCGGGACATTAGAGTTTACTAATAAAATTATCTAACAATTTTTTTTCAACCACTAATAATAATCTTGACAATTCATTGTAAAAGGAAAATTTTTAAATAGCTTCTAAAAAAAGGAAAATTGTAAGTAGAAGAATAGTAGAAATCAGGTTTTTAGATTTGAGGATAATCAATAAGTCTTACATGGACCATCTGCCTGAGAAACTCTGAGGAAAACATAACTAAAAACTAAAACTGGTCCACCTCCAGTTCTGAAAAGATTTGATCGATTTCCCTGAGCTTTAGATGAAAAGGATGTTATTGACATTTCAACAACAACATTACTATTGATTGAAACGATGCATTGCTTGAGTTATAACAAATATAACACAAGATCACCAAAGCAAGATTTTTGAGAGTTATACTCACCTATCAGATGCAGCAGGATGTTCATTGTAATCTTCTTTTGTGCTAGGTTAATGACTCCAATAGGTTTAGGAATGAGTGCACCCGCTAAGTTGATGTTTGGTAAGAGCTCTGAAGAAGAAACATTTGCATTCTGTCCCACAGGAAACTTTAAAGCACAACACAGTGCTTTTGCGCAAGCTAGTTTACATACTTGCAGGAAAAAGTGTTCTGTAGAACAGCGTGAAATGAAAACAGAATTTAAATGTGGTGAAAGGTCTTCGATGTGTTTAAAATGCCATTCCCCAAATGGCCACTAGAGGAAGGAACCAGAAGTGAGCAGATTGTCATGATGAATAATGTTAAAAATCATAACTTGTACATTTGAAATAAACACATCTGATGCCTGCTCACAAGTTTTTTTAATTCACATCGCATTTTGATACGCCAGATCACATCTTGTGGCATTTTTTCTGCATCAATGTCAGAGACAGCAGAGACGTGAAGCTGGCCTTTAATACCTTGATCTTCATGCTGCACACAAACGATAGCGTCACATAATGAAAGAGCTTTGAACACAGAGTCGTTTTGAGAACAGGGAGAAATCAATGCAGAACCTGGAGACTCACAAACCCGAAGTAAAAACCTTTGAAAATCATAATAAGATCTCTTTAAATTTAGAAATGAATGGCCTAATAGTTAAGTGACTTGAAATAAAGTGTTGCCATTGGTTCTTTCTTTTGGAAACATTTCTGCAGTTGCGTTAGTAAAGAATTCACAGATCTATGTTGATTTCATAAGAAAAAGCAAACAGAGAGAGACAGAGCAGGAGACTTTGCACTTGTGGTGAGGCTATAAATCTACAGATGCGCAGCTAGTTGGTTAGAAAAACAGACAGGATGGAGCTGAAGCTGCTGTGGATGAGCGTTCTCCTCTCTTTGCCGATCTTCACTCGCTGTGAGCCGCTGTGAGTATCACATATCTGGCTCATCTGCAGGATTACATCCAAATAACTAGCGGTCCGATTTAATCGCTCTAGATTTGTTCTGTCGGCTCCTAACCTGCTGCGAGTGGGTTCCTCAGAGAACGTGTTTGTGGAGGCTCAGGATTACAACAGTGGAGAGATGAACGTGAAGGTCTCTGTGAAAAACTACCGAAGAAAGACCAGGTGTTTGTGACCACCATCTGTGACGCTGGAAGCTAACAATAACTTCCAGGCGTTGACGAAGATAAAGGTGAGGGCTTCGCAAAAAGATCTGAAATCCGAATAACATCGCTAACTATCTGAGGGTTTGTCGTCAGATACCAAGTGATCAGAACTTCTTCTCTGACGATCCTCTGGAGAAGCAGTACGTGTATCTCCAAGCTGAGTTTCCAGGGAAAACCCTGGAGAAGGTGATCATGGTCTCGTTCCAGTCTGGATACATATTTGTGCAAACAGACAAACCCCTCTACACGCCGTCCAGCACAGGTGAGACTTCATACTAATGGAGTTCATCAACAGAAAACGTTATGTTTCTATCTGACGAGTCTCCTCAATAAAATGCTGTAAAATAGTCTGCCATCACTCCAGTAGCTCTCGCTGTGTTCTTATACAGCGTATTGACCACAGAATAGAGAGTGAAACACCATTTCACTTAAACCATCGATCCATGGAAGTATTACCAGCTACCAACCTGCCCCTGCAGCCCTTTGGTTCTCTGATGCCCTTCCACACACACAGGAAACAAGGGGGAGGAGAACCTGCAGTCTCCAACAAATGACGGTGATTAACACGCGACCAATCAAGAACAAACATACCCAACAGGAGATGTGTCACTGAAGCTCTTACCGAGTACCGCACATGGAAAACGACTTTAGTCACCAATTGTAATCCGAGAAAATCCCACCCTTCCCAAACTCGGGGTTAGATAACAAACTGGGTTCTCCCGGATTATAAGAACGTTATTGCTCTCCTCGACTTAACGTGGCTCGACTTCCTTTTCCAGCGACGTCACGCCGAAGATTCGCGTGGGCTTGTTTTAGACGCATCAATCAGAACCCTGCTAGTCATTCCAATCCGCTCGACGACGTCAGGGAAACTGTGACCGTGTTTACATCAACACCAGAGATCGACACGTGTGTTTTGAAACTGCTTTTACTCGTTTAAAAGACAGATGCTGTTGCCTTCTGAAACTAAATGGCTGTGGCTTCACCCGGATCAAATCTGTAGTGCTGACAGGTGCTCTGCATATCAAGGCGTATATCAACGTTAAAACCCCTGAGGAGAGGAAGAGAGCAGAGATGAGAGAAATGCTCTCCGAACAGACACTCGAAGATTATTTCAGAGTTCGCTCTGCTCATAACTGCCTCGTACCGCACACGTGTTCAGCGATAGCGAGCTCTCCGAGAAAGGATTCTGGAACCCGGAGGGTGACCTGGGCCTGGAGTTTGCCCCCAAGTGGTGAAGGGGTGGAAGGAGGGATCGCTTGCTAGTAGATGTTGTCTCGTAGGTCATTTCTTATCTTCTGAAAATGTGAATAGGTGAACCTTATGATTGGATGGCCAAATATCCGCCAAGCTCCTCTCGAGCTTGAGTTCATTGATGATTAACCTCTTATTGTGTGACGTTCCTGGAGTCTGAAACAAACTCCTGATCCAGTCAGGAGAGCAGCAACACTGAGAGCTTTCAGAAAGCACCTGAAAACTTTCCTCTACAGGGAACACCTACTATAACAAATGTCTCTTTATTTTCTTCCTGCTATGGTTTATTGGTCAGTTGATAAAACTTCTGTTATGAGCGAGCTGAGACTCTGACTGTGTAACAAATTGCATTTCAGGAGTTCGCTCTGCTCATTAGTGCCTCGTATCTCAAGCGTGGTTGGTGAGAAATGGAGAAGAAGTTAGTCCGGGAGCGTTGAACCACCTGAGCCCGGAGAATATCCCCCTTAGATTTCCAACTATTAGCGCAGTTTAATCCAGGAGTAGACCGTCTTACCCAAAGTGAGAAGTGAAACGTGTGTGTTGAGAGGTGAAGAGGTGGAAGGAGGGAGAGCTTGCACGATGTAGAAGTTCTCTTTGGTCGTCTCTTATATACTGGAGATGATCTGGGGAGGTGGAACCATATGATTAGTCACTTATCAGCCAAGCTCCTCCCGAACTTATGCTCATCTGATGATTAACGTCTTATTGTCTGTCTCCTTCGCATAAATGTAAAATGTTTCTGATTTAAGAAATTTAGTCTTTTCCTCCACAATGCACTGTGCTTTTAGGACCTCGTCTCAACAGGTGCTAAAAGAGTTCCAGTTAAATGGAAAAAGGCAGTGGAAACAGCCCAGAAAGCAGAGTTGGGACTCTTGGTGGAAAAGTGGCATTATGTGGTCACAAATATGTTAAAGCGTTTAGTTTCTTAATATTTCGAATGAAAAACAGAGGGCTTCTGTGTTGTGTGTCTGTCGCAGTGCTCTACAGGGTTTTCTCGCTGACGCCGAGCTTGGCTCCAGCCACCGGGTCGGTGCTCGTGGTGGAAGTCATGGTGCGAGCAGTCATTCATGGACCTTCAGCTGTACGCTTATGGAGGCTGAGCGCTCTGCTTACATCTGATCTCTGATTTCTCAAGGATCCGCAAGGCAGCACTCTGAAATCAGAAGCTATCGCTCCAGTAAAAGGGACGGCTGCAGCAAACTACTTGATCCAGGAGAACGCCAGGTGCATGTCAATGTTCTGGATATTGATTGATTGATTGATAGATTGGATGATTTAGTTGAGGGACGATTTAGTTGTTTTATTGATTTGGTTGGTCAATTGACTGATTGCCTGAATAGTGAACAGGTTTAGTTGATTTATTAAATGATTGGCTGATTTAGTTGGTTGATTGATTGATTTGGTTGTCTGATTGATTCATTGATTCATTTATTTAGTTGATTGACCGATTAGTTGGTTGGTTGATTAGTTGGTTGATTGATCGGCTGATTTAGTTGGTTGTTTGATTGATTGGCTGTTTGACTGATTTAGTTGGTTGCTTGATTGATTGGTTGGTTGATTGATTGATTGATTAGATAATTTAGCTGGTTGATTGATTGGCTATTTGATTGACATAGCTGGTTGATTGATTGATTTATTGACTGATTGATTGGCTGATTTATTGACATAGCTGGTTGATTGATTTATTGACTGATTGATTGGCTGATTTAGCTGGTTGATTGATTGGCAATTTGATTGACATAGCTGGTTGATTTATTGATTTATTGACTGATTGATTGGCTGATTTAGTTGGTTGATTGATTGGCTATTTTATTGACATAGCTGGTTGATTAATTTATTGACTGATTGATTGGCTGATTTAGTTGGTTGATTGATTGGCTATTTTATTGACATAGCTGGTTGATTGATTTATTGACTGATTGATTGGCTGATTTAGCTGGTTAATTGATTGGCTATTTGATTGACATAGCTGGTTGATTGATTGATTTATTGACTGATTGATTGGCTGATTTAGTTGGTTGATTGGCAATTTTATTGACATAGCTGGTTGATTGATTTATTGACTGATTGATTGGCTGATTTAGTTGGTTGATTGATTGGCTATTTGATTGACATAGCTGGTTGATTGATTGATTTATTGACTGATTGATTGGCTGATTTAGTTGGTTGATTGATTGGCTATTTGATTGACATAGCTGGTTGATTGATTTATTGACTGATTGATTGGTTGATTTAGTTGGTTGATTGATAGGCAATTTTATTGACATAGCTGGTTGATTGATTGATTTATTGACTGATTGATTGGCTGATTTAGTTGGTTGATTGATTGGCTATTTGATTGACATAGCTGGTTGATTGATTTATTGACTGATTGATTGGCTGATTTAGCTGGTTGATTGATTGGCTATTTGATTGACATAGCTGGTTGATTGATTTATTGACTGATTGATTGGCTGATTTAGCTGGTTGATTGATTGGCTATTTGATTGACATAGCTGGTTGATTGATTGATTTATTGACTGATTGATTGGCTGATTTAGTTGGTTGATTGATTGGCTATTTTATTGACATAGCTGGTTGATTGATTTATTGACTGATTGATTGGCTGATTTAGCTGGTTAATTGATTGGCTATTTGATTGACATAGCTGGTTGATTGATTTATTGACTGATTGATTGGTTGATTTAGTTGGTTGATTGATAGGCAATTTTATTGACATAGCTGGTTGATTGATTTATTGACTGATTGGGTGATTTAGCTGGTTGATTGATTGGCTATTTGATTGACATAGCTGGTTGATTGATTGATTTATTGACTGATTGATTGGCTGATTTAGTTGGTTGATTGATTGGCTATTTGATTGACATAGCTGGTTGATTGATTGATTTATTGACTGATTGATTGGCTGATTTAGTTGGTTGATTGATTGGCTATTTGATTGACATAGCTGGTTGATTGATTTATTGACTGATTGATTGGATGATTTAGTTGGTTGATTGATTGGCTATTTGATTGACATAGCTGGTTGATTGATTGATTTATTGACTGATTGATTGGCTGATTTAGCTGGTGGATTGATTGGCTATTTGATTGACATAGCTGGTTGATTGATTGATTTATTGACTGATTGATTGATTTCATTTAGCCAAGGGACCTGGAAAGTGATCACCTGGTTCAAAAACACACCTAAGGAGAAATATATTGCAGAGTTTGAGGTCAAAGAAAGCGGTAAGACATGAACAAACTGAAATTTGTAATAAATAAAAAAAGATTTTGACTCTCTTCTGTCTTTGTTTGCTTTGGGTTTTAGCGCTCCCAGCATTTGAGGTGAAATTAAATCCTACCAGACCTTTTTACCAGGTGGACGATGAGAGTTTTATTGTGGGGATCGAAGCCAAGTAAGATATGCTTATAATATGCTTTACTGTGTAGAGTATTAGATCTCTAAATATGTTCCTCCCCAGGCTCTACCGCCCGAAGCCAAGCGTTACAGGGGAATGAGTCAGAATTCCATAAAAAAAAACTGAACTTGAATTGAAACTGAACTTGACATAAAGGAAATGCATTTATTTGCTGTTTTAGTCTGTTTCCTGTTGATGTCCAGTGATCACACACAGGGTACAAAAACTCCCATAAAGTGTGTGTATGTGTATATAGAGAACTCTATATTTAGATAACTCTAAAGAGTAGTAATGAATAAAATATCAACAGCTAGACTTCATCAGTGGGGGTTCATGATCTCCTCGTGGATTCTGAATTGTAAAGGACGCTGTGAGTAAAAGGTTTTGGCAGTTCTGTTCAAAGTAATTGGAATCATTCTGAGTGACTGTCTAAAGTAAAATCCAATGGATTCTTCAGATTCAGCTAATCCTATTGCTTTTAAAGATTCCTGAATGGAAAGAAAGTTGAGGGAGATGCACATGTTGAGTTTGGTGTGATGGAGCGTGGGAGGAAAACTAGTATTCAACGCTCTCTTCAGAGAGTTAAGGTGAGACTTTAAACGTCCGGTCACTTCTTCACTTGGGTAATAAATTAAAATTAAATCTTGTTTTAATCACAAGTTGGTGAAGGGACAAGGAACTGCAACGTTGACCAAAGAAATGATCGTCAATTCATTTAAGGATCTCACAGAGATGATCAGATCCTCTATCTACGTTTCAGCCTCAGTTTTTACAGAATCTGGTGAGACTCAGCAGCTGGTACTTTTAACGTTGGTGTGTTGATTAAAGCTTGATCGAGTGTCTGCATCTGTTTGGTAGGGAGTGAAATGGAAGAGGCTGAACGGAGAGGCTTTCGCATCGTGAAGTCTCCGTATAGCATTCGCTTTGACAGGACTCCACGCTTCTACAAACCGGGGATGCCCTTCGATGTCTGGGTACGGAACAAGAACAACAAACTGATAATGACTATTCATTTAATGGCAGCGTTCTTGTTACTCAATGCCAAACTGTCAAATAATACATGGGAAGAAAAGTATTTTTACGTTAAAAAACTGCAAAGGAGTGTTTCCGTTTTTCTGAAGTCCACTTTAGGACAGTGCCATTTACACCAAACTCACTCTCGAGAAGAGGAAATGATGATCGAGGGTGTCAAAAGCAGCTTTGAGGGATCAAATTCCCTTCTTAACTATAAGCGCTGATTTAAAAACAATACAGGTACATTTCAGCGTTAAAAAAAGTGGACGTTTTTCATGTAAAACTGAAAAAATCTATGATATTCTGATAAAAATGAGTACAGCATTACTTACACTCAATAAATTACAAAAACTCACATATACATTCACAACTTTTCTAAATTTCACACTTTTCTCCGTTTTTGTGGCTCTGGCACTCTCATTTCATCATTCCACGCTTGCCTTTTCATTCATTGTGATTCTAGCTTCATGTTAATGAAGGCTGGCTCTCACATCACCATTGGTCCAGCAGCTAACAGGGAAAAGTCTCGTAACGTTCGCTAACGTTCTTTAAAGGTGGTCTAAATGTTATCCCATAACGTTTCCAAAAGAACATTCTAGCAACATTCTAATACGTTCAATTAAAATTGTTATCTAAATAACATTCTCAGAACATTTTTTAAAATTATGAATGTTCTAAAAACGTAAAAAACTGGACAAACTAACGTTTATGCAACGTGAGCGGTAACGTTCCCAGAACGCTCTTGTAACATACATTGGTTAGCTGGGTCTGATTGGCCCAGGGGCCGGCAACCAAAAATGTTGAAAGAGCCATATTGGACCAAAAAACAAATATGTCTGGAGCCGCAAATTTTTTTAAACCTTGTATAAGCCTTACAATGAAGTCAACACATGCTGTATGTGTCTATTTTAGCTACTATAAGAATTACTAAGTTTGCTACAAATACATAATGAGCCTTCATGATTACATTTTTATTTTTCCTGTAGAGACGTGACTACTCTGTTGTACAATGCCACCTCAAGTTTAACTTCATTATAATATTAATGAATTATGTTTCATTGCTTTGATGAAATTAAAGAAATGCAATAAATAAATCAGATTTTTCATCTAATTTTTATTTTGAGGATTCCAAAAAACATCAAAATGTAACGTGTAAAACGTGACCTTTATCTGGGAAACACACAGAGCTATAAAATGCAGCGTGCACTTATAAAAATAAAACTGTAGCCTTCCTTTTGAAAAGATAAAGTATATAAAATCAAATACAGTTTAAGTTTGATTTGATAATCCCCAATTGTCATTCCAAATAAATACTGACCAAAATAAGAAATCACTTAATCACACAAAATAATCACACAAAATAAGAAAAAACAGCCACTTTGATACTAAATACGTGCCTTCTTTTTCTGGAAATGTCTTTCCACGTTACTCTTCTTGTTATTTGACAACTTCTCACTGCAGAGCAAACATTCAGATGATCTTCCGCATCGGCAATCAATGCAACGAACTGTTGAATCCTCTGTTCTTCTCAGTTATTTATCTGTTTTTCTCTTCGGGGTCCGGGGTCCAGGGCCCATCACACAGCCGCCGGTGTGTTTACCCTAACCCTAACCCGCCCCCTGCTGGTAGAAACGTGTGTCGTAGGCAATGACGCAAATCTTCACTGACAGAAATGTTGAAATTAAATATTTATTCTTCACACTTTTACAGCATTGGAAAACGTTAATAATGCTTGTCCTCTTATAGAAGCTATATTAAAAAAAATATATATATATATTTTTACCTCCCCATCTTTCTCCATTTTCAAACATTTTTGAAAAAGCTCCAGAGAGCCACTAGGGCGGCGCTAAAGAGCCGCATGCTGCTCCAGAGCTGCGGGTTGCTGACCCCTGGCCTAGCCAATCAATCAAAGAGAGGACGAGTAACGCCAGTTCAAAGATCAGCTCAATAACGTCTGATCGAAAAGTTACCAGACCAGATGTCATTCTGATCTATGTTTAATCTGACTCTGTTCGAGTCTAAATATTGCTTCCTTTGTGTTCGCTAAAGCACAATGCTTTCTGTGCTCAAGGACTTCACAAGAATCAACCTCAAAAACATCTCTACGTTCATCTGCCTCGAGCTGAACGTATAAAAACAAATCTTACAGGTCCCACGTGCTGCTCACCTGTTCCGGTTATCCTGCGGATTCTTCTAGATTACTCATTTTGAGAAACTGTGGAACAATCTATTATAATGATAGAACGGGCAAAACACTCTGTCAGAAACTCAACCAATTTTAGCCTAAATTCACCCCTCCTGAATGTTCTACAAGAGGAACGGAGAACTCTCGAGGACTTGAGAGTGAGCGGCTGTGAGACGTATAAGCAAGCTAGATCAATTAAGGTTTAAACCCCCATCCCCCCCCCCAAAAAAATAATTTTACATAAAATTCTGTAACCCAACAGTAACCAATGTAGAGAAGGTAAAATGGGTGTAATGTGATCATGTCCTCTAGCCCTGTTCGATAGCCTCGCGGCAGCGTTTTAATCCAATCAAATTAAAAGACAAAGTTTATAAGAGCCACTCCTCACTACTGAATTAATCTGCTATTTATCTGTAAATCTAAAGTAGAAACAGCAGGTGAAATGAGATTTCTGACCTACATCTGCTGATTGTAGAGTGTTTCTTGCAGGACACACATAAAAACAAAAACTATGGCTCTTAAATTTGATTATCTACATATAATATTTCACTTTAATAAAAAAATGTAGTTATTATATAATAATCAAAGTACCAGCTTGCGCCACCGTTGTCAGTCCGTGAGTGAGAGGAGCTCGAAGCAGCAAGGCGATGCCACGACTAAACACTTCTATTGCATACAGAGTTTGAAAAAAATCACATGAAACTGTGAAAACTGGAGCAATATAACGGATCCTCACTGCCATTAAGGTCTCTGTAAGAAATCCTGATGGAACCCCTGCTGAAAACGTGGAGGTGGAGGTCAGTCCTGGAGCCGTCCGGGGAAGAACGCAGCACAATGGCATAGCAAAGGTTAAGATCAACACTTCAGGAGACTCATCGTCAATGACCGTCACTGTAAGACCTGAAGAAAATACAGCCAACATGAGTTTTTCGATGACCACATCAAGATACAACATCTGAATGTTTCTTAGGCAAAGACCAAAGATTCCAGTATGACCAGGGAAGAGCAGGTACTGACTGTCAACGCCTATCAAACTAAAGAAAACTCCAACAACTACCTCCACATTGGGATTGATTCTTCAGAGCTGGAGATTGGGGAGCAGATGATGGTTAATCTGAACACTGGAAAAAGCCCAGGAGCCAAAGATCAAGACTATACGTACATGGTAAGGTTTGGAGTTGATGTTCAAGTAGTTGCAGGTTTTTTGTGACGCCGCAAAGAATGCTGAAGTTTGTTCTAATCGCCCCTCTTCCCAGATCTTGAGTAAAGGTCAGATTGTTAAAGCTGCCAGGTTTAAGAGACAAGGTCAATCTCTGGTGACTCTGTCTCTTCCTGTGACCAACGATATGGTGCCATCCTTCCGCTTTGTGGCGTATTACCACGTGAACAACAATGAGGTGGTGTCTGATTCAGTCTGGGTGGATGTGAAGGACACATGCATGGGAACGGTGGGTTAATCTCCTCAACAATAGCATAAGTATTCACAATAGACATACCTAAACAGCTTTTTTATCATAGCTTAAGCTTAAAGTGAAAGAAAAGGACAGATCAAACGTCTTTAGCACTGGACAGAAGATCAACCTGGAAATAACTGGAGATCCTGGAGCCAGGGTTGGTCTGGTGGTGGTGGACAAAGCTGTGCAGGTCCTCAACAAGAACAGACTCACACAGAGCAAGGTGAAAGGACGCCACGAGAGAACCAGCTCTTAATTAGGTCTAACGGAAAACTATTCGTACTCTAGATCTGGGATGTCATTGAGAAGCATGACACCGGCTGCACTGCAGGTGGAGGCAGAGACAGCATGGGGGTTTTCACCGATGCAGGTCTGATGTTCGAGTCCAACACGGCAGGAGGAACCAGAACCCGAACAGGTTGTTATTTAAAAGTCATCACTGTGGAATTCAGCATCACAAAGCAGAGCAAGAATATGCCGAAACTCATATTTCCTAGTCCAACCAGGTTACACACTTCGAATGCAAATCAGTCTTTATCTGTGTAGTACCCTGGACAAACCAAACCCTCGGCTGGCCATGAGGAAGTTGATGGGTCCTGACATTTCAGTGTGTGTTTTGCGTTGTTCCAGCTTGTGTTAGTAGAAGTTTGTTGCACCATTGGCTGAACATAGGGTTCTGATTCGCTGTTCAGTTATTGAATGCTTGGAGGACTTGAAAGTTAAGTAACAAGCAAGCAACGAGTCAAGAAAGAACTGGCTCGCTGCTCACACCAAGAGCATCAGAGCCATCGGCAGACGGCCAGAATCATCAAATCATCAACGACTGAATTATTTTTATTTTTTTATACATCACTTCACAACTTCACAAACTATTCTCCTCCAGATGCTGAGTGTCCTGACAGAGTTAAGAGAAGACGAAGATCAGGTTAAACAAAAAAAAAACACTATTGTTTTTCAATATCACACTGATATCAAGTTCTTAACCGTTCTAAAATCTTTGCCAGATAACAATGATGACGATTATGCTGACATCAATGACATCATAACACGCACACATTTCCATGACAGCTTCCTGTGGCAGGAGTTTGATCTTGATGAGTCCAGGTGAGTGAGTTTACCTCCTTTCCTTTTAAATGTTACGCTCTGCAGCTGTCGCGTCCAGATGTTTCAGGTCAAACTGCTAAAGAATGCCAACTGCTTTTAAAGTCAGCCAGGAATAATTGCTTTTATTACAATTGAAATATATTTCAGCTCGACAAACAAAGTGATCTTCCTGAGGGAGTCCATCACTACCTGGCAGGTTCAGGCCGTCAGTCTGTCCCCGACAGCAGGTATGGCCCCACAGAAACGAATCAGTGTCAGCAGAGGCAGCTTTCTTAAATCCTTGCCTGTTTTCCTCTTGAAGGCATCTGTGTGGCAGAACCCGAGGAGGTCATCGTTTCTAGAGATTTTTTCATTGACCTCAAGATGCCTTACTCAGCTGTGCGAGGAGAACAAGTGGAGGTCGAGGCTGTTATTCACAACTACACACCAACGAAGCTAAAGGTGTTGTGGATCATTTACATTTGGTGATTTGTATTCGCCGTTCCATTGTTTGTACACTCACACAAAGCATTTGATTATCAAATTTGAGATTTGTGATGTGATCCTCTATTCCATCTTAGTTTACATGGCCTAAACCATCTATTCCCGATTAGGATTTTGCAGGAAAGTCAAAGTTTTCAACCAGTCTTTGTCAGATAACGTTGCTAGGAAACCCTCTAGTATTTAATCAGTCTTTGTCACCTTGTTAATTTACATTCGTCCAATCAGAGGTTAAAAAAGGAACTTTTAAGTAACTAAAACTAGCGTCTGTAACAATAACTCCACATTTTCTTCCCAATCCTTTGCATATTTGTGCGCAAATTGTGAAATGCACCTTATTCGAGATGATTATTTAGGGACGGACAAAGTTCCTAAGCCTTTTCTGACACGTATTTGCATGAAAGATACAGATTATCTGCTGAAGAGATATCTTACATTAGCGAGCTTCTTCACACGTATAAAACGTGACACGCAGAAGCCCCGCCCTCGCTGTACCGTTACACGACTACCCTCCTCCAGACCTTCATTCTATCTGCTGCTATGGTCGCTTTGCGTTGAGGTTTCATCTCCAAAAAACGAAAACTGTTATATAGACCTTTTATATTTAAACATAATTTTTTTGAGAAATAAGCATTTTTTTTATTATAATACAACTATAAACAAGTTAACATGACATAAAAAATTAAAACGTATTGGAATTAACATGGCAAAAATATGCTATCGTTATCAAAGGCATATCACGCTCGATACTCAGTTTTACGTTATTCAGAATGAGCTTTTTTGACATAGTTTTCACGAAATCAGCATTTTTCTGCCAATAATCTCGTCTGTCTTTGGCAGCAGCCGCAGCATTACTACGACACAAAAAATATGAGTAACATATAAAAGACGCATCATATTTACTAACTTTAATCTCTTGCTTTTCATCCGTAGGGAAAAAAACAATTTGGCTCTATCATGTTCATCGGGATTTGTTATTCCGTGCTATCATCAGTCTTTTACGTGCACGCACTCGTGAACCAATCAGAGCTTCAGGATCGAAGCCTGACTCCACAGAGAGAGTTGAGGAACTCTTCATGGAACGATTAATCCTGATTCAAACCTTTAGGTTTTGTCAGCTCTAAACCGATCCGGTAACTCTACGTTTGTTAAGCCACATTCATGAATCAGGCCCCAGGAGTGGAGATTTGCGATGTGATCCTCTATTCCATCTTTGTTTACATGGCCTAAACCATCTATACCCGATTAGGATTTTGCAGAAAAGTCAAGTTTTTCTACCAGTCTTTGTTAGATGACATTGCATGCTCTAAAACCAAAATAAATTATGGGTAGGGTCATTCTTTGCATTGCATTTCAACCTAATAAATGACTTGTTTTTGCTGTATTTCACAAGTTCACATACATAGAATTAACCCAGAAAACATGCAAATATGGTGAGATTAGGGTAAGGGTACTGGGTGAGCTGTCCCTGTAAAGGCCTCGGACCCGAGAACCCCCCGCGACTCGGAGAAAGGGGTGGGGGAGAGGAGTTTTGCGTTTAATCGTCAAATTGGAAGTGAGGTGGCAACGGTTTTATATCTTTGGGAGCAGACAAAAGGATTGTATTCACCTGTAGAGTTTATGTTAAGTAAATGTGTTCGCTCCTTGTGGAATTGCATTCACAGAACTTCACAATAGTAAGGGTCAAAATAGTACGTTGCAAGACAGAAAAGGTAAAAGAGACCACAAGAATTGTTTTCAGAAAAGAGATGACAAGACACACAAGCATAGATTTTTGACTTTTCACCAAATCTGGATTATTTAGAGGGAATGACCACGCATGAAAGAGTCGTAGAATTTTGCCCACATCGTATCAGACCTGGTTAAATTTACGTTTGGTATGGGTTTGAAATGTGAGTGTGGCAAAATGGCTCAAAAGCGCCACCTAACGCATGTTTGCCACATTTCCTCTGCTAGTTCCCTTCAGTTTTTCATGCACAAATGAGATTTGGTACACACATGTACGGTACCAAGACAAACAAAAAATTTATATACATTGTGTTTCTAAACTTTTCTAAAAAAGTCAGTTATTTTGTGATTTAGTGCATTTTGTCTTGCATATGCACGCATTTTTGCACGCATATGAAACCTGATGAAAATTGACCTCTGATATGGATTCGAAATGTGAGTGTGGAAAAATGGCTCAAAAGCGCCACCTAACGCATGTTCACCACATTTTCTCTGCTAGATACCCTATCAGTTTTTGTACAAAAATGAAACTTGGTACACATATGTACGATCCCAAGATAGACAAAAATGTAATATACATTGTGATTCCAAATTCGACAGGAAGTTGGTTATTTTGCCATTTCCTCTAAAGATGTGCAATATTTCTTATACTTTGACGAACTCCACCCACAGTTTTCACATCCAAACTCTATCAGTGTCATCACAAAGCATACAACAAGTTAAATTGTGAAGCTTTTTGGCTATGATTAAGCGTGTGGTCATAGTCTGAATAAGTTCATGTAACTGCTACGCACTGATAGGCCCGGTTAGGCTACGCACTCAGGACCCTCTCCACTGAATTAAATCCAATGCTAGTGAATCCAATGCCGAGAAAGAAACTGTTGCATCCAATGTAAGCTTCAAAACAGTTGACACTTTTTCTCCAGCTCTGAGTTTCTCCTTCGTCAGGTGCGTTTGGACTTCATGGAGGCAGCAAATGTCTGCAGCCTTGCGTACAAGAGGAACCAGTACAGAAGAACATTAACCATCGAACCAGACTCCAGCATCTCAGTTCCATATGTGATCATTCCTCTGGAACTGGGCGATCACAACATTGAGGTGAAAGCTGCCGTGTTTGAGTCTGGGATCAGCGACGGAGTGAGAAAACAGCTTAGAGTGGTGGTACGCCTGTTTCCGCTGATCATTGTTTTTATAGTGTATTCTCTGCAGCCGCTCACTAACGCGAGTATATAATAACGTGATTCATTCGCTCTCTTTCAGCCTGAGGGCGTGCTGACCACACTGAGTCAAAGATCGGTGCTTGATCCTGTTAAGAACGGTGAGGTTTACTGTAAAGTGGACCGTCTCTCCAGATTCAACTAAGCTTTAGATTTGCTTTATTTAGAGAGAAAGACAGAGTGATAGAGAAAAGAGAGAGATAGGGATAGAGGCAGAAAGAAAAAGAGAGAGAGGGGAAGGACAGAGAGAGAGAGAGAAAAAGTGAGAGGGAGAGAGAAAGACAGAGTGATAGAGAAAAGAGAGAGATGGGAGAGAGGCAGAGAGAAAAAGAGATGATGGGAGAGAGAGAGAGAGAGAGATGAATAAAGAGAAGAGAGGGAGGGTCAGGAGAGGGGAGTAGCACAGAGAGAAGTGTCTGAGAAACAGGTGGAATATGCATCATGTACTTTATTTGCTGTAACATAAAAGCAAAAATATTTATTTTGACGTTTTCTCTGTGGGGCACGGCGCCCCCTGGATATTGAATGGTAGGGGAAACACTGGGGTACATTGAACCATGTTGTAGTCTCAAAGTTTGTATGTTCATAGCGCTCAGACACCAGATCTGTTTAGAAAAATTCCAGGAGTTAATTATTGGAGCGCTAGATTAAACAGAGATGTTTTTAATTTAGTTCTGAACTCTGAGCGTAGCTGAACTGCGGACAACATCCGGGAGTTTATTCCAGAGCTTCGGGGCTCTATATGAGAACGCTCTTCCTCCTCTGGTGGATCTACTCATCTTCAGAACGATCAGTAGCTTATTCTTGAATAAATCTTCACAAAAAACTACATCTTTTCTGTTCCTTCTCGAACAGGGGGAACTCATGGACCTTTTAAACCAACTCTCCCCATCGACCGTGTTCCAGACTCACCGGTTAAGAGCCATGTTGCTATTAGAGGTAAGAGAAAATGTGTGACTCTGAGAAAGATGTGATCAACTTCCTTTACTTCAAATTTAAGTAAATTCATCCCTTACCAAGTGTTTCCCAGATGTCAAATCCTTATTCTCCTCAAGCTTCCTGAAATTGAACGATAATAAAACCAAACTTCTTCTCAAAAGGTACACGATCCACTTTAAAAAGATCACATGACTTCTGATTCTGTCATTACTCCCTCAGGAGTATTGTAGAGGATCCCAGACTCTTAACCTGAGGGAGTAATGACAGAATCAGAAGTTATGTGATCTGTTTAAAGTGGATCGTGTACCAATCGAATCCTTTAAAGTGGATCGTGTACACTGCTACATGATCCCTCCCTCCCCCGGACCATACAAACATCACAGGATAAAACAGGGGAAGACCAGTCGTTTGAGAGGTAGCATTATTTTAAAAAAAAGGTACAATAGGAAAGATAGCTAAAAAAACCTCCCAGACTGCTCTCGGCGAGGACAGTGTGAGATCAGGGGGGAAAAAGCTGACTAGACGTAACATTGCAACAGGGGAAACAAGTCCAGTTGTCAAGCAAATAACAGAAGAGGACCCAAATGCAGTGAGTACAAAAGTTTGTTAAACTAAAAACTACAGAAGCACCGTCTTCTGGGTGTCTGGAAATAACTTAAACTGGAATAACCAAAAAGGAGAAGATAACTGAGAAAGCAGGTAGACTGAAAACTCGAGCAGCAACATGAACTAATACACCAGTAAAGATAAGGGAAAGGAGGAGGAAATAAATTGTGCGGCTAATTAAGAGAAGAAGCAGCAGCTGAGTGCAAGAGAAAAGAAGAGAGAGAAAACCGGTGTGCCACCAGTATGGGCGCAGACATGCTTTCCCTGCAGCTGTACAAAGCTCCGGTTGCAGACCCGCTCTCCCTCACCGGGGGAGAAGCACACGGAGAAGCACTCAGAGCTTATCACTGTCTTGTTCTCAGGGGGAAGATGTTTTGTCTCCAAAAGCAGCCTTGGCCAAGGCCATCCAGATAGAGTGTGGGGAGCCGAAAAAGAGAAGAATTGCTGCTTGCTTTTGGTTCGTTATCTGCCAATTTAACAGATATCTATTGTCCATAACCGGTCTCCATTCATATCAAAAACTGCTGCAAAGCTGCTAATGTCACTCCGTGGTGTAATCTATTTTGCGGTTCATACAGTCTGAGTTCTAACAGCTCTGCTTACCGCTGCTTCAATCCAGCCGGTTAGCTTGGTGAGGTTTTGAGCTTCACTGACCGCTTTTAACAATCGCAGATACCCCAGGGCTCCACATGATCCCAAAACCCTGAGATCAGAGCTTCAAAGAAGTAGATTTCCTCAATGTCCTCCAGAGAGATAGCAGCCAGGCTCACGAGGAACCACTTCTTCCCTCCGTCCATCGTGTAGTCAGCAACTAACAAACCGAGCTTCTCGTTGGGAAGATGGTGCCAATTACATTCAGAGAGCAGCTGATCAGATCCATCGTTCCTCGTTTAGAGTTTAGAGAGCAGGACGAGGAGAGTCCCAGGGACCAATATAAGGAGGGAGCCAGTAGGAGAGATACGGGGAGAGAGAGATAGATGTGACCGCCTTCGTCAAGAGCCAAATGAGAACTTTATTTCATTTAATAATAAATGGTTATAATAATATAAATCGTCTACGTCCTTCACTCACACCTCATTCAACTGCTAATCTTGTTCCTAGTTTAGTCACGTCGCGTTTAGCATACTGCAATCCTTTTCTGTTTGGCCTCCCTAATAAATCCCTTCATGAAGTACAACCAGTACAAAACGCATCAGCCCGTACACTCCATCTGTAACATCTACAGCGGCTTCCTATCTGCTTCAGGATTCAAGCCTCTCTGCTCCTCAGCTCTGGAATTCACTTCCTCCTGATCTCCGTACTTTAAACTCTCTAAACTCCAAACGCATTCATTTAGAACAGGCTACTCTTTTTAACTGCTCTTCTTTTTAAATGGTATAGTAGTTATGGCATTGATGTCTAGTATGGTGTCAAGAAAGGCCCTTTTATATAAAAAGCTCTATTGAAAGAAAAATGAACTTTTTGCTGTCCACTGTGTGCTTTGGATGTTTTGATGACGCAAAAGCTGGAGTTTAAAGAGACAACGTGTCAGTGTTCAAAACATTCTGGTAATAGAACGAAGGGTAGAAACCACAAAAGCGTTTTTGAGCTTCTAAATGAACGATTAAATTGTATATGTTTGCAGGAAGAGAACAATAGTTCAGAACTGTTGTTTGTTTTACCTAAAAACACTATGCTTCTAGATCAGAATTGATGAGAGAGAGAGAGAGAGAGAAGCCCAGGTCTCATTCCCTCATCGTTCATCTCTAGGTGAAGGGGTTCAACATGACGACCCTCTGGAGGTCTCTCTGTTTCTAGAAGAATCCAGTCGACCGGTTCGTTTTCACATCCGTCAAGAAACAGTCACGTGACCCGCAGATGGCCGGTGAGTCCAGGCTACTCGGATTACGAATCACTTTATTGTGACTAAAGCAGCAGTGCATGCTAAAGAGTGATTTCAATAATTCGAGTGTGCTGTATCCTCAAAACAGATTCCGACAGACAAACCCTTCCAGGTTCGAACCGAAGGAAGTGGACACGCCTCTCTCTCTGTGAGTGTGAGGAAAATCCACGATACAGAGGTCACACAGCATCCATTCAGGGAGGCAACAACAAATCGATGATTTGCAGTGTTGGGTGCAACTAGTTCCAAAGTAATTAGTTACTGTAATACTATTACTTTTTTCAGTAACTAGTAGTGTAAGGCATTACTCGTCTAAAAATTGTAATATTGTTACAGTAACTGTTATTGCTAGTAAACTAGTTACTTGCGTTTCATTTGCCAGTAGCACCTTCATCACACACAAGGCACACCACACAGAGAACAGAAGGGGAGGCCCGTGAATGGTACAGAGATTGGTCTGGGGTTGGCACGAGGTATCATTTATCATCATCACCGATTGGTCAATAATCGCAGCAGAGCGCAACGACAGATGGAGAAAAACGAAAGCAACAGCAAGCTCTTGTCCAGAGGAAAGTTCCCAGCGACAGAAAGCTCGTTTTGCCTTGTGGAAATTCATTCATTGAATATGTTCAACGGAAGGAAAATACCCTGACGGTGGAGTGCGCCCTCTGCTGGAGAGAAAGCTGCTCTCACCCTCGCTCATATCTCGACCTCCATCCTAAAGAAGCTCCTGCAGTGACAGCGTGGACTCATCGAGCTCGCTGCGGAGCGACAGCGTGACAATCTGAGAAAATAAGCTTGTTGCTGCGTACGTAGTAAAAGAAATGTTATCTCTCAAAGCAAGACCCTGAAGAGCACTCCTCCTTTGTGTTTTCTCGCTCCATCTGATGCTTCTCTGACAATTATAGAGAAATTTAGAAATAAATGTAACTAGTAATACAACTAGTTACTTTCTCCAGAGAGTCATAGCTAGGCATTACTATTTCTGAGAGTAAAATGTAATATGTAATATATTACTTTTTTGAGTAACTAGCCCCAACACTGATTATTTATAGTGATGATACATTTTATTTGAGACGCCTTACATGACTTAAGGACGCTGTACAACAGATACAAAGCGTAGAGAAAGGTTCAAGCTAACAGAGAAGATACAACACATAAAACAGATAGAAACGCAGTCTAAATACACTCCATTGCTGTCGGAAGGCCTGTTTAAAGAAGAACATCTTCAGATTAGTTATAAAAGAAACAACAGTTGCGCACGGAGTCAGGGAACTTGTTCCAAAGCAAAAGAGGAGTGAAGGAGAAGGTCCTCTCAACATCTAACCTTACAGCGGGGAGCAACAAAGTGAGCCGTTCACCGAATAGTGACGAGGTTAGCGACAGAGGGAGGCGCCAGGTTATTGAGGGCTTTGCGGAGGAGGGTAGTAACTAATTACATTTACTTAGTTACATTTACTTAAGTACTTTTTTAGGGTAACTAGTAGTTTCTAAGTACTAAAAAAATTACTTTTACTCCAGTAATTTTTTTTAATGGCGCGGTGGGTAGCACGGTCGTCTCACAGCATGAAGGTCGCTGGTTCGAGCCTCGGCTGGATCAGTTGGTATCTCTGTGTGGAGTTCTCATGTTCTCCTCGTGATCGCGTGGGTTTACTCCGGGTGCTCCGGTTTCCTCCACAAGAACAAAGACATGCGGAATAAGAGAATTGAGGAAGAACGATTGTTCGTAGTGTTTGAGTGAGAATGAGTGTGTGTGGATGTTTCCCAGCGATGGGTTGCAGCTGGAAGGGCATCCGCCGCGTAAAACATATTCCAGAAGAGTTGGTGGTTCATTTCTCTGTGGAGACTTCAAAACTGAAGAAAGCCGACAAGATAATGGATGGATGGACGTTTTTCATGGAATATCTGTGTTAAGGAAACGACTCGCAGTAATCCTGAACGTGGGTGAAACTCTTCCCTACGCCAGCAGCCCACCTTCAGACTGACCCTCGCTGTACACTTACTCAGATTATGGGATGCCTCTCTGATGGAAGTGAATGGAAGAAAACAAAGGAAGAAAAACTGGCAAATACTTTTTAACTTTAATGTCGTTTACAGAAATAAATGCTTACAGATTAAAGGTGGAGTGTCCAGAACACCGCGACGCCAGGAGCACAGTGAGTCTGCGCACAGCTATCTCCTGACACGCTCACATGTGTGAGAGTGTGATGAGGAGGAAGAGAGTTCAACAGCAGAGTAGGTCAAAACTCTTATTTAGTGAGAAATGTATCTTACCTCCCTCGAGTAACGTCCATCAGCATCATTCTCTTCAGATTGTTAAAAACCGTAATAAAGCAGCTGTGGCAAATGTTGTAATTCACTCGCTTTCATGGACTGTTCATTTTTCAATCTCTTGTCATGTGTACCTGCCCAGCTAACACAGAACGTTCTCTCGTTCAGCTAACACAGAACGTTCTCTCGTTCAGCTAACACAGAACGTTCTCTCGTTCAGCTAACACAGAACGTTCTCTCGTTCAGCTAACACAGAACGTTCTCTCGTTCAGCTTTTTAACATAGAACGTTCTCTCGTTCAGCTAACACAGACGTTCTCTCGTTCAGCTAACACAGAACGTTCTCTCGTTCAGCTAACACAGAACGTTCTCTCGTTCAGCTACAACAGAACGTTCTCTCGTTCAGCTAACACAGAACGTTTCTCTCGTTCAGCTAACACAGAACGTTCTCTCGTTCAGCTAACACAGACGTTCTCTCGTTCAGCTAACACAGAACGTCTCTCGTTCAGCTAACACAGAACTTCTCTCGTTCAGCTAACACAGAACGTTCTCTCGTTCCAGCTAACACAGAACGTTCTCTCGTCAGGCTAACACAGACTTCCTGTCTCGTTCAGCTAACACAGAACGTTCTCTCGTTCAGCTAACACAGAACGTTCTCTCGTTCAGCTAACACAGAACGTTCTCTCGTTCAGCTAACACAGAACGTTCTCTCGTTCAGCTAACACAGAACGTTCTCTCGTTCAGCTAACACAGAACGTTCTCTCGTTCAGCTAACACAGAACGTTCTCTCGTTCAGCTAACACAGAACGTTCTCTCGTTCAGCTAACACAGAACGTTCTCTCGTTCAGCTAACACCAGAACGTTCTCTCGTTCAGCTAAACACAGAACGTTCTCTCGTTCAGCTAACACAGAACGTTCTCTCGTTCAGCTAACACAGAACGTTCTCTCGTTCAGCTAACACAGAACGTTCTCTCGTTCAGCTAACACAGACGTTCTCTCGTTCAGCTACACAGAACTGTCTCTCGTTCAGCTAACACAGAACGTTCTCTCGCTCAGCTAACACAGAACGTTCTCTCGTTCAGCTAACACAGAACGTTCTCTCGTTCAGCTAACACAGAACGTTCTCTCGTTCAGCTAACACAGAACGTTCTCTCGTTCAGCTAACACAGAACGTTCTCTCGTTCAGCTAACACAGAACGTTCTCTCGTTCAGCTAACACAGAACGTTCTCTCGTTCAGCTAACACAGAACGTTCTCTCGTTCAGCTAACACAGAACGTTCTCTCGTTCAGCTAACACAGAACGTTCTCTCGTTCAGCTAACACAGAACGTTCTCTCGTTCAGCTAACACAGAACGTTCTCTCGCTCAGCTAACACAGAACGTTCTCTCGTTCAGCTAACACAGAACGTTCTCTCGTTCAGCTAACACAGAACGTTCTCTCGTTCAGCTAACACAGAACGTTCTCTCGTTCAGCTAACACAGAACGTTCTCTCGTTCAGCTAACACAGAACGTTCTCTCGTTCAGCTAACACAGAACGTTCTCTCGTTCAGCTAACACAGAACGTTCTCTCGTTCAGCTAACACAGAACGTTCTCTCGTTCAGCTAACACAGAACGTTCTCTCGTTCAGCTAACACAGAACGTTCTCTCGTTCAGCTAACACAGAACGTTCTCTCGTTCAGCTAACACAGAACGTTCTCTCGTTCAAGCTAACACAGAACGTTCTCTCGTTCAGCTAACACAGAACGTTCTCTCGCTCAGCTAACACAGAACGTTCTCTCGCTCAGCTAACACAGAACGTTCTCTCGCTCAGCTAACACAGAACGTTCTCTCGTTCAGCTAACACAGAACGTTCTCTCGTTCAGCTAACACAGAACGTTCTCTCGTTCAGCTAACACAGAACGTTCTCTCGTTCAGCTAACACAGAACGTTCTCTCGTTCAGCTAACACAGAACGTTCTCTCGTTCAGCTAACACAGAACGTTCTCTCGTTCAGCTAACACAGAACGTTCTCTCGTTCAGCTAACACAGAACGTTCTCTCGTTCAGCTAACACAGAACGTTCTCTCGTTCAGCTAACACAGAACGTTCTCTCGTTCAGCTAACACAGAACGTTCTCTCGTTCAGCTAACACAGAACGTTCTCTCGTTCAGCTAACACAGAACGTTCTCTCGTTCAGCTAACACAGAACGTTCTCTCGTTCAGCTAACACAGAACGTTCTCTCGTTCAGCTAACACAGAACGTTCTCTCGTTCAGCTAACACAGAACGTTCTGTGGGTGTTTTGGCAATTAGGTGACCTGATTTAACATTTATTTAATTCATAAATTGGACCTGACTCCATGAAAAAGACAGTCTGAAAGTAAAAGGAGTGAAGCTTTTCTGATAGGGATACGCAGCTAGAGACAAAATATCTGCCACATGAAACTTATCTGCAAGGATAGCTTTCTGCATATATGCCCCATCTATGGAGGGAAATGGACACAGTTTTGGGAGTCGGTTCTGTCACCGTGCGTGCTGCTGTTCATTAAATCTTATGCTGAAAAGTAAAGAGAAAATCGGACTGAAAGTCGTAGTCTGTCTTTATTGAAATTAGGTTGAAAAGTTTATTTTGAATCGAGGGATGAAAAACAACCACAGTTCTCTCGTTCAGCTAACATAGTATAGTTCTCGTCCTACTATAAAAAAAACTACCTTCTTTTTTCCTCCTCTGTCTTTATCTTCTTCCTTTATTTCCTCACTGCTTTGGTTTATTGAGCAGTTGATACATTTCTATTATGAGAAGCTGAGATAGACTTTGAGGGTGTAACAGATCTCAGATTGTCTCTCCTCTAATGTAAGTCGCTTTGGACAAAAGCGTCTGCTAAATGCGTAAATGTAATGTAACGTTCTTTAAAGGTTGTCTCAATGTTAGCTTGTGATGTTTTCAAAAGAACGTTCTAATAACGGCAAACTAAAAACATTATCTGAACACTCAGAACATTTCTAGATCGTTTTTTGAGAGTGATGATAAAACTAAATAAAAAAAAACTAAATAAATAAAACTGCACAAACTAAAGTTCCCTGAACGTTCTTGTAGCATCCGTCTGTAAGCTGGGCACACTGCAAAAATTATTTTCTTACTTACTCGGTTTCGTTCAAAATATATACACACAAAAATCTTAAAGATTTAGATTAAAGGTTAAGATTAATCAAGATTACTTGGGGAAAAAATGGCATGAGAAAATGAAGCGCTTGCATGAGTGCTTAAAACTTATGAACATCTCATTAAGCAGAACTTCAGATTTAAGTAAAAACAATAAAACCCGTCACCCTGAGGTAATGTGGATCTGTTTGTCAGATTGAGACGGAGTACTACGCCAGAGCCGTGGGGAAGCCTGCCTGTGCCGTCTTTGATCTGAAGGTTAAACTGGAAGAAGACCCTCAAAGTAAGAGCGATTTTACTCTGATTGCTGTTGTTTCACAGTTCCAGTCCCGTTATTCGGCAAACCCTGAACTCTTTCTGTTTCTCTCGAGGAAAAGAAGGAGTCGTTGAGAGTTTCAAGCTCACACTGGAGTTCTTGTACGTAACAACTCCACTCTAAGTTCTATTTTTCACACTGGGTTGGTGCCTGAGTTGAAGAGAGAGAACCGGTTTGGATAAAGAATCGCTTTGCTGCTAATGCATCTGTTCGTTTCACAGCTATAAATCACGTGGCCCGGGTTCCACCGCGAGCGTTCTGGAGGTCACCCTTCTGACGGGATTTGAGATAGATGAAAAGGACCTTCTAGCGGTATTTATGCACAAATCAGGTTTAACATCAGCAGTTGATTAAAACAGCACAGCTGATTTTATCTTTCATTTGGTTTCTGACAGCTCTCTCGAGAGAAGGGCATGAGCGTTCAGAGACCTGAGAACAACAGAGAGGTTTCAGAGCGAGGATCCCTCAAAATCTTCCTCGATAAGGTTTTTCTGAGTCTCAGACTATTCAGTAGGCTTCGTTCATTATCTGATTGTTCTTGTCTGTGGGGAAATCTGAATTTAACCTGCTAAATTCATAATACTTGTCTGCTATACTACTTGTTTTCCCCAACCTTAAAGGTGCCATATAATGAATTATAACTCACTGAATCACTTTCCTGAGTAGATTCACTTCTCAGGATCAAGAGTCAATTAATATCAAATCAATTTCAAGAGTGGATTCATGATCTGTCACATCACTTTTGCAAGAGTTAACTCACTGAGTCACTTTCCTGAGCTGATTTATAACTCACTGAATCAATAGCAAGAGTGGATTCATGACTCACTGAATCAGAATTTCTCTTGCAAATCACTTTGCAAGAGTTGACTCACTGAATCCCTCTCCTGAGCTGATTCATGATTCAATCACTCTCCTGATCTGATTCACAATTCACTAAATCAATTTCAAGAGTCGATTCATTACCAACACATCACTTTACAAGAGTTAACTCACTGAGTCACTTTCCTGAGCTGATTTATAACTCACTGAATCAATTTCGAGAGTCAATTCATGACCCACTGAATCACTCTGAGTCGATCTGATCAAAGTCATTGAATCAGATCGATAATTTCCTTTCATATTTGTTTCGTTAGGTTCCTAGTACTGAAAACACACGAGTAGTCCTCAGCTTGCACCAGAGATCTAGCGTGGGTCTGCTTCAACCCGCCTCAGTCAGCATCTATGAGAATCACTCCCCTGGTAAGTTCAGCAGCGTCCTGCAACTTAAACCAGTGTTTCTCGCCTGACTTTTTTTTTCCTTCTATATCAAGAAAACAATATCCTTCATTCAGACCCATAGCATCCCATAGACTCATTTTGTGATAACCCTGGAATGACAGCAGACTTTTGAAACAATTAAGAAGCAACAATTACAATAATGTGAAGCAATGTTTCTTTAATAATGGTTGTATTCATGACAATAACAATATCCTGCATTTGGGCAACAGAAGCTCGCTGTACAAGGTACTACCACCCCATGAGGGACGATGGCGCTCTTTACAGACTGTGTAAAGGAGACCTCTGCGTGTGTGCAGAAGGTAATATCAGATACTATTATGGTTTTTAGATCCCCTGTGTGCTGAAGGACAGAACTGAAAGCCAATCTCAAACTCGACTCTTGCTAACAGAAAACTGCAGCTTTCAGAAGAAGAACAAAATTAATGAAAATGATCGCCTGGCGAACGCCTGTGAAACCAACCTGGATTATGGTAAACATCATGTATTTGTTATACACTTACTGGTTTCTTTGAACATTACTTGTCCCCACTTCCTGACTTTTTGCTTTTTGAAAGATTCAAAGGTCGCGGGGGATCAAAGTTGGCTGTGCCAGTAGTCCTCGGCTGTAGCTCCATCCAACATCAATAACCAACAATACGTTGGAGGTTTAGTTAGGGACAGCATTTAAATGGATTTCAGATGGTATGCTCAGGTGTTGGCCACCTCCATCAACATCCATTGAAAACAATCAGAAAAATGGGTTCTAAGTTGCATTAGAGCACTTCAGTGAAATGGGTTCTAAGTTGCTCTAGAGAACTTTAGTGAAATGGGTTCTAAGTTGCTCTAGAGAACTTCAGTGAAATGGGTTCTAAGTTGCTCTAGATAACTTCAGTGAAATAGGTTCTACGTTGCTCTAGATAACTTAATTGAAATGGGTTCTAAGTTGCTCTAGAGAACTTCAGTGAAATGGGTTCTAAGTTGCTCTATATAACTTCAGTGAAATGGTTCTAAGTTGCTCCAGCTAACTTAATTGAAATGGGTTCTAAGTTGCTCTAGAGAACTTCAGTGAAATGGGTACTAAGTTGCTCTAGAGAACTTCAGTGAAATGGGTTCCGTGCTGTCTAGGTAACTTTGGTGAAATGGTTCTGTGTTGCTCTAGATAACTTCAGTGAAATGGGTTCTAAGTTGCATTAGAGCACTTCAGTGAAATGGGTTCTGTGCTATTCTAGATAACTTCAGTCAAATGGGTTCTAAGTTGCATTAGAGCACTTCAGTGAAATGGGTTCTAAGTTGCTCTAGAGAACGTCAGTGAAATGGGTTCTAGGTTGCTCTAGAGAACTTCAGTGAAATGGGTTCTAAGTTGCTCTAGATAACTTCAGTGAAATGGTTCTAAGTTGCTCCAGCTAACTTAATTGAAATGGGTTCTAAGTTGCTTTAGAGAATTTCAGTGAATTGGGTTCTAAGTTGCTCTATATAACTTCAGTGAAATGGTTCTAAGTTGCTCCAGCTAACTTAATTGAAATGGGTTCTAAGTTGCTTTAGAGAATTTCAGTGAATTGGGTTCTAAGTTGCTCTATATAACTTCAGTGAAATGGGTACTATGTTGCTAGAGAACTTCAGTGAAATGGGTTCTAAGTTGCTCTAGAGAACGTCAGTGAAATGGGTTCTAGGTTGCTCTAGAGAACTTCATTGAAATGGGTTCTAAGTTGTTCTAAAGAACTTCAGTGAAATGGGTTCTAAGTTGCATTAGAGCACTTCAGTGAAATGGGTTCTGTGCTATTCTAGATAACTTCAGTCAAATGGGTTCTAAGTTGCATTAGAGCACTTCAGTGAAATGGTTCTAAGTTGCTCCAGCTAACTTAGTTGAAATGGGTTCAAAGTTGTTCTAAAGAACTTCAGTGAAATGGGTTCTAAGTTGTTCTAGATAACTTCAGTGAAATGGGTTCTAAGTTGCATTAGAGCACTTCAGTGAAATGGGTTCTGTGCTATTCTAGATAACTTCAGTCAAATGGGTTCTAAGTTGCTCTAGAGAACTTCAGCGAAATGGGTTCTAATTTGCTCTAGAGAACTTCAGTGAAATGGGTTCTAAGTTGCATCAGAGCACTTCAGTGAAATGGGTTCTGTGCTATTCTAGATAACTTCAGTGAAATTGGTTCTAAGTTGCTCTAGAGAACTTCAGTGAAATGGGTTCTAAGTTGCTCTAGAGAACTTCAGTGAAATGGGTTCTAAGTTGCTCTAGAGAATTTCAGTGAAATGGATTCCATGCTGTCTAGGTAACTTTGGTGAAATGGTTCTGTGTTGCTCTAGATAACTTCAGTGAAATGGGTTCTAAGTGGCTCTAGAGAACTTAATTGAAACGGGTTCTAAGTTGCTCTATATAACTTCAGTGAAATGGTTCTAAGTTGCTCCAGCTAACTTAATTGAAATCGGTTCTAAGTTGCTTTAGAGAACTTCAGTGAAATGGGTTCTAAGTTGCTCTATATAACTTCAGTGAAATGGGTACTAAGTTGCTCTAGAGAACTTCAGTGAAATGGGTTCTAAGTTGCTCTAGAGAACTTCAGTGAAATGGTTCTAAGTTGCTCCAGCTAACTTAATTGAAATGGGTTCTAAGTTGCTCTATATAACTTCAGTGAAATGGTTCTAAGTTGCTCCAGCTAACTTAATTGAAATGGGTTCTAAGTTGCTTTAGAGAACTTCAGTGAAATGGGTTCTAAGTTGCTCTATATAACTTCAGTGAAATGGTTCTAAGTTGCTCCAGCTAACTTAATTGAAATGGGTTCTAAGTTGCTCTATATAACTTCAGTGAAATGGTTCTAAGTTGCTCCAGCTAACTTAATTGAAATGGGTTCTAAGTTGCTCTAGAGAACTTCAGTGAAATGGGTACTAAGTTGCTCTAGAGAACTTCAGTGAAATGGGTTCCGTGCTGTCTAGGTAACTTTGGTGAAATGGTTCTGTGTTGCTCTAGATAACTTCAGTGAAATGGGTTCTAAGTTGCTCTAGAGAACTTAATTGAAACGGGTTCTAAGTTGCTCTAGATAACTTCAGTGAAATGGGTTCTAAGTTGCTTTAGAGAACTTCAGTGAAATTTTTAACAAACCATTCACCAAATAAGTTATACGCTTTTCTTTCATTGTTATACAGTTTATAAAGTGAAGGTGGTGGAGATGAATCTGACGTATAGCTCTGATATCTATGAGATGCGGGTGGAAAAGGTGTGGTGAAAGAAGGTACTACTCCATCGCGTACTCCGCACTTATCCCTCTTCATGAAAACCTAGCACTTCGCTAAAGCGTTCCTGGCTAAAGCTCGTCTGTCTGATAGGAATGGATAGTGATCCCGAGGGGAAAGTGCGAATGTTTTTGGCTCGTCCCAGTTGCAGAAGTAGTTTGGGATTTGTGGAAGGAAATTCGTACCTCATTATGGGGACTTCTGCTGATCTGCCAGAGCTAAGAGGACGGTGAGTGTTCTCGTCTACCGTAAGTGTCTGGTAATATTTGTTCTTTTTTACTCTGTTTAAACAATAACTTAAGCTTTTATTTATATAACAGTTTTAGGACATCTCACACCTAGACGAATTCTCGGTCCAATGCACCACGAGCCAAAACAATGAGTCCCTAACTAACCAATCAGATAAAGCGCTAATGTAGCTCAACTCAGAACTGCATCGATAAACAATGAAAAGATGAAATATGTTTTTGGCTCCAAAAGATGAAAATATCGAAGGTGAAGGTGGGAAATAAGTGCATTTTCTGTGTGAAAACCAGCAGGGGGTGTGGTGTAGTGGGAAGAACAGGGCGTACACGACTCATTTTGAAGAGCTCAACCATTTGAGGAGATTCAGAGACATTGTTTAGGATAAATACAGCCTTCTGAAGGTTATTAAGGGTGCAGTGATTGTAAGTAACTTAAACGAGGTATAGTTTGGCAGTTTGAAGTAAATTGTAGAGCTTGTAGAATCAAATTGTTTTTGTTTGTTTTTTTTAGCCTGCAGTACATCTTAGGAGAGCACACCTGGATCGAGTACTGGCCTACTCAAGAAGAAAGCCAGACTCTAGAACACAGGGAGCGGTACCTCGGCATCTCCGTCCTTGAGAACGTGTTGCGGAATGTTGGATGTACAACATAGGAGTTTCTCCTCAGCTTCTTCTGTTTGAGCTGCCGTAACCTGAAAACAAATAAACGAGCTCTGCAAGGCGCCACAATGACGTTATTGATTTAGTGTCATTCTGCAATTCAATAGTGAGAGCAAAAATATTCACCACTTTTAAAATCTGTTTATTATTAGTTTAGATTTGCTTTTATAATAGTAATAACAGGCTGAGCTCTGCAAATACGAGTGCATTAAGGGATGATGATGAAGGTAACAGAGATCAAAAATTCCTGAACAGAAAGCTCAGCGTTGCACAAGAGTAGAAAAAGGAAAGCATCTCTCAGACAGTTGTAGAGAAGATATTGAACTTTAGAAACGATGTCGAGTTCTAGAAACGATGTAGAGTTCTAGAAACGATATTGAATTCTAGAAACGATTTTGAATTCTAGAAACAATGTACAGTTTTAGAAACTATGTTGAATTCTAGAAAAAACGTTGAGTTCTAGAAACAACGTTGAGTTCTAGAAACGATGTGTAATTCTAGAAATGATGTAAAGTTCTAGAGACGATGTTGAATTTTAGAAACGATGTAAAGTTGTAGAGAAGATGTTGAACTTTAGAAACAATGTAGAGTTCTAGAAATGATGTTGAATTCTAGAAACGATGTTGAGTTCAAGAAACGATGTTGAGTTCTAGAAACAACGTTGAGTTCTAGAAACGATGTTGAGTTCTAGAAACAACGTTGAGTTCAAGAAACGATGTTGAGTTCTAGAAACAACGTTGAGTTCTAGAAACGATGTTGAGTTCTAGAAACGATGTTGAGTTCTAGAAACGATGTTGAGTTCTAGAAACGATGTTGAGTTCTAGAAACGATGTTGAGTTCTAGAAACGATGTTGAGTTCTAGAAACGACGTTGAGTTCTAGAAACGACGTTGAGTTCTAGAAACGACGTTGAGTTCTAGAAACGATGTTGAGTTCTAGAAACAACGTTGAGTTCTAGAAACGATGTTGAGTTCTAGAAACGATGTTGAGTTCTAGAAACGACGTTGAGTTCTAGAAACGATGTTGAGTTCTAGAAACGATGTTGAGTTCTAGAAACAACATTGAGTTCTAGAAACGATGGAGGCTGTTTGCAGGCAGACTTTGAAAATGTCCGCTTATTTAACAAAAAAGATTTTTCCAAAAAACATTAGAAATTAAGCAGAGAAATAGAGAAAAGAAAAATATTTGAAATGTAACAAAATGTATCCAAAGCAAGTTTAAGTTAACGTGTGTGTGGTCAAATACTGCCATGTGGCGCTCCCCTACGCTCTCATCAAAGACTGCACTCACAACCATAAAACTAAACAAAATAACAAACAATATTTTATACACTTGCAACATACTATTAATAATAATAAATCATTATAGAATTTATAATAATAATAACAATCATCAACCAATTTATCCAAACCAAATCTAAACGGCTACAACACTCTTGTTTGTCAGCAATTATAATTAATATTCAGTAGCCGTAACAAAATTATACCTTTAGAGAGAGAGAGAGAGAGAGAGAGGTTGAAAAGGTATTGAAAGGGGGAAAGAATCATACCTAAAATCATTCAAAAAATCAAATCGTCTAAAATCATACCTCTAGAAATGACCCTCTGAAATGAATCTGAAGAACTCTTTTCTTGATAACACTAGAATTACTGCACACAGATCAATACATGACGTGTTTTAATACAATTTCGTTCGTTTGATAAACCATATTTACAAAAAGGTCTGAAGATAATATATTAATTTCTAGTGAGAAGCTATGAAACACAGAGCTAGGATTGATCAGCGGCCCCTGGTTTCAGCAGAAGAGCGTCAGGAGCGTCTGAGGCTGCTGTAGATCACCGAGGACTCGTCCGATCTGTTCAAGCAGAGAAAGAGAAGATCGTCTCGCGTCAAACCAAGAACCGAAGCAGAGCTGCAGCTGACGATTATTCTCATGGTCCATTAGGCAG
Organism: Danionella dracula; assembly: GCA_900490495.1. Lineage (NCBI taxonomy): Eukaryota > Metazoa > Chordata > Actinopteri > Cypriniformes > Danionidae > Danionella > Danionella dracula. Next base: position 261,600 of record UELW01000922.1, read on the forward strand.
AGACTGTAGTTTCCACTCCATTATTATGTGCTTGGTTTAAATATAAATATTTTATTTTTTATTCTATTTTCTTCACTTTGCTTTAGTACTTAACATCCTCTCTCTCTCCATTTTTCTCTCGCTCTCTCTCTTTGTCTCTCTCCTCTCTGTATCTCTCACTCTCTCTCTACACACACATCTCTCCCTCATCTGTTTCGGTCTCTTTCTCTCTCTCTCTCTCTCTCTCTCTCTCTCTCTCTCTCTCTCTCTCTCACCCACCTCTCTCTCTCTCCTCTTTGTCTGTCTTTCTTTCTCTCTCCTCTCTGTTTCTCTCTCTCTCTCTGTCTGTCAATCTCTTTCTCCCTCTCAATCTCTCTCCCTTCTCTGTCTCTCTCTCTCTCGGTCTGTCTCCATATCTCTTTCACCCTTTCAATACCTCTTCCATTTCTCCCCCCTTTTCAATCTCTTTTTCTCTCTCTCTTCCTTTTCTTTCTCTCTCTGTCTCTCTCTCTCTTCCCCCCTCTCTCTCCCTTTATCTCTTTACCTCTCTCTAACACACACACACACTTTCTTTATCTCTCTCCTGACAAGTCGATCGTGTTCATTGGCGACTAATTCCATTGTCTACAAAAATTCACAAAAGTGAAATAATCGTTGCAGCTCTAACCTAAAGATGAGCTCTGTGCCGACCAGTAACCCAACATTCAATACTCATCACCAAAACCTGAATAGAAGCATCTCAGCAATGTCCAGGACACCAGTCCCTGGAGAAACATCTGACTCCATGATGGTTCCTGGCCGTGGTTCCTCCGGGTTCCTGATGTGCTGAACAGAGGCGTACCGAACCTCGTCGTCCTCTCCAGAGCGCCGGCGCCCCCCGAGGGCTGGTTTAACCACGCTAGCGTAGAGCAGCTCAGTCTGAGGGGCTGCGGGTGGAGCAGGAGCGCTCGTCCGGGAGGTGTTTTTCTGGACACACGCCGTTCAGAAGATGAGATTCCTTCAGACAGCATCAGCCAGATTGACAGTTGTGGATCAGTTATCGAATTGCTCATTGAGTAGACCATGCACGAACCCCTGCGTCATCAACAGAGTAAATACTCCTGCACTTCATCTTGCGTTGCTCTGTAGCACTTCCTAAATGCTGAAACCTCGTTCCCATCAAAAGTGACTAGCAGCAACTGGGTGACGTGATTCCATTGTTTTCAACATGAATCTGGCGACTTTCTGCAACGAGAACGAAAGCGATGGCCACTGGGCGCGTCCGGCCGCGAACGACAAGCGACAAAAGATTAAACGCAACAACCAATAGGAGAGAAGATGGAGGAGAGACTCATATCCGGGAACTCGCCCTCCACAGGAATTCTTCGAACTCGGTCTCGTTCAGCCTGAAGTTCTGCTCAAGCCGGACTTCATCCGGACGGAGCTCCTGCGCGCCCCGCTGACTCCGTGACCGGTGGATTTCGTGAATCCTTTTTGCTCTGCGTCCACACTTTCGGCGCAAACACAGAGCCGCACTGCAAAACAGCAAACGTTCCGCGTTCAACGTAAAGATCTCAATGACAGACTGCGTTTGTACGGATGTATTTTCCCTCTTTTAGATGGAAGACAGCGGATTTGTTGCTGATCACATGCGTCACATTAGTCGTCATCCAGTCATTACTCAGCGACATGACAGTGCAGCGCCCCCTAGTGACGGCTCCGTCATTCACTGGAGAGAAGTCACGATCGAATCACTTTTGATGTGAACGAGGCTTGATTGATGACCGCTAGTTTTTAACGAGTCCGCTTTGTGAGCTTCCGCTCTTCACTCATGTTTTGTTTTTGGCGGAGGAAACGATCAAATGAGACAGAATTGTGTTTCAGTTGGATCTTAATAATGTGGAACAACAGTTGCTTTTAGTAAAAGCAAGTAACAGAAGAGAAAGGAGCTGCCGGAGGAGATCGGGTGTACTTCCACCGAGGGACATGGACGAAGAGGTGCATGGTCGCTCTTTTGGAATGTCTGCTCTCTGATTTGATGAACTTTTGAAGTCATTTGAAGCCATTAATTAATCTGCAGCAAGTCGACCAATCACAGAGCTCGTGGTCTGCGAAGTGTTGACACGTAGTTACAATGTTGGAGAGGCGCGCGTTGAGCAGCCTTCGCAGAAGACAATGCGTAGAGTTGAAGCGGAATTATATTTATCAGGCTTTAGTACCTGACGCTGACCTCTGGTGGTCACTGACTGTAATGCATGATTACGTATAATCTCAAATCACTCACAAACAAAGCTAGCAACAATAAAATCCGCTCTGGTTCACTGTGTTACCTCTGAAACAGTTCTGCTCTGTGGAGATTTGAGTTTATTGAGGTGCGCTGGTTTACGTTGAGTTTGGGCCCCGATTCTCTGCTTCTCCTGAGGCGCACCAAAGCTGCTCCAATATCTGCTCCGCTAGGCTGCTGTTCTTGCACTCACATTGGCTTTGCATATAAAGCGAATCCGTGTACCAATCATTCACTTAATTTTAATTTTGAAAAAGATAAACTAAAAGTGGATATGTTTTTTCATTGTTTATGTTCAAAACGATAATAAAAAGTAGATAGTTTCCACTCTCTACAAACCAAACACATTTGGCGACGTCATTGAATACGCCGGACGACGCTAACCATCGCCTAAAATTTAAATAAAAAATGTGATGTGCGTTTCTAATTAATTTTTGCGTTTTCCGATTTGACCGCAGAATCAAAAAATGAAATAACTAATCGTTTTTCCTTTTTTCATTTGTGTGTTTGAAAGTAAATATTGAAAAAACAAATTCCCTTTTGATTTTTTTCCTCTTTTTTTTTTTGCTTGTTTGCTTGTGGCCCCCCCAATGATAAACGTTCAGAGTAGCATTAAGACGATTGGTGGAGAGCTTGCCTGTTTGGAAGCACCACACTGAACTCCGGTATCTGCAGCTGCAGCGGTGTTCCTCCTGAAACACAGATAGAGAACTCAGAGGTCACCTGATCCCAACACACTCGTTCAGTTCTAACCGCGTTTATTTGAATTCAGTGATTAAAACAAGGATTGTGTTTTTCATTTTCCGTTTGTTAGTTTTGTTATCTTTGTTTTGTTTTTTCAGGTTCTGTCCGGCGAACCGTTCGTCGATGGATCTTGAGTTTGTATGTTCTTTATGCTGGGGAGGTGATTAGCACCTGCCTCAGTCAGCGAGGCTCCCAGGGGCCTCACGGAGGAACTCCTCTCTACTCTACCTGATCCTCACGAGGACTTTGTGAAGCTGCTTTGAAAGCAACTGTTAAAAAAGCTCTAGATAAAAACTTGATTGACTGATTATAAAAAAATCTTGATTGAACCACGCTGAGATGGTAGACATACAGGGCCATGAACCCACGTGTTTCAAGCCTCTTCTTGCCAAGATATTTTTGATAAACGCACAAAATATGGGATTGTACAGCTGCTCAAAGTAGGATGGGCTGTGGCTTGGTGGAGAGAGAGGCACACGGGATGTTTCCTTCTCTGAATGCAGGCTTCTGGAAGGCATAGCTCACTTCTTGGTACCATGGTCTATCAGGCGGCTGGAAATAGTTTCTGTTGATTGGTTGATCCCTCGTTTTATGCATTTATCACCACCGTATCCCGATGTGGGTGGGACGTTATGAAGCAGCAGCACATTAATCTAGAAGCAGGGATTGACTCTCCGGCGCCACCGAAGGGCCTTCTGGATCAAGTCAATTATTTGGTGAATATTTATCTCTAACAACTCGTTCAATCTCACCGTAAGATCTTCAGCAGCACAAGAACAAGGAAAACACTAACAACTGCCGCTCCAACCCCAACACCGACGAGCAGCGCTGTTTTCTGACCTGAAAGATCTGTTTCAGAGAGAGGAAGTAAAGGTTAACACATTCTACGAGACAAACGGGTTCGAGAGCACTCTCTGTAATACCTGCAGGAGATACGGAGATGTACGCTGATCTCCCAGAACCATGTTTGTTCTGCACCTCACAGGAGTATCCTCCACTGTGATTGGAGCTAAAGCTGGAGATGATCAAGCTCTGTCCTGATCCAACAATCTCACTGATGTTCTCCTGGTTCTTCAAAGCTTCTCTGAGCCAAGTATAGCTGAGAACAGGAGGATTGGAGTCAGCGCTGCAGTTCAGAGTCACTGAACCTCCCTCCAGAACTGCAGCAGATCCGCTGAGAGACACCGAGACGCTCTTTGGAGGGTCTACAAAACATACCAATCGAAATTACACCTTTTTAAGGGTACGGTACTAATGCATGTTTTGTCCCTGATACAACTTCCCCAATCCAATCTAATGAGCAGTTTCTCTCTCTGAGCATGAACATCTGATCAGTTCTTTCTTGTGTCATCAAACATCTCTAGAACTCTTTCTCTACAAGATGTCTGCTCCTTCTGCGCGTCGCTCTGGGTCGCTGGCTCTGAGAGTCTGCAGTTGCAAGTACGATAATAACAGCGTTTGGATAGTTTTCGCTTGGTGTTCCTACGAGGCAGAGTCGGTAGTAAGTAGTTTTACTTATAGTACATTTTTAGGGTAACTAGTACCTTCTGAGTTGTTTTGAAAGTGTGTACTTTTACTTTTACTTTTACTCAAATAAATGTTTTATACTTTACTTAGTTACGTCCAAGTTACATTTAATCAGCGTTCTCCTGTTACTGATATGATGGAAATAAATCTAAAGGAAGCTATTGTTGACATGAGCGAGGCTCGTGAGATGTTGAAGAGGATGAGACAAGAGTTTGCAGCTCCTCGAGTCGACGGAGGAGATTGAGAGCGTCCTCGCAGCAGACAGAGGGCGCTGATGTCACGCACGCACAGACCTCACGCAGCAGACAGAGGGCGCTGACGTCACGCACGCACAGACCTCACGCAGCAGACAGAGGGCGCTGATGTCACGCACGCACAGACATCATGCAGCAGACAGAGGGCGCTGATGTCACGCACGCACAGACATCACGCAGCAGACAGAGGGCGCTGATGTCGCACGCACAGACATCACGCAGCAGACAGAGGGCGCTGATGTCACGCACGCACAGACATCATGCAGCAGACAGAGGGCGCTGATGTTACGCACGCACAGACATCATGCAGCAGACAGAGGGCGCTGATGTTACACACGCACAGACATCATGCAGCAGACAGAGGGCGCTGATGTCACGCACGCACAGACATCACGCGCAGCAGACAGAGGGCGCTGATGTCACGCACGCACAGACATCATGCAGCAGACAGAGGGCGCTGATGTCACGCACGCACAGACCTCACGCAGCAGACAGAGGGCGCTGATGTTACGCACGCACAGACATCACGCAGCAGACAGAGGGCGCTGATGTCACGCACGCACAGACATCACGCTGCAGACAGAGGGCGCTGATGTTACGCACGCACGGACATCATGCAGCAGACAGAGGGCGCTGATGTTACGCACGCACAGACATCATGCAGCAGACAGAGGGCGCTGATGTTACGCACGCACAGACCTCACGCAGCAGACAGAGGGCGCTGATGTCACGCACACAGACATCACGCAGCAGACAGAGGGCGCTGATGTCACGCACGCACAGACATCACGCTGCAGACAGAGGGCGCTGATGTTACGCACGCACAGACATCACGCAGCAGACAGAGGGCGCTGATGTCACGCACGCACAGACATCACGCAGCAGACAGAGGGCGCTGATGTCACGCACGCACAGACATCACGCAGCAGACAGAGGGCGCTGATGTCACGCACGCACGACATCACAGCAGACAGAGGGCGCTGATGTCACGCACGCACAGACATCACGCAGCAGACAGAGGGCGCTGATGTCACGCACGCACAGACATCACGCAGCAGACAGAGGGCGCTGATGTCACGCACGCACAGACATCACGCAGCAGACAGAGGGCGCTGATGTCACGCACGCACTGACATCACGCAGCAGACAGAGGGCGCTGATGTCACGCACGCACAGACATCACGCAGCAGACAGAGGGCGCTGATGTCACGCACGCACAGACATCACGCAGCAGACAGAGGGCGCTGATGTCACGCACGCACAGACATCACGCAGCAGACAGAGGGCGCTGATGTCACGCACGCACAGACATCACGCAGCAGACAGAGGGCGCTGATGTCACGCACGCACAGACATCACGCAGCAGAGGGCGCTGATGTCACGCACGCACAGACATCACGCAGCAGACAGAGGCGCTGATGTCACGCACGCACAGACATCATGCAGCAGACAGAGGGCGCTGATGTCACGCACGCACAGACATCACACAGCAGACAGAGGGCGCTGATGTCACGCACGCACAGACATCACACAGCAGACAGAGGGCGCTGATGTCACGCACGCACAGACATCACACAGCAGACAGAGGGCGCTGATGTCACGCACGCACAGACATCACGCAGCAGACAGAGGGCGCTGATGTCACGCACGCACAGACATCACACAGCAGACAGAGGGCGCTGATGTCACGCACGCACAGACATCACACAGCAGACAGAGGGCGCTGATGTCACGCACGCACAGACATCACGCAGCAGAAGAGGGCGCTGATGTCACGCACGCACAGACATCACGCAGCAGACAGAGGGCGCTGATGTCACGCACGCACAGACATCACGCAGCAGACAGAGGGCGCTGATGTCACGCACGCACTGACATCACGCAGCAGACAGAGGGCGCTGATGTCACGCACGCACAGACATCACGCAGCAGACAGAGGGCGCTGATGTCACGCACGCACAGACATCACGCAGCAGCAGAGGGCGCTGATGTCACGCACGCACAGACATCACGCAGCAGACAGAGGGCGCTGATGTCACGCACGCACACACGTCACGCAGCAGACAGAGGGCGCTGATGTCACGCACGCACTGACATCACGCAGCAGACAGAGGGCGCTGATGTCACGCACGCACAGACATCACGCAGCAGACAGAGGGCGCTGATGTCACGCACGCACAGACATCACGCAGCAGACAGAGGGCGCTGATGTCACGCACGCACAGACATCACGCAGCAGACAGAGGGCGCTGATGTCACGCACGCACACACGTCACGCAGCAGACAGAGGGCGCTGATGTCACACACGCACAGACATCACGCAGCAGACAGAGGGCGCTGCGCAGATAAATGAGGATTTCACATCGCTCGTGTTCGGTGAAACGTTATTTTAGAGATCCTAAACGTCTTTTTGTTTTGTGTATTGTCTTTTTTTAATGTAGTTTAATTAAACATTTAATTACCAACAAGTATAATATTTTCTCCTCAGGAAAAAACTAAAGTAAGTTACAGGAAATATTGTGTAATAGCTAGAGTTTCTGCTTCGGATCGTTGAGATCAGAAGTAATTAGTAACTAAAAACTTGAGTAGATCTTCCGTTTTGTGCGCAAAAGTGCCGGAACATGCAAAAGCCAAAAACATGACCAGCGACACTAGTGCACACATCTGAGCGAGTGATGGGCACGGGGAAAAAAAAACTTTGATTTTGGTCACCTTGTTTTTCCACAAGAATAAATCTACTGGCTAACCATCGAGAGCTGGATCTTCTGATCACCTTGTGAGAGTGGCTGTTAGGACAATTCTTCACTCGTTCAGCTAGATGTGTGATGCGTTATCTGTGCTCATTGTTTTTTGATTGAGGTGGCCTTCACGCACAAAGCCTCGGACGACTATTCGGATAGTTTTGTAGAGATCTTTAGGTCGATTCTAAGACAGGCAGCCTTGTTTTTTGACCTCTATTTCACAAAGTTGGTTTGGATACTTGTCTTTCTTCGCGAGTCGTGTATGAGCTTGTGTTCGTTTCGAGTGCGAGTCCTCGTACGTACACCTGACGTTCAGAGAAACGGTGCAGACGACAGGTCTCGCATCTGCACAGCTGTAATCTATCCTCCTGAGTCTTCTCTCCTGGTGGGCTCCAGATCCAGTCGACTCGACCCCTGGGCCTCGGAGAGAACCCTCTGGTTTTTACTCCAGGTGAAGCTGGTGTTGGCTGGGAGGCTACAGGAGGAGGTACAGGTTAGAACCGTCGTGTTTCCCTCGAGTGGCTCCTCTGGAAGCTTCACGGTCAGTTCTGAATCAGAACAGAATCAGATATTGAAGGCTTAGTGAATCGGTTATTGAAGAGCGTAACACAGTGATCATGGACCGTACCCGTCACAGTAAGCACGATGCCGGGGTGTTGCAGGGTGGTTATTACTCGACTGCTCCGCCACGATCCGGATGCTGTACATCCCTTCAATCCGCACGACTCACGTTATGGAGTTGGAGAAAGAACAACTCTCCACTTTCGAAGAACTTGACTCTGCCGCTATAATTAAAGTTTTTCAGCAGATTGGTTGCTACTCCCAGGCGATGGGGTTCACCGTCCAGAAGATCTCCTTTACTTTTAAACCTTTCAGGCTCTTGTAGGAACCCGATAAGAGCAAGGTGGAACCCTTCAGAGCACATTTTTGGCTGCTGGAGTACCGAACCTCCCAGGTTGAGCTGCAGAGTCCTGGAAGAACACGGGAGAGACAGAGGGTGTAAAAGGATTTAAAAGAGTGAAGAAAGTCTCCTGATAAGCTCCTGTATGCTTCTGTTTTGAGCGGTTTTCTCTTGTAAAATAAAAAACTTTCTGAGAATTATTGAGGATTCGTAATGTACCTGGTTTTTACACACTAAAGGATTCGAAGCAGGAATGGGCTGCGAACTCAAAATAAATCAACATAACGCGTGGCCAATAAGATAAAAACTGCCTTACTCAGTCAATATTAAACAGCACACATATAAACCACTTGTAAGATACATTTAAAGGTATTCAATTCATAAATAATGTTTTTTCTTTCTCAAACAACATAAAAACACGCAAATATGTAAATTGGTTACACTGCAATTGTTATGAGTGGTGAATTTTTTGGTGGGATTTGGTTATTTATTTATTAGTTGGATTTATTTTGAAGGGGAGTTGGTGTTGTTTGTTTTTGGGTTGTTTAAGAGGAGGAATGGGGCGGTTTTGTAGTTGTTTTTTGGGGGGTTGGGTTGAGTTGTCGTTTATTTAAGAGGAGGAATAGTAGCGGTTTTGTTGGCGGGGGTTATGGAGGGGGGGGTTGGGTAGTTTTATTTTTTGTTTGGGGGGCTGAACTGATTTGGTTTTAGGGAGGGGGGGGTTGGTGGTTTTTTGGCGGTGGGTGGGGGGGGGCTGATGGATGCAGTGATAAGGTAGTTTTGTTCAGTTTTTTAGGTGGGGGGTTGAGATGATTTGGTTTTTTAAGGGGGGGTTGTTTTGTTGTTTTTAAGGGGAGGAATGATAGTTTTTTTTGGCGGTGGGTGGGGGCTGATGGAGACAGTGATAAGGTAGTTATTGTTTTTGTTCAGTTTTTTAGGTGGGGGGTTAAGTTGATTTGGTTTTATGGAGGGGGGGTCGTTTTGTTGTTTATTTAAAGAGAGGAATCTGTAATTTTGGGGGGGTTGTGTTGGTTTTATAGAGGATGTGGTTGGGTAGGGCGTCACGGTGGCGCAGTGGGTAGCATGGTGGTCTCACAGCAAGAAGGTCTCTGGTTCGAGTCTCTGCTGGATCAGTTGGTATCTCTGTGTGGAGTTCTCATGTTCTCCTCGTGATCGCGTGGGTTTACTCCGGGTGCTCCGGTTTCCCCACAAGAACAAAGACATGCGGAATAAGTGAATTGAATAAGAACGATTGCCCATAGTGTTAAAGTGTGAATGTGTGTGGATGTTTCCCAGCGATGGGTTGCGGCAGGGAAGGGCATCCGCTGCATAAAACATATGCCAGAGAGTTGGAGGTTCATTCCGCTGTGGCGACCCCGAAAGGGAAAGATGAATGAATGAATGGTTGGGTAGGTTTGTTTTGTTTTGGGGGGCTGACTTGATTTGGTTTTATGGAGGGGGGGTCGTTTTGTTGTTTTTAAGGGGAGGAATGATAGTTTTTTTTGGCGGTGGGTGGGGGGGCTGATGGATGCAGTGATAAGGTAGTTTTTGTTCAGTTTTTTAGGTGGGGGGTGGGGGCTGATGGAGACAGTGATAAGGTAGTTATTGTTTTTGTTCAGTTTTTTAGGTGGGGGGGTTAAGTTGATTTGGTTTTATGGAGGGGGGGTCGTTTTGTTGTTTATTTAAAGAGAGGAATCTGTAATTGGGGGGTGTTGGTTTTATAGAGGGTGTGGTTGGGGTAGGTTTGTTTTGTTTTGGGGGGCTGACTTGATTTGGTTTTATGGAGGGGGGGTCGTTTTGTTGTTTTTAAGGGGAGGAATGATAGTTTTTTTTGGCGGTGGGTGGGGGGGCTGATGGATGCAGTGATAAGGTAGTTTTTGTACAGTTTTTTAGGTGGGGGGTTGAGATGATTTGTTTTTTTGAAGGGGGGGTTGTTTTGTTGTTTTTAAGGGGAGGAATGATAGGGTTTTTTGGCGGTGGGTGGGGGCTGATGGAGACAGTGATAAGGTAGTTATTGTTTTTGTTCAGTTTTTTAGGTGGGGGGTTAAGTTGATTTGGTTTTATGGAGGGGGGGTCGTTTTGCTGTTTATTTAAGGGGAGGAATCTGTAATTTGGGGGTGTTTTGGTTTTATAGAGGATGTGGTTGGGTAGGTTTGTTTTGTTTTGGGGGACTCAATTGATTTGGTTTTATGGAGGGGGTCGTTTTGTTGTTTTTAAGGGGAGGAATGATAGGGTTTTTTGGCGGTGGGGGGCTGATGGACGCAGTGATAAGGTAGTTTTTGTTCAGTTTTTTAGGTGGGGGGTTGAGTTGATTTAGTTTTATGGAGGGGATGTTTTGTTGTTATATTTGTGGGGGGGTTGCTGTTTTCAGGTCTGGCTCATCTTATTATATAGTTTCCTTATATATATTCCTATATAGTATACTTTCACTTTTTCGTTCTTAGCCCCCTACACAGAGATTTCCACTGCCTTCATATCTTGAAAAAAAACGTCATCCTCACCTGGAACAATCAGAGTGAAGACCAGCGAGAACAGACGGAGCATCCTGGTAAGAAGATCACACAGTTAGAAATAAACGTGTTTTTAATCAAAGAAAAAGGCACTGTTGTGTTTGTCAGAGTTTTCCTGAGTATCTCTCTGTACATAGAGGAGCCATTCTGGTGTCTGCCCCTTTAAATGATCCTGAGCTCCTGCTGGCCCCGCCCCTCCTGGGCCTGTGGAGGATGTCCTCTGCTCTATTCATCTCAACAACTGCTAGTATAAGGTCTGCGTCGCACCTTTTGGTTATCGTGTTATGAATAAATTTTCATGCAAAAAAAAAATCAGCGAAAGGAATCAGCTGGAGCTATCGGAATGAGAGATGCTTCTCTCAAGACGTGTTTGTTTGGTGTTTGGTCCATATTACTAATATACGCAAACAATGATGAATCCAGACATAGAAATAGACATGTGTCTCAAAGAAACTGAAAACCAAACTCATTTCGCTGAGTTCCTCGAAAATAATGAGGAAGGAAGCATTTCAAAGCCAGCGAGCTATTTTTTTATTTTCATTTCTACTGATTCTGACGCTTGTTGGTATTCTTGTCTTCGCATGATTCTTCTCTAACAGGAAAGCCTGGAAGCTTTAAATTAAACTTCTGGAGAACTTCCCCAATAATAGGTCACAAACGTTCCTCAGTGGCTGACATTTAGGGTTGCTAGTTTTTTTTAAATCCTTTGTAAATCCTCAAAAACATAAAAGTGAACGTTAGAGCTTTAAAAACTTTATTTGAAGCGTACTGTTTGTTAAACAAAAATGTTGTGAGTGTGTTTTTGATGTTGTTATAAATATCTTAAAATGTCTAAACCCCTTGAATCCCTGAGTATGGCAGGCAAAAAGATAAAAAAACATGTCATTCAAGCTGTTTTAAAGCTACTTTTGCACAACAATACAGTAGTTCTTTCAAATGTAGAGAGGCATGACTTCAGTCAAAATATTATTATTAGTTTTACTAATGCAAAATAACAGAATAGCTTCATTCTGGCAGTGTTTGGTTATGAAGCAGAGATCAAGCTCTTGTCCGAGTGAAAGAGCTTCAGCCAGTTCTACCAAAACACGTCCCTGGTTTCAGAGTTCTACAAAAATATCTCCGAGCAGCAAAATTATAGTTTTTTTTACCAGCTTTAAACACTTAAATTGGTAAAAAGAGAACGTTTACTGCTGTGCTCTTGTTTCATAGGGTTTCATGAAACTCTCGGAAGTTTCTATCAAGGTGAAACAGGAACAGGTCAAACTTGACGAAACAATTACAATTCTTTAGAAAACACACATCGCTAATATCTTACCAAAACTACAGGAAATAAAGACAGATTCTAACTCCACCACAATCATCTTAGAGCAAACGTATTCTGTAAAGACAGAGAACAAGAGCTTGTACCTCACTCTTCTGCCGTCCGAAGTAACATATTTACAAGAGGAAGAGGCAGAGTTTATGTGGTGTGGAAAGACTCCACTTCTTGTTCCTCATTTCTTCAGGAAAATCATGCTTTCAGCATCAACAAAATCTCAGTTTTTAATTTCAACTTCATGTCTATCCTAATCTACACATCTCCTCAGGATCTAGAACCTATCTAGAGCATGCGTGACCTTGATAAAAGTTCTGCTACAAGCATAAACGTGACTTTCATTGATTTCATTTCTTCGTTTGAGAGCTCTGTTGGTTACGTTTGTGAACTTTATGTAGTCATTAAACTGACTCCAGGCAGAACATTTATTTTTGTCTCAGCTGAGTTTTCATTTTAGTGTTTTTCTTTTTTGTCTGTTGCTGGCATGGGTTTATGTTATTGTTATTCTAGTCAATTTAGTACTAAATTAAATTCGCAGAAGAAGCTGAAACCAAAGCGTAACTCAGGCAGGACAAACTTCAGCTTTAAAGATTTATTACATCTATCTTTTGAGCAATTTATTTGCACCTTATATTTACACATGAGCATTCCAGATGTTTCAGAGGGGGTTTCTGAACTGATAAGTATTTTATTTTGTATTGTGCGATTCGTTTGTTGAGCTTTCACGTGAAGATAGAATGTTACACATATAAAACAGTGACGATATAAAACTTGTGTTTGTTTAAACAACAGTTGTGTTTGTTTAACAAGAAGAGAAGGGTTCGCTACTGGAAGTATAGGTTAGCATGACAACCCGATTAAAATAACGAAACGATCGTTATTTTCACAGTCGTGTCCTAGGTGTGAGGCGGAGCAGGGGCTATTAGCATCAGGTCAGCCCCCCAAACCCCGACAGCGAAGACTCTGGACGGGAGGAAGAGCCGAGAAACTTCCGCAAACTCTCATCATGTCCAACAACAACGCTAGCAGCAGCAGCGTCGCCGTGGCTCAGAAAGCCGTCAAACAGCTCCGGTTCGAGGCCAAAGTACGACGAATCAATGTAAGACATCTGTTCAGACTGAGCACTGCTCGTTTATAGGCAGAAAACGGGATGAAATTGGGGTTTAGCGCGGAACCGGTGCGTTGAGAGCAACCGGTGCGAGGTTCAGCTAGTGCTAACGCTAACCGACAAACAACCGTTAAAACTAGCTCAACTTCTAAAACTCCGTCTTGCTTTGTTTTTAGCCACTTTTAGCGCTTTGAGAGCGTGCGTTTACTTTTCTATCGGGGTACGATGCGTTTTGGGGGAGTTTGAACAGTTTATACTCGTGTAATCATTAATAATGAAAAAGCACAAACACTTCAGCGGTCTATCTCAGTGACGTCACACTGCTACCAGACCCTCCGCGTTATTAGTTTTCATTGGTTATTCTGCGTTCTTTCAATATTTCAGGGTTATGAACGGGTTCGTGGACTGTTTTAACATTAATGTTGTGTTTCCAGTGGCTTAAAAGTGCTAAGGTTGTTTTAAGTGCTTGAAATATTGTTAAAAGCAAAATGCTCGGATTAGTCCCCTACTTTTTTTAGTCCTCGTTTGATGGTTAAACCTCGTTTTTAATTCGTAAAAAGTCTGAAATCAACTAAATCAACAGAAGTAACAGCTAAATAACTATTTGCATGTTAGAGATAAGAGCACTTGTGTTGTAAACTACGAATGAAACTCTTATGGATTTTTGAGGAAAGTTTTGTGTTGTCGGGTTTTGAAGGAACCAAAACAGAAGCACACAATAGTGGACAATTAAACCCATGCACGTCTGTCATAACATAAATAAAAGAAAGATTGTGAACTAGTGAAGAACACAAACTCTTCCTTCCAGTATTTCTAAAATACCTGGAGTAACATATTTGAATAATTCTAATTATTCTAAGTTAGTGCTTTAAAGTGATCGTGACCTCTCTCTCACTAAGAACCCTCAGTTAAGAGAACAAAGTCGACGAAGATGTTCTGTTGTCCGTGTATCCTGATGTGAAACGTTGAGGTAAACGCTGTGTTTCCGCTGGAACGCTGCTGGTGTAACGCTGTTGCTTGGACTTCTGCAGGTGTCTCAGGCCGCCACGGAGCTGAAGAACTTCTGTCTGCAGAACGCTCACAAGGACCCTCTTCTGCTGGGCGTCCCGTCCAGCGAGAACCCCTTCCGTCCTCCCAAATCCTGCCGCCTCCTCTGAGACGCCGAGCCATCGCGAGCACAGGTCACTAAACACTTCAGGTTCCTGATGGGTGGGGTTAGAGTATTAGCTTTATTAATATTAGCTTTGTTTAGTGTCCTTAAAGGGCCACGGAACCTTGCTGTTTGTTTACTTTTTGTAGAACCACCCAAACTGAGCGTACAGATATTATTGATACAGGCTAATGTTGCCTTATTTTGTGTAACAATGTGCTATTGATTCACTCAAATGGCATATTTGTACTTAAAAAGATAAGGTATGGTCCATGCAGCTGTTCTTTCAGCTGACTGTATGTTACAGGACTGTAGCATGCGTGATGTCAGCGGTAGTTTAACTGATAGTTTGTGTAAATCCACCACTTCCTGATTGAGAAAACATCACTACTGACTAGTCAAAAATGGGCAAAAAGACATAATTTTGTTGAGCAGAAACGACATGCTTGAGGTATTGAGCTGAATATAAGTTTGTTGGCTTAAATACCTGACAGAGACCCAAGAACAGGTTTTGGTTTAAGTTTTAGAAGAATTTGATTTCCTCCTGAGAATCTTCCAGTCATTTTTTTGTGATGTTCTGCCTATTTCGACACACACACACACACGAGGTATTAATGTAAAGGTCTTTTGGGCTCACCAGGACTTAGTAGAGTAGCTTAAACAAGTCAAAATTTATCGGAAAAAAAAACCCAATCGTCTGCAACAGAGGACAGGAATAAAGTCTAGGTCTCGGGAAGATATTTCACAGAATTTATAGAAATTATACTAACTTTCATTCAACTCTCATTTTTTTTGTCACAGCCATAATATACTAATTTCCCTAATTAAATAAACAAAACTTGCTTTTTTGAATTCCCAAACACCATCAAGTTTAAAAAAGTTGGCATATTAATATATTCTCAACGTTTACATTTTCTGAGAATATACGTTGAGTTTTATAATGTCACATTCTCAGCGCTGGGATTGCTGGGCTTTGACGACATGAAATGCTGAGCTTCTCTGAGCTTCTCTGAGCCTCTCTGAACGCAGATGGAGCCGCGAAGCGCTGTCTGGAGGTTTGGGATCGAACACTGAGAGTGATCTGTGTTCTGTCGTTGCAGAGATGATGAAGCCGTTCCTGGACCCTCACACTACATGAACCTCTTCTGGACCCCCGGATCTCCTCCCTCTCTCTCTCTCTCTCTCTCTCTCTCTTCAGTGCGCAGCGGTACGACGAGGAGCTCCACGCAGCACCTACTCCCTGCTTTTGTACTAAAAGCACTACTTTATCTGTGTTTTACTCCAGAAGGGAACAAAGCTCACACCTTCGTTGATGCGAGTGTCAGTTTCAGTTCTCCTTAGCTAATTTATAACCAAAGGGATTTGGTTTGAAGGTCAATTTTGAGCGTGTTTTGTGTAGATTAGAGCGAGAATCACCTGTTCGATCAGGTGTTTGATCTCAGCGATGTGAGAAACTAACATGTTCTGTGTTAATCTGTCCCCAGTTCTCAGTCCTTTTTCTACTCTGACTACTAAAATAAAATGTTTTTAATCACTTCCTCTCTGTCTTTGTTCTTTGATGAGTGAACTTCTAAATAGATAAAATAATATAGTTCCGAGTCAGGCAGGATTAAATAAGGGTTGAATTCTCAAAGACCGTACTGATTCTGCAAGGCTTTGCTGTGATTGGCTGTTGCTGGTTAACATGTCTATCAGCCAATCAGAGTAAACGGGTAAAGTAATGTGACTTGATTTTGGAAAAAAAGAGTTGAGTTTTTAACAAATGGCAGTTGAGCCGAAAATTTTTGGTAAAGGAAGGTCACATTTCAGCAAAGAATAGATTTGTGTTACCTTGTCCTCCAGTCCTGCAGGTGGCAGTGATCTACGGCAGGTTTAAAGCCAGAGAAGAAGAGCTTAATTTCCTGTCAGCTCTGCAGGAGCAGCTGAGCTCATGTTTGGTCTTCGATGCTGAGGTAGGGTTACATCTTTTCAGCTTTATTAGAAGAGATTTGAGAAGATATAAACTAGCAGCAGGAGACACGCTGAGGTTTCTTTGGTTTCTTCACAAAGCTGAAGCTGTTTGGTGCAGCAGAGACTAGTTATTTTAAGAGAACTCAGATTGAAGTGCTCTGAGGAGAGGTGGAGGTGTGAAGCGGGAGTGATTAAGAGCAAATAATCTATTTTTGTTTCATTTAGCAGACCTGCTTCTTCCTTTCAGAGTCCTCAAAATGGTTTTAAAATTAGCCTAAAGTTATTTTCAATCAGGAAGTCTGATTAAAGTCTGATGATTCTGAAGGATTTCTGACCACTCTTAACTTCTCTTAAAAGGCTTCGAATAAGAAACCTTTTTGTAACAAATCCTCCAAGTCTTAAAGTAAGTGTGAAATATAAAAAGTCAATCGTGTTTAGCACTTAAGTCTGAAACGTGTCAGCAGGTAAAAGCTTTAAAGTTGAAAGAGACTTCCTTTGAAAGCTTGCCTCAAGTCAAAACCTCCTAAAAACAGTAAGATTAACATAAAGCCTTATTTCTGTTTAAAACTAAAGTCTGAAATGTGTTCTTGCTGCAACCGTCTTAAAGCCACAATGTTTTAAGATAGATATTTATCTGTTTAAGAGAGAATCAGATGTTTTATAAAAGGCTTTCAAACCCTGGATTAAGACCTCCTGAAGGCCTTTTAAAATGTGCTTCAAGTCAAAACCTCCTAAAACCACCTTCCACATAGAAAAGAACTCATTAATTAATCTTGAACTCATTTATTGAACGCTCACGTTTGGTGGGCGTGGCTTGCTCTCATCGTAACTAGAAGCCACACCCACATCACACTGCTAAGTGCTTTTTTAGCTCCTTTGCTGCTATTTCGCACATATTTGTCAATTTACATCCTGTTTATTGTTTCTCTAGTACTCGCGTTGCTCTGAACATTCTCAGTGAAGTTTAGGTTATTGTCGGTGTTATCTTTTTTGTTGCGTATCGCGTCCTGCACTGTCTTGTCTGTTTTCACGCTGTGTTGTTCTGCAGATGAAGCACTTTATGTTGTAAGTTCTCTGTGAGCTGTACGTGGCTAGATGTTGTTTTATGTAGCGCCGGGGTTCTGGAGGAACGTTATTTCATTTCACGATGTACTGCGTCAGCTCTTATGGTTGAAATGACAATAACAGCTACTTGACTTGACCCACCAAACTTGAGTATTCAATAAAAATAGAAAAACTCGATTTTCATACTGCATTCCAAACTGGGCCAGATCTGACCCAGATGCTGCTGCCAGCTGTATCCCAGAGTTGGGCCAGACACAACCCACCACACGCTTAATTTAAGCCTAAACATGCTTAACAGCGGCTCCGATTCTAACCTAAACTAGAAACTCAGAACACATTTCTCCAGTTCTTCATTCTCTGCACTGGCTGCCGGTCTCCTTCAGAATAGATTTTAAAGTTCTGCTGCTCGTATATAAGTCCAAACATAACTCAGCAGCTAAACACCTAACAGAGAAGATCAGAGAATACACACCAAACAGAGAGCTGAGATCCTCAGATCAGATAAATGAGATCTCCTCCGGGTTAATTCCACTCAGAGTGAATCCTCCTTTAGTTCCCCTGCGGCCCACAGAGGAACCAGCTCCAGAGGAGATCAGGGGGTGCCAACACTTTAGTTCTCCTGCAGCCCACAGAGGAACCAGCTCCAGAGGAGATCAGGGGTGCCAACACTTTAGTTCTCCTGCGGCCCACAGAGGAACCAGCTCCAGAGGAGATCAGGGGTGCCAACACTTTAGTTCTCCTGCGGCCCACAGAGGAACCAGCTCCAGAGGAGATCAGGGGGTGCCAACACTTTAGTTCTCCTTGCGGCCACAGAGGAACCAGCTCCAGAGAGATCAGGGGTGCCAACACTTTAGTTCTCCTGCGGCCCACAGAGGAACCAGCTCCAGAGGAGATCAGGGGTGCCAACACTTTAGTTCTCCTGCGGCCCACAGAGGAACCAGCTCCAGAGGAGATCAGGGGTGCCAACACTTTAGTTCTCCTGCGGCCCACAGAGGAACCAGCTCCAGAGGAGATCAGGGGTGCCAACACTTTAGTTCTCCTGCGGCCCACAGAGGAACCAGCTCCAGAGGAGATCAGGGGTGCCAACACTTTAGTCTCGTTTAAATCCAGGATAAAGATTCGCCTGTTTAGTTGAGCTTTTGTCGACTGAGCACCAACTCTATTTTACCTCTGCACTTCACAATCTTAACTATGTTTTAAATTTTGATGATTTATCATTAAGAGTGATGACACTATGATTTATATGACTTTTTTTATGCTTGATTTTATTAAATGTACTTTCTTTTTTATTCTTTGTTTCCAATGTAAAGCACTTTGAATTACGCTGTGTACGAAATGTGCTACAAATAAACTTGCCTTGCCTAATTTAAAATCATGAGAACGTGGCCACCAGAAAGAAAAATAAAATTGGAAACATGATTAAAAAAAACCGTATTACTAAAGTTGAAAGATGTTTTGTGTCATCTCTTAAGTGTTCTGCAGAACGTGATACACTAACTCGCTGGAGGACCGACACCCTGCACAGATTCCTTCCAACCACACCGCGGGTTGAGTAGGTTGTCCCTCCAGGATTCAGGTCGCTCCGTGGGCTGAAGATCACCTGGGGCCTGCTCTCAGGGTGGTTCCTCACTGTGCGGTTCCCAGCAGACCCTGAGATGGAGCGCTCTCAGACCTTCAGAGACCAGCAGATGCAGCTGAACAGATCTCTGCAGGTTCAGTTCTCCCTGAGCTCCTCCGAGGTTCTCCTCGGGTACAGACTGAGTGATGTGTGTCTCCTTCAGGAGCAGCTGACGGAGAAGGACCTGCTCCTCTCGAAGCTCCAGGTGGACCTCAGCTCTGAGAGAGAACAGGTGAGGGCACTGATCGAGATGACAGAGCAGGTCCTCGTCTCGTGATTGATGTGAGGCCGTCTGTGTGTTCAGAGCGGCCAGCTACTGGCTCTTACTCGGCAGCAGGGGGCGGAGCTGAAGCGTGGGGAGCAGCAGCTGAACCGAGTGAAGGAGAGGCTGATGTTGCAGGCGCACAAGTTTCGCGGTCCGGGTCAGACTCCGCACAAACTTCCTTCTGCTGTCCCTCTCAATGCGTAACAGGAAGTGACTGAAGAGCAGTTCCCCGAGAGGCCTCTAGAGGCTGACTCTAGAAGGGAGCAGGTTCTCATTCACTCCAATGTTAAAACTGAACAACATTGGGGCTGAAAAAACCATGCCTCCACCCCTGGCTCCATCTAGTTCTGATCTTCATGAACACTCAGAGGGATGAGTTATTTTTAATTTGTTTGTTTAAGACAGGGTTCTCCAATCGTGGTCCTCGAGGAATGCAGCTCTGCACATTTTAGTTGCAACCCTGCTGTACTATGCATACTACTCTACTTCAGCCAAACAAAGGACCCTAATTAGTGTCACAGGTGCGTCTCATGATGGTTGAACCAAAAATGTGCAGCACTCCGGCCCTCCAGGATCAGGTTTGGAGACCCCTGGTTTAATTTATGTAAAAGCAAACCTTCAGCCAATCAGACGTCTTCACTACAGCCATGTTCCACCTCTGTGGACATTTTTTACTTCATCTGAACCCTATGAGTGACATCACAAACACACGTCCATGTTCTATAGGTGTTAATCTCTGCTGGTAGACCACCACACTGAGGTGTTTCTCCTGAACTTCTTCCTCAGCCTGGAGGACCTCACCGTCCCTGAAGCCCCGAGAGAGCTAGAAGACGCTTCAGAGCGGGTGCTCAGCCTGATCAGAGAGCTCTCCTCCCTCAAGTACGTCCAGCGAGGACCGTTCACTCTCAAAGCATCCGATTCTATCTCTCTCTCTGCTGCAGCGCTCTAGTGAAGGACCTGCGGAGAAGGATTGGATACGTGCCTCGAGGAGCAGTGAGAGCCATTTTCTGAGTAACCACCTGAGCGGAGCGTTCGAAGAGAGAGAAACACCAGTTCTCCCAGAAGAGTTCCATCTGTTCATTCTTTGACGAATTATTTGTGTTTCGTTTAAAAGTATTACTAACTTTAATTGTAATCCTTCCACCTGTGAAACTGATACAGAATGCATGTGATATCTCTATTTGTTCACGTAAATAGTTCAGTGATGTTTCTGGTGTGACGTTTCAGACACAGAGTGGATCTTGGTTCTTGTTAGGTCTAGGTTCTGGTTCTGGTTCATCTGCTCTGGTCTCCATCGCTGAACCAGAGAGAGTTCCAGCCAAGAGTTTCTCTTCCTCCGGGTCTCACGCTCACTTTTGGGAAATAAAGACAAGGTTTGGTTCAACAACTCACGTTTTTATTTCATTAAAACAATTACACTTTAGCTCGAAAATGATTGGTTTCCAAATAAAACCTGTCAAACACATTTACACTATAAAAATGTGTATTTAATATCTATAATTTGTTTTTGTTTTTTATTGGTGACACTTTGAATATTTTTATAAAAGAAACTCAGAAAACTTTTTTTTGTTAATTCTTCATAATGATATAATTTTTTTTTTAATTAAAATATCAAACCTCATGATTTAGTTTTTACAGTGCTGGCATGTTAAAAAAAAGAATACAAAAAAATACAGCGCAAACACAAAAAGAGCTTCTCGACCTGAGCTTCCATCTGTAGAGTTAAGAAAAATAGAGTTTTAAAATCACACCCGTTCATCTTAACTTCATATCAAAATGGAAACTATGGTCTTCTCTTTACTTGAACAAAAAAAGACCATTTAAACCACTGCAAGTGAAGATTTTCACATCCAAAAACCTTGCAAACGTTGTTTTTACATCAAAGCTGCAAATAACGCTTAACTAGATCACAGAAGTCCGGTACAAAATAAACATTTTAATAAAGAGCTGAGACCATCACTATTTAGTTTTATTTCTACATAAAAAAATTATTATTTAAACCCCTTTACCCCTTCATTTTCACATCTGAACACGTTGCAAAGGTCAATTTTAAACCAAAGCAGCCTCACAACTAACAAAACCAGAACAAAACTGAGACCAAATATACTGTTTTGTGTCTTTTATAACATAAGAAATACGGTCTAAAAATTAGGGTCAATAAAACTAAGAGTAAAGAAAAAGAAACAAATCAGCGAGCGCCTGAGTGTCCTATTAAAGGTTCTAAAACTGATAAGTTCAAAAGAGACACAAAATCAAAGGAATGCACAGAAAACACGAGCGTGAGGAACACACTTATTTATTTAAAATCAGTTTCTGCAGAAAACAGATCAATAATTAACATCCATTTAAAATCCTCAATTATGGCTTGAAACTCACTGTTCTTAAAACACTTTTTTTAAACAAACATCAGGAATAAATGCAGTATTTTTAAATAACAGTTTCAACATTATAAACAAGAAAAAAACCTGAGCGAGATTATTAAACAGCAGCTGGTGCTATACTTAAAAAAAAAACACATCTATTATCATTAAAATACCTTTTTCCTCTAAAAGACACCATAGATCAGCATTAAAAAGTTCTAAAATACCAAAAGCGCTTTGAAAACCAGATTGAGCGAAGAGCCGGAGCGGCCCGCGGGGGCTCGAGCAAGAGTTAGTTTACACAGCACACGGAAGAAAAATAATAACTATATGAACACACACACACACACAGCACTCACGGAGTAAATGAGGTGAACAACACACAGGTGCAGGACACAGACACGCGCATGCGCACTCACACGAGGCTCCGCGGGTCCTCCGGGGGTCAAAAGGTCATCAAAAACATCAAATCTATTAAAAAGCATCCGGTCACATGGTTCAGCAGGTCGCTTCGCTTAACGGAGTCCATCTCGTGCATCAGGACAGCTGGTTTCAGCGCGGGAACTGGTTTCGGCTTAGGAGCTGGTTTAAGCGCAGGAACTGGTTCCAGAGCTGGTTTAAGGCTGGGAGCTAGTTCCGGGGCTGGTTTAATTGCAGGAACAGGTTCCGGAGCTGGTGGTTCCAGAGCTAGTTTAAACGCAGGATCAGGTTCCAGATCTGGTGGTTCCAGAGCTGGTTTAAGTGCAGGAGCTTTGTTTTTTTTTTTTGGATTAGAAACTAGTTTTTGGTGTAGACCGAGCTGTAGTCCTCATCCACCAGAGGACAGAACCTCTTGGTGTGCGCGCGCGCCCCCGTGGCGCCGCACAGCGGACACACGTACTGGCTGAGGTAGGGGCAGCGCACCTCCCCGGAGCGGGTCTTCAGCTGGTGCCCGGTGTACACGGACTCGCTCTCTCCGTTGTGCTTGCAGAAGCTGCAGAACTTCCGCTCGGGAGCCCTCGGGGGCTCAGGACTCTCCGTGAGCGCCTCTCCGGGGTCCGGGCTCCCGTGCGCGCGCTGCAGGGCGCGGATCTTCTGCGCCAGGCCCATGTAGTCCCTCCAAGGCTGGAAGTCCGGGTTCAGCGACGCCATGGATGCGCGAAAAAACAGCGACATAACTCTGTGTGCGCGCGCGCCGGGCACGCGCAGCTGTTTGAAGCCAGCGCTGGTGTCACGTGCTTCGCTAATTAAGAGACGAACAGGTGCGAACCCTCAGAGCTCACCTGATCTCACTCGAATCAACGCTTTCTTCGTGTTCGAGCAGAGACTCCTCAGTTCTCAGAACTACAGAGTTAAAAAAACCTCTGGCGCTCTGGTTTATTTACGGACTTATGCAAACACGGGAGGAAAGTGGGCATCTGACACATTTTTACAGCGGTTTAAAAGTTTATTTGCTAAAATAACAAAGCGCTACTTAATCTGACCACGGGTTTTATTGCTTCATTTCCGCAAAATAAGTGAATACTTAAAATGTTACCAAAATCCATTCCATTTGCTGAAACTTGGAGAAATTTGTGGCTAAAGTAAGACTTGAAAACATCACAAAATGGAGATATATGTCCACACTTGTTTATTTTACTTTTTTCTTTCTATTTTATTGTCCTTCCATCTTGTCCATTTTTCATTTGCCAGTTTTCTCTTTTTTAGTGTTATCATAAAAAAGTAAAACCCTTGAGCTGATTTTACTTCCTTTAATGTCAGGAAAAGATGAAGAGAAAAACACTCAAACTATTCCCCAGGGTTCAGTCCTTGGCCCCCTTCTCTTCTCCATCTACACCACCTCCCTGGGCCCTATCATCCTCAGACACGGATTCTCCTACCAATGCTACGCTGACGACACTCAACTCTATCTGTCGTTCCCCCCTGATGACCTGTCAGTAACGACCCGCATAACTGACTGCCTGAACGACATCTCTACTTGGATGAAGAACCATCACCTACAGCTCAACATGGCCAAGACAGAACTTCTGGTAATCCCAGCTCATCCCTCTGTGCATCACGACCTCACCATCCAGCTGCAATCCTCTACAGTCACCCCTTCTCCTTCAGTCAGGGATCTTGGAGTGATTTTGGATGAATTGTAGAATTGCTCTGCATAAGGTTTGAAAGATCAGGGCCTTTTTAACTGAGCAGCAACTCAACTTAATTTTTATTTTGACTTTAGCAAATGACTAAAAATTGAAGAACTGCAATTGCAGCCTTTATTCCTGAAATAAATTGCCCCCAAAAAGTATACACACACATTTACAACAGAAATATTTACTTTACCCTCTCAAAACATAGTAAAGCAATCATGATTCAGAGAGAGAGAGAAGACCGAACGATAGAAAGATGAGAGAGAGAGAAGACCGAACGATAGAAAGATGAGAGAGAGAGAAGACCGAACGATAGAAAGATGAGAGAGAGAAAAGAAAGAGGAGACTGAACGATAGAAAGATGAGAGAGAAAAGAAAGAGGAGACTGAACGATAGAAAGATGAGAGAGAAAAGAAAGAGGAGACTGAACGATAGAAAGATGAGAGAGAGAGAGCAAGAGAGGAGACCGAACGATAGAAAGATGAGAGAGAGAGAAGACTGAACGATAGAAAGATGAGAGAGAGAGAAGACTGAACGATAGAAAGATGAGAGAGAGAGAAGACCGAACGATAGAAAGATGAGAGAGAAAAGAAAGAGGAGACTGAACGATAGAAAGATGAGAGAGAGAGCAAGAGAGAAGACCGAACGATAGAAAGATGAGAGAGAGAGAAGACCGAACGATAGAAAGATGAGAGAAAAGAAAGAGGAGACTGAACGATAGAAAGATGAGAGAGAGAGAAGACTAAATAGAAAGATGAGAGAGAGTGCAAGAGAGGAGACCAAAAGATAGAAAGATGAGAGAGAGAGAAGACCGAACGATAGAAAGATGAGAGAGAGAGAAGACTGAACGATAGAAAGATGAGAGAGAGAGAAGACTGAACGATAGAAAGATGAGAGAGAGAGAGAAGACTGAACGATAGAAAGATGAGAGAGAGAGAAGACTGAACGATAGAAAGATGAGAGAGAGAAAAGAAAGAGTAGACCGAACGATAGAAAGATGAGAGAGAGAGAAGACCGAACGATAGAAAGATGAGAGAGAAAAGAAAGAGAAGACTGAACGATAGAAAGATGAGAGAGAGAGAAGACTGAACGATAGAAAGATGAGAGAGAGAGAAGACTGAACGATAGAAAGATGAGAGAGAGAGAAGACTGAACGATAGAAAGATGAGATAGAGTGCAAGAGAGGAGACCAAAAGATAGAAGGATGAGAGAGAGAGGAGACCAAAAGATAGAAGGATGAGAGAGAGAGAAGACTGAACGATAGAAAGATGAGAGAGAAAAGAAAGAGGAGACTGAACGATAGAAAGATGAGAGAGAGAGAAGACTGAACGATAGAAAGATGAGAGAGAGAGAAGACTGAACGATAGAAAGATGAGAGAGAGAGAAGACTGAACGATAGAAAGATGAGAGAGAGAGAAGACTGAACGATAGAAAGATGAGATAGAGTGCAAGAGAGGAGACCAAAAGATAGAAGGATGAGAGAGAGAGAAGACTGAACGATAGAAAGATGAGAGAGAAAAGAAAGAGGAGACTGAACGATAGAAAGATGAGAGAGAGAGAGCAAGAGAGAAGACCGAACGATAGAAAGATGAGAGAGAGAGAAGACCGAACGATAGAAAGATGAGAGAGAAAAGAAAGAGGAGACCGAACGATAGAAAGATGAGAGAGAGAGAAGACTAAATAGAAAGATGAGAGAGAGTGCAAGAGAGGAGACCAAAAGATAGAAAGATGAGAGAGAGAAGACCGAACGATAGAAAGATGAGAGAGAGAGAAGACCGAACGATAGAAAGATGAGAGAGAGAGAAGACTGAACGATAGAAAGATGAGAGAGAGAGAAGACTGAACGATAGAAGATGAGAGAGAGAAAAGAAGAGTAGACCACGATAGAAAGATGAGAAGAGAGAGACCCGAACGATAGAAAATGATAGAGAAAAGAAAGAGAAGACCGAACGATAGAAAGATGAGAGAGAGAGAGAGAAGACCGAACGATAGAAAGATGAGAGAGAGAAAGAGAAGACTGAACAATAGAAAGATGAGAGAGAAAAGAAAGAGAAGACCGAACGATAGAAAGATGAAGAGAGAGAGAGAAGACCGAACGATAAAATGATGAGGAAAAGAAAAGGAAACGAACGATGAAAGATGAGAGAGAAAGAAGAGGAACTGAACGATAGAAAGATGAGAGAGAAAAGAAAGAGAAGACCGAACGATAGAAAGATAGAGAGGAGAAGACCGAACGATAGAAAGATGAAGAGAAAAGAAAAGGAGACTGAACGATAGAAAGATGAAGAGAAAAAGAAAATGGAGACTGAACAAGAAAGATGAGAGAGAAAAGAAAGAGGAGACTGAACGATAGAAAGATGAGAGAGAGAGAAGACCGAACGATAGAAAGATGAGAGAGAAAAGAAAGAGGAGACTGAACGATAGAAAGATGAGAGAGAGAGAAGACTGAACGATAGAAGAGGAGAGAGAAAAGAAAGAGGAGACTGAACGATAGAAAGATGAGAGAGAGAGAAGACGAACGATAGAAAGATGAGAGAGAAAAGAAAGAGGAGGACTGAACGATAGAAAGATGAGAGAGAGAGAAGACTGAACGATAGAAAGATGAGAGAGAAAAGAAAGAGGAGACTGAACGTTAGAAAGATGAGAGAGAGAGAAGACTGAACGATAGAAAGATGAGAGAGAGAGAAGACTGAACGATAGAAAGATGAGAGAGAGAGAAGACTGAACGATAGAAAGATGAGAGAGAGAGAAGACTGAACGATAGAAAGATGAGAGAGAAAAGAAAGAGGAGACTGAACGATAGAAAGATGAGAGAGAGAGAAGACTGAACGATAGAAAGATGAGAGAGAAAAGAAAGAGGAGACTGAACGATAGAAAGATGAGAGAGAGAGAAGACCGAACGATAGAAAGATGAGAGAAGAGCATGAGAAAGACAGCTCTAAACCTCACTAACTTTCACGCCAGACACTAGAATGCTTTTCTTTATTGCTTTAGTGGCTGAGAGAGAGAGTGAGAGAGGGGAAGAGAAAGAAAGAGAGAGAGAGAGGGGAAGAGAAAGAAAGAGAGAGGGTTAAAAGGGCCAGTCAATGCTGTGTTCCTCTGGAGACTGAAGAGTCCGCTCAGACCTGAAACACAAACACATTTAGTTTGCAGCATTTTAAAATCGCAGGACGAGCTTCAGCGAGCGCGCTGCAGTGCTGCGCAGGAGGAAGCAGAACTTTAGAGAAAGAGGAGCGAATCAGAACCTGCGGTACGAGAGCTTCAGGGTGGAGTAGAGCTCAGGTGTGCTGGTGTTGTGACGGGGTTCGTGACCTCTGACCTCTCCGGAGTGAGAGGGGATGGAGCGAGCTGATCATGACCTGCGCACACACAACACACACACACACACACACACACACACACACACACACACACACACACACACACACACACACACACACACACACCACACACGCGCTGCTCAATCAGCGCTGTACTGACGCTGCGTTCATGGATGGAGAGAGAGAGAGAGATTACTGATCTCGCTGAGCGCTGTGCTCTCTCTCCTGCTCCACTGTGAGCCTCTCTCGACCGGAGCCGTCCTGAGATAGTCCGACCGCAGGCGCGAGGCCTTCTGCTGCTCGAACTCTGTCCTCTGAGAGAGAGAGCGAGAGATAAGAGTCCCTCAATAATAAGAGTCCCTCATTATTATATCATCTCAATCAGCTCCAGCTCGCCTCGATCAATCACCTCGTGACCCAATCGGATCGCAGCATCAGTGAACGCCTCCCTCTCTCTTTGGAAGCTACACCTCTGCCTCTTCAGCTCCTCCCAGTGCTCCTGCAGCCGCTCCCACTCCTCCAGATAGAAGCTGTCCACCAGCGCCGGGGGGAGGGGCGTGCTCACGCCATCCTGCAGGAGAACACGGAGAAGGTGAGCCACAGAGGAGGTCCTTGCGCTCCAGAAGAGCCCTGCTGCAGGAAAACACTGATTGAGATAAGCCACAGAGGAGGTCCTCAAGCTCCAGAAGAGCCCTCCGGTAGGAGAACCCGGAGATCATGAGACACAGAGGAGGTCCTCAAGCTCACGAAGAGACCTCCGGCAAGAGACCACTGAGATCCTGAGTGAGAGAGGAGATCCTTGTGCTCCAGAAGACCCCTCCTGCAGAAGAATCTGGAGATCATGAGCCTTAGAGGAGGTACACAAGCTCCTGGAGAGATTTCCTGCAGAACCCGGAGATCATGAGCCAGAGAGGAGGTCCTCAAGCTCCAGGAGAGCTTTCCTGCAGGAGAATCTGAAGATCATGAGCCTCAGAGGAGGTCCACAAGCTCCAGGAGAGCCCTCCTCCAGGAGAACCACGAGATCATGACCAGAGGGGCACTCGCCTGCAGCAGGTCCTGCTGCTTCCGGATCAGCTGCTGGCTCTGCTGCAGCTCCTCCTCCAGATGAACCAGGAGCTTCTCCTGATCCGTGCCTTGAGACGCTGCTCCTGAGGACAGCGTAGCAGCTCTTTAAAGAGGCACAAATCAAGCACATGACATCCAGGGGAGGTTCTGGTACCTTGCATTGTCAGCTCTCGGAGTCTCCTCTGCACGTGCACCCACTCCTGAACCACCCCTCCGGTCACATGATCCCCCAGGCCCTTCTCTGATTGGACCAGCACGTTCTCCTCAGGTTCTTCCTCTGCTTCCTGGTTGTTGAAGTCTCTGAGTGTCTAATGAAATATCTTGCACTGGTTTATCTCCAGGGTGAGCAAGCAGGAGGAGAGTGAAGGTGGGTCCTGGCTCACCTGCTGCATGTTCTTCCGGAGCAGATGCAGAAGTGTGGTGAGCGCATGTCGGACCTTCATGGCCTCCCTGAGCTCGGCTTCTCGGCGCTCCAGCTGCACGCGGAGAGCTTCCTCCGTCCTGTAGAGGGAGACCAACAAACATGTGCAAAGATAACCATCCGGAACACTGTGAAGCAAACATGAGACAGGAGAGTCACGTCTCGCATCTTCTTCTGTATCTTCAGACGGGAACAGAAGAAGTGAAGATTCCTTGTTTTTTTTTTTTTTGAGAAATGTTTGGAATCAAGACCAAAAAGTGGAGGTTACCTCCCATCCGCCTTAGTGGTCCTGAAGCCTGGCTCTCTGCGTGCCGCTCGCTTCTGAAGCACGCTTGATATCTCCATGGCTGCAGAGGGAGAAGATAGCAGCAGGTTCAGTTCCTTCAGATAATTAAATTTGAGCAAGAAAAAAAAAGAGCTATATTTTGGTGAAGTTCAGCAGTGCCACCCGTTCCTCCTGTGAGACAGCGAGAAGGCTCTTAGACTTTCTGCGGTGCTCGTGATGCAGTTTAAAAGGGACGTTTCGCAGCCCCTGAAAAATAACTCTTGATTCTCTTGAATTTAATTTAATATCATTTTAAAGTCTGGTAGAGGCAGTGGAATACAGTATTTGGGTCAAGGTTTTCTTTTTGGTCAGACCTGGCCCGAGTCTGGCATTCATCCGGCTGTGGCAGGTTTTCTTTTTGGTCAGACCTGGCCCGATTCTGGCATTTATCCGGCAGTGGCTTACAGCAGGCTGTCAATGTGGGAGTCTGTGAGACGAGTAAAATCTGGCCCTAAACTGGTAGTACATTACAGTTTATTGGTCAAGTCTGGCATTCATCTGGTAGTGGCATATGGTTTGTGGGTCAGATGTGGCTTATTTCTGGCAGAACATGTTCAGCATTTGGTCAAATCTGGTCAGAGTTTGGCATTCTCCTGGCAATGAATTACAGTTTGCAAGTTGAGTCTGGCCCAAGTCTGACATTCAGCTACGAACGGAATATGGTTTATCTGCCAGATCTGGCCCATTACTGGCATTTATCTGGCAGTGGTGTACAGTATGTGAGCCAGACCTGGCTATCAACTGGATGAAGCCTTTAGGGTATTTAGATTAGGGTATGCCGGTCGAATCTGGCCCAAGTCTGACATTCAGCTACGAACGGAATATGGTTTATCTGCCAGATCTGGCCCATTACTGGCATTTATCTGGCAGTGGTGTACAGTATGTGAGCCAGACCTGGCTATCAACTGGATGAAGCCTTTAGGGTATTTAGATTAGGGTATGCCGGTCGAATCTGGCCCAAGTCTGACATTCAGCTACGAACGGAATATGGTTTATCTGCCAGATCTGGCCCATTACTGGCATTTATCTGGCAGTGGTGTACAGTATGTGAGCCAGACCTGGCTATCAACTGGATGAAGCCTTTAGGGTATTTAGATTAGGGTATGCCGGTCGAATCTGGCCCAAGTCTGACATTCAGCTACGAACGGAATATGGTTTATCTGCCAGATCTGGCCCATTACTGGCATTTATCTGGCAGTGGTGTACAGTATGTGAGCCAGACCTGGCTATCAACTGGATGAAGCCTTTAGGGTATTTAGATTAGGGTATGCCGGTCAAATCTGGCTCCAGTCTGGCATTCGGCTGGTAGTGGCATTAGATGTATGGGTTGTGGGTCAGATCCAGCCCAAAGTAGTATATCGTATGTGGATTTAACCTGGTCCAAGTCTGGCATTCATCTGATAGTGGCCTACGGCGTCCAGGTCAGTTCTGGCCTGAATCTGGTATTTGTCTGGCAGTGAAATACAGCAGGTGAGTCAAGCGGAGTTGCAGGTGGAGTCACTTTAACGTGGCACAGACGATACGGGGCAGAGATGGAGCGGAATCTAAAGGCCATACTTTGGTAAACATCTGGAGAAGAGACCTGCTGCAGCTGTCCTGTAATCCAGTGTTCCCCAAATGTGGGGTGCCAGATGCTACCAGGCTGCCAAAGAAATATTTATTTCTATCGTGGCACTCAGACAGTAGTAGTATATTCCGCATATAAACGGTAGGAGTGCCCCGGTTGAGAACGTGACAGGACCTCCTGAAGATCTGATAGCTCTAACGCTCTTTCATAGAGCAGTGATGTTCTCGCTGTTCAGTTTGATCTCGTGGTGTT